>VZSC01017789.1:1150040-1177828 GCA_013398225.1 Steatornis caripensis
CCAGTCTCTTTAGGCAAATTACCTACCTGCACAATGATCTATAACAAGGCCAGGACGATGACTATTTTAAGTAAACAGGACTTTAAAAAGAATGTCAAGAAAATAACAATGGATCAACGTCATCAGAAGGCAAAACTTGAAGCTGGAACTTGGCACTTAACTCACATGTGCTCTGTTCCTGCCACAACTGCACTACAAAGCTGCGTAAGTGGAAAGAGAATCCCAAGTGGCAATGTCTTCATCAATAATTATCCGGCAACTAAGAAGCTCAGACTTTAATAGAACTCTGCATTTAGAATTTAATATATAAGGATTAGTATGCAGCTCACCTATATTCATTTGTAAAATAAGTTCTGGAAGGTGTCTGTAACTATACTTAATGACACTCAGATAAAGAAATCGGGCATGCCAGGTAAGCTGTCACATTTAGTGAGTAAGGATTAGAAATGCACTGTGGGAAGAGGGAGTTGTGTATTCCTTGGATCTCTAGCTAGAACTTGTATTAACATAAATGGATTGTCACACTCTGCATTCATATGAATGAGTTCTTAAGGAAAATCCAGAGTTGAGTCAAGCTTAGTTATTTGACAGACTGGCTAATAGAAAACAAACTGACAATGGAGACTTTTCTACGTATTTATGCCTTTTCCAGTTTAAAGCTTAATCTAAAAGCTCTCAAAAGCAATTTATTCAAGCAAAGAGGGTGGAAATTGTCAAAGCTTCTACAATGGCAAACATCTGTAGGAATGCAATTCAAGATTTCAAAAGTGGTGCAGGTTTTCAATTCATTTCACTTAAAAGGCAAATCACCCACATCTACCTTAAATTATGTAATAGTCATCTTTCCTCTCTGCGATGTTTTCAATTCTGAAGGAACTTTTCTTTAAATAAGTAAACAAAAACCAGAGATCACTTATATTATGTAACCTTCCTGTAATATCTAAGGTTTCTTACGTGTCACTTAAGAAATGCTCTCCTAAGTTACAGTAAGATTTCTTTCCCTATTCCTCCCTTTCACAGCGGGAGGCTGTCAAGCCCTCCGAGTTTCAACCCAAAATCTCTCAATAATCCATAGTCCCTTGCTTACTTCAGGAGGACTCAATGGCACATAAATTTAAAACATAACTATTACTGAGCATCTGACCCCAAACATAATCGTTCTGTTATGCACTAAGATAGTGAATCTTTCTTATCCAGGTAATACTGTTCAACGTAGTGTTACAAGAGCTATATAATCTGAATGTACGTTCACAGTCACAGGATGGGATAATTTACTAGTACAAACTACCACATTTTTAGTGCAGTCAATTTACACGTGCTTCTGACTGACTGAACAGGTATTCATACTAACATTCTCAGGCCAAGATTCTGAAAATGCAACTGGAAGTGTTTAGCCTAAAATATTTTGAAGAATGCTGGTTTTCAAAAAGCATTTTAACCTTCAATGAAATAAGGACTTCAAAAACGAATTTCTGAAAATGATGCTGAATCACTAACTGCATTTCAGAACCTTGAGTTAAGTATCTGTATGTGGTGCTTAGTGTGTAGGTAATTACTCTGAGGTTGACATTCTGACATAAACTTCACTATACATTCAAAATAATTAACTCCAGAGAACTATAATACAACAACAAGTACTTTTGGTATCTCCAAAGCTCAACAACTTCTCAGGTTGTTTTCAAGCGGCAGGTTAACTGAGCAAAGCTGGATGAATTAATTATTTCGCAATACTGTGCATAGTGGCGTATTGGTGTTACCTACACTAAATATGTGGGGCTTTTAGCAGGATTTCAAGCAATCAAGTACTAACCTGCAATACTAAAATGCTATCTCCTACATTATTTGCACTCATTATTAGGAATAATTACAACAAATTTGCTGTTTTCTTTCTGTTTTTTCCAATGTAATGTTACTGAAACATAGAGTACTTGGATAAAATAGAATTTAGGTACACACATCATTTTGTGTTCAATGTTTTCTAAAGAACTTCACGGGACAATGTGTTCTAAAATTCACACTCAGAAGATGCCGAAGCATTGATTATGCACATATTTATTAATTAATGCACTTAATTATTAATAACAGAAAATAACAAATGCTGCTGATATTGAAACTAATTTTTTTGTTCCTAAGAGAAATAAAATAATGTTTCTTAGATACTTAAATTATTACATACTAATATCCTCACTGCTTCTTTTGTGGTGAAGAGCTATAATACTATAATACATTTTTCATAAATAGGCAGGATTACTTAATGAATCGTTTACAGATAACAAACAGTTGCAATGACTAAACGGGAGCACGCCAAGGTCAGGTGTTAAAACACATCCCAAGATGACCCAACAATGTTAATCTCTACAGCTGTTCCTTCCTAAAGCAAGGGATTCAGTTTATTTTGCATCAGCACAGCACCACTACCAGCTATAATATAACCCAATTTGGCAATGGTATTCCTGGTTACATGTACCTCAAAAGGCAGAGGAGATTCCCTTTGCTCCATTACCTTAGTTCATCGTTTCAGAATGAAAACATACAATTTACAAAAAGACAATGGACATATTTTCTGCATTTAACAAAGAAATCAGAAGTATGATACACAAGTTACACAGAGATTAACACAAGAATTGCTGCTTTTGCATTGGAAAAGCTTTAAATTATATAAAAATCATATTTTCATGCAAAATAAATATATGTATTTGGAAAATGCTTCAGCTCTAGAATGACATTAACTTTCTCTTCAAAATAGGAATAATGTCCATAGACTGTAAATGTAGATTAAAGTAGAAGGTGTAGCAGGGAAAACTTACTAGTTCTACAGAGACTACTCCTATTGACAACAGAAGATTCTCTTCCAAATAACTGTGGGGCTTAGTCTACAATAAATAACAAGCAATGGACAATAAATAGCACAATGTCACTCATAATGATAGACTAAAATGAGCCTTTCTTTGCTAATGTCTTCAAAATGCTTATTGGAAAAAGTTTTAAACACAAACAAGCAATAATGGTATAATGAAGGGCACAATTCAGCTGCAATTTTGCCTACTCAGAGAGACTAATTTAGACATCAGTTTTGCTACTAACAAGACCAAAGGAGTTTAGCCAGGTCTTACAGATAACTACCCCTTCTTGAAGTAATATTGCAGCCTCCACCAAGGAGTGGATGAATGGAGAAATACAGTGAAATATGCGTGCATCAAAAATAAGAGTCAAGTATAGGCAAAGCAGTGTTTGAGTATTAGTCTAAAAAATAAAATCAGATATATTGCAACAGCTATACTTATCAACATCTTTTTCAAAGGGTGAAGAATTAGTTTCCCTCTGTATTTCACTGGGATTTTACTAAATCTTACCAGTTAGTATGAAAATAGGAAATAGTATCTAATCCAAAGGGAAGACAGGCTCTGTATGATAATAGAGAAGAAATATAAGTACAAGTAATGACAGCAGAGAAGGATGTGTGGACATGCATTGGCAAATTGAATTAATTCCCAAACACTCAACTTCAAAACATTTTCTAAAATGCTGTTGCACCAGCTACACAGATATGATGTTTTTAATCTTTATTAACTTGGCCTTACAGTAACTCAGAGGTGGAAAATTCTGAATTCTGACCCTGAAGTCAACTGAAAACTCCTAAAAACTTTAAAATGGAGGAACTTCAGACTCTTTCTCCAGTCCTAAGCACCTCTCCATTTATTTTTATCCTGTTAAAAGGAGTGATAGGTGTTTATTGAAATTTTTACTCTATAATCTGTTGACTAAGAAATTAACGTCCTTTTCATTTTTCATTAAATATAATTACATAATCTTTGCAAATACCGTTTGTATGTACCACATGTTTTTTTCCAGGCATAATTTGGATGAAGGAGCATATAGTCTCATGTCTGTTTGGAACACAAGACTTCACTCTTCAGTACATATTTGGGCTATTATAAAATGTAAAACAATTTTCCAGTGAGAACCTAAGGAATGTAATGTATCAGATAAACTAAGAGGACTTCTGGTAAATACCTAACTCCTCCTAAAGTGGAAATTTTTGCCAGAGAGAGAGAGGATATTTAAAATAAATACTGCCTTGTTCTTAGAGTAAATGTTTAGCAATCAGTGCAAAACAAAGTACTTAATCCTTGCAGCTGTGAAGAATGGGCCTGATGCTACACCATGCAGTGTACAGCAGGCTGGATTTCTATACCTGTTGTTTTGTCACAGTCAATTAAAAGATTCCCACAGCACAGATCGAGAGCATAAAAAAAGAAAATATGCTTCCCGGAACAAAATGTGAGTCGAAGTAGCATCTTTCTTCTGAAACTACTTGAACATGTATTTATGAAGATCTACATATATTCCCTGTGGCCACTAAAGCCTTAATCAAAGAAATAGCCCAAATTTCCACTTATCACCATAGAATTGAAAGGGAAATAATACATCAATTTCTTTGTAAGACCATTGTAATTGGAAAATGAATATTTCAAATATATGCAGAACTCTGGCAGTATATCTTTGCTTTCAGTTAATTTGGGGAGACAATATTATATCCATAAATTAACTGAAAATAATGTTGCTCATTAACTACTTGCTATACTGTAAAGATCATAGCATTGCAGACTGCAGAAGAGTACATTATAATGAAGTCTAGATTTTTATCTTGATGTTTGCATAACTGAAAGTTTTCAATTGTTTTTCTGCACTTGCCTTGTAAGAGTATATGTTTCATTTTGAATACCTAGAATTATTAGGTAACGCCATAAAATGCTTATATGCATTTTCTGCATTACAAACACTTTAATGCATTTTGAACCTACTAAAAGCACTTTTTGTACGTGAGGTGAGGACAGTCCAATTGTATAATCCAAAACCGATCACAGCAGAATTAAGGAGATGCATATCTTGGGCACTGATAATACAACTTTCTTACATATTATTTTAGAAACTTGTATCTTTCTAAGATTAGAGGAATGTGGGCTAATAGGTGGGAGTTAACAGCATACCAATATCCATCATCAATAAAAATCTGTTGGCAGACTATGCAATCATAAATGTAATTGTTTATTTATCTATAAATTATTTATAAACTACATAAGGGCAAAGCATAAAGCTTAGAAAGGGATTTTATTCAATGGGTCAAAGTACATGACTTCAGATTTTCACTTCAACAAAAAAATCTCCCTTGTGATAATTCAGCCGCTTTCCCTGGAAAGAAAAATGCAACCTTTTTAGAGTACCATAGGTATTACGATATGAGTGAAAGCTTGCAAGATGGAATATGAACTGTTTTATCAGCAGTATTGTATACTAACAGATTCAGTGAGTATCTGCAAATATCTGAGGCTTGCTTTAAGAAACTTTGTCACATTGCAATTTTTCCACTAGATTTTTATTTTATTATTTTAACTTGAAATACAGAAGTGGAAGGAATACTGCTGTTAAGTTTAAGCTTTAAGTAATATTTAATTTAAATTGTATGTATAAACACTTTTAAGGAATCCATTTCAAAATATGTAATGAAGTACAGTAAAAATGATATTTTAAGTAAAAGCTTAAATTTATGGATTTGTCATTTTTGGACTGTTAAAATATATACTTGGAAGAAAGTATGTGCCATGCTAGTAAAAATAGCTTTAGCTCTTTATTTTTATCTGGAAAGATTAACTATGGATAAAATAGTAAAGGAAAGTCACATGATACCTGCTTTTAATTTTTTATTTTATTTCTTCTGTGTAGGATGAAAGAAGTGCCTTTAAAGGATCTGTAAACCAGGATAGAAGGTAGAATCATTGCCCAGGATGATGGGGTAGATAAAGCAATGCAAGCCAAGGGGATAAACCAGATGAAAATGAAGAACCACAGGGCTTCTCCACATTGAGGTCATAAGAAACATGTGGGGTTGGTCATGGGATAATTTAACTATTGAATCTGGCCAAGTAAATATCTGGCATTGAAAAATGTTACCTAAAAAGTCCAAACTGTCAAAGAAATTAGAGGTGACGGAGTTTCCTCTAATTTTAAATAATTTAAATTATTCTTAGATGAACTGAAACTTGGGCACTTGCTGCCATTAACTAAAGTCACACATTTTTACAACTGATTCTGGAATCAATTCTCCATAAATTTAATTAAAATTATCTTAACTCTAAACTGTCTTTCATCGTTGTCATGACTGAATTGTAAATATATTTAAAAGCACTTATTAATTATCGAGCTTTCCAATACAGTAAACTAAGACAGGCTTTGCAGTACTATCAGGTAATATATCCTGTCTAATAATATGCTGAAGGTAATATCCTGAAGAACTAGTACATCCACTCTCTACTCTGAGATTAAATCTAATCAGAAACAAAAAAACGTAGACATGTTTTTGAAGGGTATCTTTTAAATAGCAGTAATGAATATAAAAGAAGTATCCAAGGATACACAGAAACTCAGTTTCTAAACAGTATTTGCAACTGTTCCCACACATACACACAAACAAGTTTTTATCATGAAAGCAACTACGCAGTATGAATCACCTACATGGGGTACATTCACAGCCCAGTTACTCAGGCACACAAACTCTCAGGTGGAGTATCGTTCTAATTGTTAGCACTCACATTGAAAAATACAGCTGTCGGGTAACTTAACAGTCAAAAGAATTGAAAAAGACAAAGAGGATGTAATCTATAGCAAGCATTTAACAGTAGGAATGTTATACCAACAGAAAAATAGAAGACACAAGATGAGAACTCAAAGAATAATATTGACGGAAGCGTAAGAAAAAACATTCCATCAGTGGAACAGACTAATCACTAGCCTGATATTCTCAGCCCTGTCATTTTGCGTGACATTCCTGAAACAACTGAAGCTTTCCTTCCACAGGTGTCAGGCATCTCCTTCCTCACTTTGGTCAAAGCAAGTGGCAGAGATGCCTTGTGAATAGGACTTTTCTGGATGAGCACACACAGTCTCCACAATTAGAATCTAAGTCTCTAGTTGAGAACAATTTACTGAATAAAGCTTAGTTTTTGCAAATTACACATGCAAGATGTTGAACAGCCACCAATCTCAATCAGATCAATGGACTGAAGAGTCATCAGCATTTTTCAGGAAGTACTCTGTAACAATTAGAGCATCACTATCAATATCGGGAAGACAATGTTGAAAGGTGTTACTAGAAGCTGCAACATGTCGCCATCAATACACTCTTTTTAGGAGTGACTTCTCCTGCAGAGTATGATACAAAACACAGTAACAAGGAAGGTAGAACCTGAAACAGAAGGATGCAAGTTTGCTATGCACTACCTAAATAGATCTCAGCTGCAACTACCCGTTCGTGCCTCTAGCCATCTAAGTGGTCTCACAGTCAAATCACCAGAAGCAGGAGTACTCAAATCAGCACCCACATTCAGTCAGAGATACAATGTATGGGCACACATTACTGTTACAATAAGAAAGGTAATTCAGCTGCGGAAGGGCTCCTTCAAGCCTTAAACCATACTGTATATTGCTCGGTAAATCCTACTAATGCAGTTTAGTAGAAGCTTGAAATATACAATCCTTTCCTTCATTGATATTTAAGACCATAGACTCTTTCTTCTACCTTATTTAAGAGCGGATAGATGAAAAAATCCATCAGGTTCTAGCTATAGGGAAACCCATGTTTTTCATATTTGGAACAAAAACAAGCTCACGTCAAAATCCAGTCTAGTACACATTTGTATATTTGACAACATTAGTGCCTTAGGTCTGTATGTGGATGTTTGTTTAAACATTCAGTTTCTTTTATCCCTTCTGCTTTATTCTATTCCCTTTTTTGCAGGCTAAATATTTCAACATGAGTTAAAATTCAGCCTCACAAATGACAGGTACAACACAAGTTTGAGTTTGAGGCAATTTCTATTATAATAATTACTAAAATATTAAAACACTTCATTTTTGAAACTATAAATATTTTCAGTAAGGTATAACCAGCAAACTTGTAATGATGTATGTGCCATGAGGATTTCTTTTGGCCAGCCTGTTTACCCTGGCTATTAGGTGCTCAAATACATATTGTAATATAAATGATCTAATTCTTTAACTTGTTTTAATTAATCATATAAAGCATTATTGTAACTTCCACTAAAAGTAAAAAATCTCAAACTTCAAAGACCATGTAGAAGTCCTGTCTTTGCAACTGCTTGGTGCATAATCATCACTTGAGAGACAGCCATACTATCGTATTAGCCCACTCTTACTGTTCTTTATCATACTGGAACTTCCATGAAATGTAATTGGTATGACATTCCATGACAGGTAAGAAAGAGGCAACGCATTAAAATGAACTGGATATCCTTTAGCTAAAATAATGTACATCCAGACTATCCACATAATTAAACCTGAATTACTGTTAAAGTAACAAAACATCTATGGCATGATAATGCTTAGGTTTTTCTCCAGGAAGCAAGTATGAAATTCTTACCAGGACCAAAAAAATAATGAGTATTCTATCAAAATGTAATTATGTCATAAATCATGTTAATGCATCAAAAATTCAATGGGATGGTACAGGAAAACACATATATGTATATTTACACATATAAAGATATAATGTCTTTCACTAGCTTTTTAAAATAACTTCTAACTGGTCAAATTAGACTTTTTAAAAGCAACAAGTTCTGAATGGTGCTCATCAAGAGTTTATTTTTGTTTGGGATACCGCATCATTTAGAAATGAATACAGGGGTTTACTTTTTGCATAAACTGTATTTTCATCAGAGGCCAACAAATGGTTACCTGGGCATAATCCATGCTCATTTGAAGTTCTAAAACAAATTACATACTATAATATTGGTGTCCTGTTGGTGTAAGTACATGTTTTCAGAAACATAAATCAAGGTTCAAATATTCATAAATTATGAACAACTGACGTCATTCAGAAGTAAGGGGCAGTTTGAAAAACATCATTTATGAAAAGCCTGGCAGAGGAAAACATATGATAAAGACTGCAAAAGGAATAAACATTCGTGTAGGAATTATTCTGCCCCTAAGAGAGAAAGGCTAGACGAAAACTAACATTACAGAAAGGCAGTTTTTCTTCATCTTGGAAAGGTGTTTTGAAGAGCTTCTAGAAAGCTTGAAGAGCCTCTGAATTGCAGTTCAAGTCCCACAGAATTTTTGAATGTGCCCCTAAGCCACCTTTTCCGCTCTGTCTTGTCAGCCAGTTGTCAAACATCACCATCAATTCCATTTTTGATGGGTACACACTATATCTAGCTTCAATGTATGAGTTTCCCCCCAACTGCCCCTACCTGACTCATTTTACCTTCAGGGAAATACTTGGTTCAGCTTGTCAAAGGACAGAGTGATTAAAAAAACTTGCCTTCAATTGTACATTTTAAAAAACAAAGTCTCCTAACTAAGTTTGTAACTAAGTAAGTAACTAAGTTTGTGCAGCCTAACGGCCAACAAATGCAAAATATGTCTCTCTGGAAATCTACTGAAGCCACGCTAAATAGGAGATTGGGCATTTCTGTCATCCGCAGGAACGTTCTCAGGCTACAAACATCTGAACGTCATCAGGTACCCTGAGAAAATGTACTGGGGGTTGATTAGCCCCAGACCATCTACCACTACTCTACTCTTCAAACAATTCAGGCTGCAGGGAGAATGAAGTTGTTCCATCCCAGAGGACTTGATAAAGCATTTCTAAAAGCTTCCTGATGATGGGATTATTTTTAACAAGGAGTGTTCCCTTGAAGGATTTAACAAACATCCTGCAGGGTGAAAATCTGAGCAGGTTCTCAGTCCTCTGAACTGTGCTTCCCTTCATTTTAGTGGTATACCACATTAAAAGTTTATTTGGAGAGTACTTGAGATCCAGCATCAAATTCAGGACATGACACGGCAGTCAATGCGAGAAGACAGTAGAAAATGAACACACTAGGGCACCACAGATCATTGAAACAGAATAACCAGGTCAAATAATGGACAAGTGGCAAATGGATTAAAGACCATCTCTTTCACTGATAGACACTAGCATCCCAAAGATCCCTAACTCGCATCTTCTCAAAAAAGGACAGTCACAGTAGGAAAGGATTTTGAGAAATCCACTTTTCAGTCAACTTCATGTTTCTGTCCTTTTCCCCATATCCTGAATTCCTCCTACCATTCCTGTGCTACCCTAATACTAAGGTCATTATGTACCCTTGGAGTGTAAAATGGAAAGGCTTAACTAATCTCCACTTCCATTTAAACTAGATTTCTTTCTAGATTTCAAGTGTTTAAAAGTTTTAAGACATTGGGGGAGTAATTTACTGGGATTAAAATTGCTAAATCATATTTGAGTACAACACTGCTGTTATTATTATGTTCAAGTATAGCTTTTTTTTTTCACAGAACTAGAAAAGGGAGAAATCAAGAGATTAAACTAGTATATCAATTTTCTTCTTCTTCCAATGCCATAATCCCTCTATATTCACGCAGCAAACAAACCAAAAGGAGGGCAAAACAAAAGCATCATATTCCAACCGACAAAAAGGAATGAATCCAGGAACCAGTATGTGTCTCTTTGACTAACTTTATGGTCAGGAAGGACAAATCTCTTTATCTCTGCGCATCTCCCTGCACAACTCAAAATGGGCACAGTAAAATCCCTTGCTTCTTTTCAGGAAATCTGAATCTCAATATTTGTTCTTTAAAGAACATGTGACAGCCAGTAATTAAACACTGTTCTAACTTGTCAGAACAATTCTATTAAAAAGTCAGTAATTGTCCAAAATTGCTTTTTTTATTTGTTTTACTTGCAAGGCTTCCTTGCTGTGTATGTAAATACACATATATTTGCTACTCCGATTATCTGAGAAACAACAATTGTAAGAATTGAATTCTTCAGTGATGACTCTTTAACATCTTGGACTTTCAATATTTTAACTTTATTTTGATTCTTAACATGCAAATAAGAACATTGCAATAATCAGTAGTTATGCTGACTTTTAGAAAATGACTCTTCCACAATCATTATTTTTTCATCTCTGCTTGGTATCACAATGCTGTCTTTTAGTCATTGATGATTAACAACACACTGAAGCACATCATGTGAAACCTTGAAGAATAATGAAATTATATATCTGTAAACAAAAATAATAAACTACGTTTCTGGTATTATCCAGTAAATAAATGCAAATCCCAAAGGTTAAACTTTCAGAAGTATTAACGACTAAGATAGCAAGGAGGTTAAGAGAATGCTGGAGCGCTTCTGGAGATCTTATCTTAAGAAAAGAGAGCTATTCTGAATGCGTCTAGATGTGCTCTTAAAGTATTTCTAGCTGGATTTAGCCACTTTCCTCTGCAGATAGGATTCTCTGGTAGTAATGCATTTGTAGTTCTGCCTTGTGAAGTACTTGCCAAAATAAAACAGGTTTATTGGGATTTAATCTTGTCCTGCATTCTGGTTATGATCTACAGAAAAGGACAGTGGAGAAGCAATTTTGCAGAATACTTCCCTACGATACAAGTCTGACAAAACAGTGTCTTGTTCTCCTATGTGATAAATGAAAGAATCAGATCATCTAAATAGCCATCATATTACTGTAAAAAAAAAAGGCAAATCTGTTTTCTTTTAGCTGATCGCTGTGACCTCTATTTTGCCATCACATATTCTCACTCTTCAGAAGAGTAAAGAAATTACACACAGGTAAATTACACACATTAAAAATAAAGCACGTGGAACAAAGAAGCATTATTAGGATATACAACAAGGTTTCTTCTACTAGGAAAAACACAAATACATCACTTGACAGAAGTCAGGAAAAAAAATAAATACTGACATACCAACATCAGTCTGAAATACCTCAAAAAGCCAGAAATCTTAGTATAATTCTAAATATCAATACTAAATCTACTTGGAAACTTTTGTCAAAATGTGCCTCAGTAAAAATCACATTGAAAAACAATAAAGGCAAACAAATAATCTCCAAAACAGCAAATAGCTCATGTGTTAAATAACTCATTTTCCAAAAAAATATTTTTCGTGCAGTTTCCTGACCTATAAGACTACCGGTTGTTAGGTAGATGAAAGTGTCTTTTGATTTCCCATAAGCATTTTGAGAAGCATTTTTCATCATTAAATTATTCTTTAGAAGTTGGTATATTCTGAAATGATCACTAACAGCCTACTGTAATTACTGTATTGTCTCCTATGTCCTTTCAATGATCACCTCAATTATTCAATTTTAATGTAAAAAGTATACAACATTACAATAACGTGTAGTTAAAACTTGAAAAAAAGATACTGTGACATCCTTTTGAAGGGAGACTAGCACCATACAATACTATTAATCTGCTGTATGCAGGAATCACATTTCTTAAAACATTAGAGCTCTAAGCAACTCTTGTTGTCATGTCAATAGGACCTGAATCCTAAGTTGTTCAATGTTCCAAGACCACAGAAATTTAACCAATTTTAGCAGGAGTGATGAGGAGGGAGAAGCAGACATGTTCTCTATTTAAATACCACTGTCAAAGTCTTTTGACATTTCTCCTTCTAATTGCTTTTTTTTTCTCTCCATTAGGCAGTAAGGTTTACCAGAGGACAGGGAATCTGGGTATTGCAAAGTCATGACTACAAAGTAAAAAACAGTTCACGTGAGGATACCCATGTTCTTATCATAATTAATTATTACAGAGATACCAGTGCAGTAGCACAGCTACTAATAATTCAGTTCAGCTTTACTAGACTACTAGACATAGCTTAAGAAAAACAGCTGTAAACATATGTGTATCTAAAGATTTTGAAACACAGATAGTAGAACTGATACGTAATGCTACATAAGCAATTCCATATTTCAGAAAACCCAACTGATGAATCTGACTGTCAGACAATTACTTTATCCACAAGAATTTGTCTTAGCTAGAGCAATACAGAGGAAAGCAGAAATTTCTAACACTCAGAACAGATTTTCTGTACCCACAGTCTTGAGCAACAAAATTAACAATGCCAGAGTTTTTTCCAGGAGTGACAACTTGCTTTCAAGTTGAAAAATCAGCTTTGAACACTATGCACTAAGTGTGGCACCTACCAGAATAGTATGATGGTCACTGTAACTGACCTTCTGGGAAACCTCCCATGTACCTTTTCACGAATTCTGCTCCACAAAAGAATCATGAAGACTACTGTGGTGTCGCAGCAGTTAATAAAAACACTATTGGACCTTGAAGTTTCTTGTATCGTTTTATCTTTGGCACTGTTTCTCAGATCCACTGGACATACCTCCTATTCAGACAGTGTAATTCCTTTAGCATCCTTAAAAACTGCCCATGAACTACCAAGACCATTCCTTACAGTCAGAGAAAAACCTAACATGATTAAGTGTTACAGGATATGCCATACAACTGACTAACGTATTTCTCACCATGTGTCAAAAATGCCTTAATAAAAATTCTAAAATACATTTCATCTTGTCATCTTCCTCACTGCACAGCAGCCAGTACTGTTTGAGAAATCTTTAATGTCTGCAATCTACAGACTATAATAATGTAAATATCCATGTTTCATCCATCTAATTATCTCTTTAAACTTACACCTCTCAGAGAATATTCACTGATTCTTCCAATTCAGACAATCACTGCTATTTTTATTCTTTAGATTGGGTCATGAATGAATACTTGCCATTGTGTTGAAACTGCATTAGGTGGACATGTTGAATCAGTTGAATCAGTCACTTCTTCCTTTGTCTGCCAATTACAATAGGCGCCACAGAAGTTTTCTCCTATTTTAATATCAGATCAAGATCAATTTAAATGGCTGCATACTACCAACACACACGGCATCTTGTTCTTTATCCTCACCAAGATCAAAGTCTTTTAAACTATTGATCAAGAGTGAAGACCAAGAAATGAAACCCATGACAGTTGATAATAACAGTCAACTCAAATAATAAAATAATTCCATAATAGTTGATTAGAAAACCCCTGCGTTCTAGTTAAAATGGAAAAACAAATTATACTTCTGCCAAAATCACATTTTATTCCCACATCTCATTTTGTTGATTCATATTTTCGGTCAGAGTTTAAGCACAAAAAGCGAAAAAGACTATGCAGAACCTGTTCAGGCCCAAATTCTTACATTTAGCCTAGTATTTTGCATTGCTGTCTATCACACAGGCGTGCTTTCCGAAAGCGTTACAGATAGCCAGCTCTTATCAGCTGGGCTATAAGGGACAACATTATAAGGTATGCTCTGGGGCTTTCTGGCTTCATGTCACAATTCCTGGATTTGCTTAGGCCATCCTGTCCCAGATCTCTTATATTATTATTTTTTCTTAATATCAACGTCAAAAAACCCTGGCTGCCAGGCTGAATTTATTCTGAAATATTTTACCTGCTCACAGAATCATAGACTAGTTCAGGTTGGAAAGGACCTCTGGAGATCACCCAGCCCAACCTCCCTGCTCCAAGCAGGGTCAGTTAGATCCAAGTTGCTCAAGACCATATCCAGATACATTTTGGATACCTTCTCTGGGCAACAATCTCTCTGGACAATCTGTTCCAGTGTCTGTCCCACAAGCAGTAAATATAGTAATCAGAGTACTCATACATTCAAAACACAATAAATTCAAAGAAAAGGCAATAAAAAAAAAGCTATGATTTTTCTTATGTTAAGGTGAGACAAGGCATTCAAACACCTTTTCAAAAACCGAGCCATAGTGAGGTGTGTGTACTATTAGACAAATATCTTACCAAATCACAGTACTTGTATAAAAGTTTCAGTTGCCCATTTGTGCTATAATACAACCATCAGGGAATAGTTTTTGAAACAGCTTCTACGAATGGCAACTACTCTCTCTGTTCAGAGGAGAATGGTTTTTAATTTTTTCTTTTTAATTCTATGAAGCTGAAGGAGAAACTGAGACAAAGGAAAGTATTTTAATAAACGTAAGTCTTGCAAAAACAAATAATAAAGAACCTAACTCAAAACAGAATGTACATAAAAATTCAAGAATTATCTCTGCTTTTTTTTATTGTTGACCAGCTTAGGACTGCTGATCCTGCCTAAGTTTTTAAGCATGCTTCTTTTCTATGCTTTGATATGTTGTATTAAGAACCAAAAATATTTAAAAAGCATGAGTAATGCCTAAGAGTTATGAAACTTGCTTAAAATCCATGGATGCTTTCCTCATTCTGTTTTGGGAATATATCTTTTTTTTTTATTAGGCAGCAGTCAAGTTGCACTTCTAGGTTTTCTCCAGTATCTTGAATCTCACAAGGTGATGCTTTCATTTAAAAAACAGAATGCTAATATTAAAAAAGTGGTAAGAGTATCAAAGGACCTAAGGCTTACAAATCTAATATGACTACAAAGTAAAATTAACCAAACACAGTAGTAGTCATTTGATACCGACATTTTGGTATTACTGAATTTCTCGTCTTCCCTTCCACCCTTTTTAAAAAAAAAAAAACAAACAAACTTTTATGAAATTATCTATATAACCTTTACACAACTCTCCTTACACTTGAGCCACCTAATTTTAACTTAAGAAATATTCCACTCATACTATCTTTGCAAAGCCTATATCGTCTCTTTCCAGGGAACTTCTAAAGCTTTCCTCAAGACAGCCCATGCCAGGTGGATTCAATGGATTAGCAGCACATAGTACTTACTACTGTCCAGAGAAATATTTTGCCTCTTTGCAGCAAAACTAAAGTTGCACCTAATACAGCGATCTGGGAGGGAGTAGAGGTAACTGACAAGTGAATTAATTCTTAGTTTTACTCAATCTGTACGCTTCATTTACTAGTATGAAAAGCAAAATGGATTTTATACTATGCAAAAATTACTACTGCCTGAGTTTTAAGTGCTGAAAGCTTCACAACGTGTGGTTCAGTTCTCTCAGAGTCCACAAAATATTGCTGAAAATCCGTGGATTAAGCTAGACTTGGCAGAGATCACAAAGTGCACTAGCTGAAAGACTGCTGATGCTTGGAAATCAAGAGGAAAAAAAAACCAAACCCAAACCTAGGCATTGTAAAAAAAATGAGTAGGCCAGCTGTTCTAAAATTAGTCTCCTTGTTACGAATATTATACCAGAAAGGAATAGATTGTCACCACGTGTCAGCTTTAGCTGACATCTGCTATAAGAAAAAAAATTCACTTGCCAAGTAGGCAGCACAAGTATTTGTTCATTATGCATTTTGTAAAGGGTGGTGCCTATAGCACAATATTTTAAATAATTATGCAAACCATTATATCACTATTCTAAAAGATCTGTGACTTTGACGAGGTTTTATATAAAGCAAGAGGCTTCACTTTTTTTCCACTCAACTCAATAGACGCACCTGTCAGCTATGTAAAATTAGCATATAAGAGGTATTGGAAGTTACACATATTTTGTGCATATACTTGTCCCAATTGAAACAAAAACAGTTATCAAAGTTTCAAAGGTTTATTCAAATCATTTTCATAGCCTAGTTTTGCACACGAAAAACATGTCAGATAACAAAAGCATCTGGTAACAAACTGACTGCTTCTCATTCTGGCATTGTACCCATCACACAGCAAATATTGACCGGCACCACTGCAGACAGCACTACTCCAAAAGCACTGAAGAAAGCAGCTTTGTAAGCTGTGAAGGCCTCCAGAAATTCTCCCGCATTTATGAAATGAATGAATTTCAGGAATATTTTCCTGAAATACAGGAAATTCCCCTTAAGCACAAGTAAAGATATTTTATGGTGAGGGGGGTCAAGCACTGGAAGAGGTTGCCCAGAGAGGTTTTGGCATGTGGCTGGAGATGCTCAAAACCCAGCTGGGCAATGTCCTGCACACCCTGCTCTAGCTGACTCTAGTTTGAGCAGGCGGCTTGTCCTTCAACAATCTCCACAGGTCCCTTTCAAACTCAACTATTCTGTAAGCCTTTTGCCTGTGCTAAGGGCTGTGACCCCTTTACTGACATCAGTATCAGAGACATCCCAGCCATTCCATGATACACCATGCTCTGGAGCCCACTGTCACTGAAATCACATCCCCAACATGTTTAGATGGTTTTGACCACATTTGATACACACATACTGTTCACCCTGTTGTCTCACAAGCTTCCTTCACCACTCATGTTGTCTTTAGCCAACCAACTAAACCATCACAACAGCTTCTTCCCCCCCATCCCACCTCTCTTCAGTCCCCCCGAGTAGTGCATTCTGCTGTCTCTGAAGGGAAGGAAAACAGTGCAAGTCTGAAAAAAATTCTGAAAAGTACAAACAAAATTCTTCTGAAAATTGCCACAACCCAAACTGTGATGAACATCTTTGAGTGTTCTGCAGAACAGTACTATATAATATGATAGTACACATTTATGTAACAAAAAAGCATTTTCCACATCTCCATTTTAAGATGATTAGGTTTTCTTCTGGGGGAGTTTCTACCTGTCTGAAAGCAGGAAGAGGTACTATTATCTTTTTTATGCAGCTGCTGAATACAGCAAGCAGTGGGCTGGAACAGAGATCAAGTCGAATTAAAGATGGTTCGGTTTATTCTGGCTTGCAGTATTCAAACTGCACTAGAAAAAATTCAATTATAAAACTAATTACATCTTTAATTGCTTAAACAATCAGCAAACTGACTTTATGGTGCTCTTGATACTATGCAGGTGCACTCGCAGGTGTTAACTCTGCAATACGTAAGAGTTACATTTTAGTATCCCAACTTGTGCACAGGAGCACCAGGATAAAATACCATTGTGTTACATACACGCACAAATATAACCAAGCTTTATCAGCAAATACAATTCCTTTATTTATAAATATACAGCTCTTATCTGATCTGTCGTCCTGTGAGGAGTACCTGAACTGCTTTATGATCACTCTGGTTCTGACATTTTTCCTTTTAGCTTCTATATGGCCAAAATTATTGGTTGAATCTGACCAGAATTTGTACTTTGAGGCAGCTGTATTTCTGGCAACTACAGCTGTATTAATAACGAGTACCACTTACTAGAAATGCCTGCCTTTTACTCTGAGGTATCATCTCAGCAGTACACTTGAGTAAAACACAGTCACCTCCAAAACAGGTATTTGCTTTGTACACAGAAAATAGGAAAAACGCACAAGTAATAGTGAATTGGGCCCGTTGTGTTCAAAATGTTCAGTCATGTAACCCTTTTGCCTCTCTGTATATTTCATCAGCTTTTAAATAGAAGGGAAACGTTCATTTTTCTTGAAATTCAAAAAGAAAATGAAAGGCTTTTTAAAATCCTCTTTTCTGTCTACAAAACTAAACACTAAATTCAGCCTAAATTCACAAACATATTCTGCCTCCTAGCATTTCTTTTAAACTAGTTTAACTCTTTATTGAAAAATTAACAGCCAGTTTTAAATCTAAGCTGCCTGAACAGCCTTCTTAAGAGAGAATCTTCTGAATTTTGACAAGTATCATTTTTCAGAATGTACAATGTATCACCTGAAATGGAAGATAGCGATGATTAGACGCAAGAAAAATAGGCCTAAGACACTAAGGGCTTTTTACTGTAATACTATTACCAGTGTTCTGGAGCCTTCAAAAAGAAGTCCGCTCAAACGGTAACTACCTACTGTTGTAAGCCCTTTCCGGGTCCCCAAACACCAGCAATACCACTGCTGGTTGCTTGCAGTGGGGAGGCATCCATCACCAATTTGGTAGTGGTATAAGCAACTGTTTCAGTTGCAGTGAACAAAGAAATGTGTTTACAGGCTGCAATTATAAAAAACCTGAAAGTGACTGCATCGGCTTGCTATTTCTATGCATGTTTTTGCAATAAACTCCGATTCCATGTACCTATCTGCTAGACACTGCAGGATGAAAAAAATCTCAAGTAACATTAGCTTAATTGGATTCTGAAAGAAAACAACCCCCACCTGAAACACAGTGAAACCACTGGAAAAGGCTGTGAAATACACAGGATTAGAAGAAACCACAGTAATGTGCAGAGAAGGGCATTAAACAGCAAATGACTGGCAACAGAGCAAGCGGTTCATAAAATTGCCCTCTAGCTGACAGTCAGTTCAGAGCTTAGCTGGTTCTTGAAATGGATCATTATATATTGCCACATGAAGAAGCCCAACTATTCATCCTTCTGCTTTTGCAAACAAAAGTAATTCCTTTCCTCAGCCATACACATAAATCTAGTAAAGTATTTCCTCAATACCCTGTCTTGGGTCTCATCTGCTTCTTAACACCATTCCCACATACAATCAGGAGTTGTATATGGGAGTGCAAGGGAGTCCTCACAAAACTCCCTGATGCTATAAAAGCAGCCCCCCATCCTGAATTCTCAGCCCATGAAAAGACAATTGATTTCAACGAGATTCTACAGACACTCGTGCTTTTGTAGTAGCAGATTCCAATACATCAGCTAGACTTCCTGACATACAGTGATGTTTGCTGTTTCATGAGCACATAATAAATTAGCTCACTCACACAACTTATGTTGAGCTGAAATACCTTGTCAGTAAAGCTATGGTAAGCTTATTTTCAATTATAATTGCACAGAAGAGTAGCTTCAAAAATTTAATCTGGACACCATTTTAAATGCTTTTTTTGCTGGATGAGAGACCAAGTGGTTTCACTGGAAAACAATCTGTAGGGAGTCAAGGCTGTTTAGTGGTTTGAAACTGTCTGAAACGTCAAAAATACTGAGAAGTTCTCTCCAACTTCTACGGTGTCAGGAACTATTTAGGCAGTATATTTTCCACTGAAGTAATTCTACAGCACAGGAAGCATTGATCTGATGTTTTTCAAACAATGTGGCATTTACCACTTGGTACACTCCACTTCTCTTTTAAATTCACTTATTTTATAATTTTCTGTTTGAAATTGAGAAAAGTTTTGACCATAGGGTTCAGCATGGCATTTGTAAGAGTCAAATGATACAAACGTTGCTAGCAAGCTATTGCAGTGCCATTTCTCCCCTCCTCTTCTAATAGTCTAATTGATAAAATCACTGCATTTTAAATTCAAATGTTTCTTCCCAAGATAAAATTATAGGCAGCTTAATAGAAGATAAAATGATATTTGATATACAATACAGAGGTCCATACACTCAAACCTGTGAGCCTCAAGTATCTTGGTGTCCAATTGATTTCTCAGTTTTAAACACATGCAACAGCAACTGAAAGCCAGGCAGTAGAAAAAGCTAAAAACCACAAAACGGAAAAAACTCAAGAACATGTAATTTGGTACTTAAATACAAATTCAGTTGCTTTATCATATCCTGTGAAATCTGAAGAGGCAGATCATGGATTCAGATACCTTTTGAACCCTTAGTGCTAGAGGTATTACTGAAAATCTGCTGAAATTATTACTTACTGTGCTCAAACGCCAGTATTTTCCAAAGATTTATCTCTCTATTGCATTAGCACAGATTTGTTTTCGTACGGAAAATAACACAGTGTATCAGACAGAGCAGTGTAGCTGATAATGATAAAGTGTGGGGGATTTTTAATGGCAACCACTAAAATTCTAAGCAAAAAATCAGATGATCAAGAGTATATGTAAACATATATACACACATATCTAAATTAAAATATTGCACTGTAAGCTTTTCTTTCTTCCCAGATTCAGCCTGCCCTTAAAGAAAATAAAACAAAACCAATAAAGCCCCAGAAGCCTGAATGTAGGCAGTCATTTCACAGCAAGTTATCTTCGTGTTTCATTTACCTTATGATATTAGCAGAAAGTAAACACAAACTTTGGGGAAAAAAAATAATATTCCCAGGATAATTTCCACAGCTGCAAAGGCAAGCATAGAAAAACTACCCTTGTAATTGTGTTTTGTTCTTTAAAAGAACAGACAAACCAGGGCTGAGGACATCTTGTANTTGTGGGTTAACCTTCGGTCAGCTTCCAGATACCCACCCAGTCGTGCTCTCACTCCCTCTACTTAACAGGATAGGGGGAGAAAATGAGATGGAAAAGCTCATCGGTCAAGATAAAGACAGGGAGACCACTTATCAGTTTCTGTAATGGGCAAAACAGGGTCAAATACTGCCAATTAAAACACATTTGGACAGTGAGAAACAAAACCAAAAAGATTAAAATGGCATCTTCACCCTGCCTTTTTCCAGGTTCATTTTCACTCCCCTGCCTTTCCAGCATTCTTACCCTTCCTGAAATATGTTTTCAGAGCCGCCACCAATTTCACTGATGGGCTCAGCTGTGGCCTGCAGTGGATCAACACCTCACCGATTCCTCATCTCCCTTGTCCCTCCTCTGAAATCAAATCCCATTAGCAATGTTTAAGGAATGCTCATGTCAATTCCTCTGCCTGAATAATGTCCGCTAGTCACAATTCTAAGGACACTGTGCATTTCCTCTGTGTTACTGATTTTTCAGCCAAATCCCTGTGATATGGCTCACGTGACTGGCTGTTAACATGATGTGAAGCATGGTCTACCTCCAACTATATCACTTTGCTTTACTATTATAACCTCTGCGTAACAGTTCTCTAAAACAACATTACACTTGAAACTCCAGCTGATAGCGTAAGATTGTATTTTACAGCTGTTATATTTCAGCATTTTTAAGCTCACAGTATTTTCTACGAAGCTCTCTGAATTCTTAATGAAATAATTTCTATTTCACAACTGCACAGATAGGGATTCTATTATGAGTTACCTTATCTCAGGGGCAGGGTTCTTAATGCTTATCACAATGCCACTTTCCTATTTACATACTAGGATTGACAAATAGGTTCTATCCATATTTGTGGTTACTGAGCCATTTCCTGTGTGGAAACAAGTTTGATTTAAAACGGCTCTGAAGTATAGCAATGGAGAGATCTAATAGGTGTCTGCCATGCAAAGCTAGGTGAAAGGAAGTGCAGCATTCAAAATATCAAATTGGAAAAGGGAAAAGTAGACAGGGGAAGTCACTCAAGTTTTATGCTGTTCTTGTAAACTTAGTTTTCAGGATAATTTTTGCCACATAAGTCTCTCATCTCCCTCTCAAGCTTCTTAATCCCGTATGTTCAATTCCTTGAGTCCCATCCACTGGATCTGTTTCATTTCAAAAGCAAGAAGACAGAAGAAAGATTTCTAAAACTGGAGGATACTAGTCTTTGGCACTCAGAATCAGGAAGACAGAATGGTTGCTCACAAAGGCTCATCTGATTGTTTCAGGACTGATACGACATAGGATTGGGAGAGTCTTAAAAACAGAAGATTCAAGTTACCAAGCCTGGAGAAACTTTTAAATAAGTGCTGTTCATTTCCCTTTCTACAACACTACTTTTTCCCCTTTATTAAACAGAGATCAAAAATATCATTCCACTCATAGACAGCAGGCATCTCAAACCCATCCTCAAGCTATTTCTGCACATTCTAAAATAATTTGTATGCAGAAGCACGGCATCTAATCTTCATGAAACAGAAAATTTGAGCTAAAACCTCATGAGAGCTCCAAAGCTATCTCTGAACTATTACATAAACCCCATTTGAAAATGTTGTCAACTTTGAGATATGTAAATGATATAATTTCCTGAAGATTTTTTTTCTAGGAAAAAACCTGAAGCAGTCCAGTACTCTGATGCTACAGAGAAATTTGTTTTCAGACTGGATGAATGTGAGAAACATAGGCAGCAGCATGAAAATATAGGTTTCCTACCTTTTATTCACCTGGTACAAGACCAATTTTGGATCACTCATCTTACTAGGAATTTCCTAATAAAAGGGAAAACAGTGGTAGGAGCAGTCCCTGAGATTGTGATAGTAACGGTTCTTTTGGCAATGTGTGAAGTGCAGATGGTATCAAAGATGTGCCAATAACTTAAGCAGGAGCTTCCAATAAGATCTCTTGTAGTGCATGTTATACTCTGTGAATCAAAGTACATAGCGGCAACCCTGGCTGTTTGGCACTTTTATTCTACATGTAGTCAGTTTAACTACCTCATATGCAAGTGTGTCCCTCAGGGAAAAGTTTGCACTCCAGACATATTTGTATTTGTCCCAGGCATAAGTTACCTCTAACCAAATTGATTGATAGTCTCCAGAGAAGAAAGTCATCCTCAGAAACATAGAAATCACTTCCATCTGATCTACCTTCCAGCGACAGAAGCATAAAAAAGTTTCCTCAAGTGTTCCTTTGAGCTCTGTCCAGCTCATCGTTGTATTCGATGATCAAAATATAAATGGTTTGAGGAACACGATAGCCTCTTCCTGCCTGTGAATGTTGCTCAGATTTAAGGCCACAGACAAGCCACACTACTAAGGGTTTTAGTAGACACCATCAATATACTTATAAGGATATCACCGTTTTCCATATAATTGAGTTTCTTTTTCTCAAACTGGAGCTTGGAATGCACAATGCTGACGAGATCATTTACTGACAGAATATCAACGCATAAGGTTTAGACACTGAAGTGGCATCTGCATGTTGGTGTATCTGTTTTAATTAGCTTTACTTTTCATGTAGGGTAAATAAAACATTAAGGAGTCAGACAGACAGATAAGCGACAAACTGTTTTTTGAATAGCTACATGAAATGAGCAAGAATAAAGCTTGTGGAGTGTTATATTTACCTCTGTAGCTCCCAGTGCACTCTTAAGAACACCGGGTCAGGTACGCTGAGAAACTGAGAAAATGTGCAATTTCTTTCCCACTGAGCTGTCAAGGCATTCATGCTGTGAATAGCTAACACCCTTCTTTGACAACCAGGCAAATATTTCTATTTTCTGCCATTCTGGTCATGAAGTACCTCAGCGTTGCCTCAGCTGATTTAGTGCCAATTCAAGTCAGACTTCAGATGTCTGAGCTAGTAACCGGACCAAATATTCTTGATGAAGCCTTGTCACGAACGCATAGACTGCTGCTTAATACATTTCCAAATAGTTAGATAGTAAAAAAGGTTGTAAAGTTGAAAAGGCAGCAGAGAAGCAGAACACACATTCACTGAACTGCCAGAATGGAAATTTAAGTAGTACATACAAGTCGAATATGCTGCTGCTTCTATTTATTGTTCACATTGCTTTAAAAAAAACTCCTAAACTTCTAAACTACCACGTGGTTCCTTAAAATGAATTCTTTATTTCCCATACTTTGAAAATATATGTATCTAGAGAAGCATAATTGATAACCAAGTCTATCCAGGCAGAACTGACAGATGGCTAAATGAATGTATCCTATTCAACGCCTATAGATACTATAAACATTATTTTTTCTTAAATTGGTTAAAATATAAATGTCTGATAACACTGCACTTGCATCGACTGAACACAAGTTTCCATTATCAATACCATGAAAGTGGAAGACAGAGTGAAGGAAAGAATACTTCTTTTCAGCGGGGACAAATCCTGTGGAATCTGCTCAGAAACTGGATTAGGACTTCACAGCGGTTTGTTGGCTGGTTTTTTTTTTTCGTGAGATAAGAATAGGCGGGCAGGAGTAATGGTTCAGTATGTGAATACACAAATACAAAAAGTAACAAAATAAATTATTTAGAGTACAGATTTTGTGCCAAGAGTTTAGAATAAAGCATTTTTGAGACTGGATTCCATCATTTTGAGTCATGCTGCATTACACAGTGTTCCCTTACTCAAGAGTTTCTATTTCAGGCAGAATTTGGTTTAGCGTTTTAACTCCCATACTTACAATCTACGGAGAATTAAAATGCCTATTAACTGAATATGCCTTGAACAGTCCTTACCAATACTGGCATAACCAGGTGTTGATGGATCTCCTCCACTGTTCAAGGAAACCATGAAAGCTTTATCAGCAAGATCTGTAGTCTTTGGTAAGTCACAAGGATCAACGTAAAGAAGAACACCACCAAATCCTGCATCTTCTAAAAGAGAAAGCTGAGGGAACAAAAGAACATAGAAGACTATTAACAAAAATGATGGCAGAACACATTATTATTTATTTTAATTACTGTTGATATAGAGGCTTTGTCATGCATCAGGCTCTCGCCACGCTATGCTCTGTACGAACCGAATAAAGACAGGTGCAGTTCCAAACTGCTTGTAATATAAAATCAGCAGTTATTCTCTGAAAAGACAAAATCGAAACTCAAAAAACCTAACTCAAAGTCATGTTTCCCAATTCATGTCAAAAGCTATTTTCAACGCCTAACAACAAAAAAAATACGTACTTTTAAATTGTATGTAGCATGTTGTAGAAACACAGTGCTCACACTCAGTACAACTGCATTTGAGACTTGCAACTGTTCCACCTTCACCTCATACAATGACAGTCAGACAAGGCTGGTGTGGTGGAGATTATATTCAGATGAGGTACTGGCCATAACTCGGTAATGTACACAAAGAGATGAGAGTGGAGCTACCTTTCTCCCTACTCATTGAACACTTGCTAGACTTACAATCCTTACATATTTTCATGTGATATAAACAACACCTTGAAAATGCCTTTGTTTTGAAACTAATCTCACTAAAACATCTTAAGCAGATCTTCCATATTTTCCATATTATTAGCAGTATGACATTCCTGCACAGGATTTCTGGACACAGTTACTCTTCAGTTAAGAGAGAAAACAAAAGGAGTTTACGGATTAAAAAAAAAAAAAAAAAGGAGTTCAGCTTAGTGTTACTGATTTTTCAGCNTATTAGCAGTATGACATTCCTGCACAGGATTTCTGGACACAGTTACTCTTCAGTTAAGAGAGAAAACAAAAGGAGTTTACGGATTAAAAAAAAAAAAAAAAAGGAGTTCAGCTTACTCAAACCTTGGAGTCTGCCTCCTGTCAGACAGGCAGCTAATGAAACATTCTGCTTCATTAGAACATCACAGCTTGAGTTGGCAACGGTAATTAGCCTTTCCAAAAATCTACGGATCTGGGGAAGCAAATCAGACAAAGTTCTCCAAAGCCAAGGATGAAAGCATCCATGCATCACAACCTGCAGCACCCTACAGGTCAATTTTGACTAGAAAACCTCAGGTTTTCCCTTTCATAAAATGAAAAAGAAAAATAATGGGATTATGTTCAGAACCAGATGAAATCAAATTGTAATATGCCAAATATTCCACGAAAGGAGACGGCCATTCTATGTAACGCTCTGCATATTTGAAATTGACTGAAGACTACAACAATGACAAAAAACTGTATTATTTTTTCAGACAGAACTAATTCTGGTATTTAAGGATTATCTTGCTAGTCGCTATGCTCTACTGATGACTTTCCAAATGGTTCCAAGTGGTCTAAGGAATGACTGTAAGTACATGATCTTTCTGGACTACACAACTCTGATTCTATAGGAACTCAAGAGCTTGTTACTACACCTCCATTTCTCAGTTCAATTGACCTTCTCCTTCTGTCTTTTAGACCCTTCATTTTTTTCTGTGTATATATATATTTTCAATTTATGTCCTAGCTGTTGTTTTCAAGGAATGTTTATGCATCATCCTTTGTGGCTTTTCAAGTATGTAAATTACATGAATATATGGCATTCAATTTTAAGTCTCAAAAGCAGTTGATGTTTAGTTCTGCTTTTCTTGAAAGTTGACAGAAAAAAGTATAAAAATAGCAGTCTACTTTGCCATTTAAATAAGTAAATGTACCTAATATTGTCATTCACCAAGATCTTGACACTATAGTCTGAATTCAGATAAACAGATGCAAGTGAACCTGTGAATCACTTAGGTAATCTTACATACTGTAGTCGAACAAGCAATCCCTAGATGAAAAGCCAGTCTCTTTGAGAGAACTCTATTCAGATGAATTATGAGCATGTATAGTGAGAATGTAAGTCACTAGCACAGGTATTTAAGAATGTAAAAGGTTAAAAATGTATTACAGACCTTAAATGTAACACAGGAATAAAAATTTCCAAAATGGTAGGTTCGCTTATTATTGTATTGTTCTGTTTCCAACTCATGTTCATATTCAGATATTCAGCCAGGATTTGATTGCACAACAAAAGTGGTGGGGACACTATAGGTGAAGCAGGATGCATCACAGCTAAATAATGTAACAGTAAGGATTTAAAATAACAATTGTCTTTTCCTGCATCCCTATCCAGTATCTTTTTATTCATCTCTAGTCTTATTTAATAGCATAGAAGATAGGAAACACAGACGTAGTCTTTTTTTTTTTTAAAGAGTTTTAAGAACTTTGTACTTAACAAAAACCATTATTAAATTTCTCTGTTTCACTGAGAGAAGGTAACTACATGGTTGTTATTTACAAAGTGCAGCAACCACTGCTGCCATGGCTACAATCTCTAGTAAGGAGTTGTGTCATACACATGAAATTGCAAAACAGCTTTCAGATTTCAGCTGTAAGTGCTGCTTTGTAACTTTCCAACAATGACATCACAAATATGCCAAAAATAAGTGAGTATTGTTGCTTCCATTTTCATCTTAAATAAGTCAACACCTTAAGAGCCATAAAGTGCCCTAGAACAAAGAATCTGAGGAAGATACTGAGCATTTTTTAAATGGCTAAAGATTGCAGATTAAGTCCTTCAGGTAAAATGGTAAACATCTATTCAAATTAATGGACTGCTTTAGATTGTAGAACCAACCAACAGCTGAATCTGCTCCTTACGATTTTGGGTGTATGCCTCCTCCCTCCCCAAAAGCCACAAACATCTCAGAATAAAATGGGAACAGCAGGACCCTTGACGAGAAAACAGATGCTGGTGCCCACTGTTAACTCTTTCGTTGTTTACGGCTGTTCAAATCCTCAGTTTTTAGAGTCACTTGAAAAACAGTAACTCCTCCAATCCAGTATATTAAATTGTTCTGTAAAACATCCTGGACTCAGTTTAATCTAATATGCTTGCTGCTTTATCAAAGGCTCTGTCGTTAAACTGGGGGCAGTTTAGCTTTGTAAACTCCACACACCATAAGGCTCC
>VZSC01017789.1:1178483-1229375 GCA_013398225.1 Steatornis caripensis
TTTTTTTTTTTAAGAGAGTTTTAAGAACTTTGTACTTCACAAAAACCATTATTAAATTTCTCTGTTTCACTGAGAGAAGGTAACTACATGGTTGTTATTTACAAAGTGCAGCAACCACTGCTGCCATGGCTACAATCTCTAGTAAGGAGTTGTGTCATACACATGAAATTGCAAAACAGCTTTCAGATTTCAGCTGTAAGTGCTGCTTTGTAACTTTCCAACAATGACATCACAAATATGCCAAAAATAAGTGAGTATTGTTGCTTCCATTTTCATCTTAAATAAGTCAACACCTTAAGAGCCATAAAGTGCCCTAGAACAAAGAATCTGAGGAAGATACTGAGCATTTTTTAAATGGCTAAAGATTGCAGATTAAGTCCTTCAGGTAAAATGGTAAACATCTATTCAAATTAATGGACTGCTTTAGATTGTAGAACCAACCAACAGCTGAATCTGCTCCTTACGATTTTGGGTGTATGCCTCCTCCCTCCCCAAAAGCCACAAACATCTCAGAATAAAATGGGAACAGCAGGACCCTTGACGAGAAAACAGATGCTGGTGCCCACTGTTAACTCTTTCGTTGTTTACGGCTGTTCAAATCCTCAGTTTTTAGAGTCACTTGAAAAACAGTAACTCCTCCAATCCAGTATATTAAATTGTTCTGTAAAACATCCTGGACTCAGTTTAATCTAATATGCTTGCTGCTTTATCAAAGGCTCTGTCGTTAAACTGGGGGCAGTTTAGCTTTGTAAACTCCACACACCATAAGGCTCCATTAAATTGCCTTTGAAACACGATGCGGCTGAAGCAGTGAAAAGACACATCTTTATTTTAAGTAGTGACTAGTGATTTTGGAAGCCTTTATTTTACTCAGGGAGGTCCTTATATAAGAAGATATTGCTTTAATGTAAAGTGCAGTAACTATAATATCAACAGCTTTACATACATTAAGAGGGCACCCTGATAACATAATCAAGTTTCTGGACAGCAGAGCAAGATAACTGATCTGGAAGAGTAAACAAATCCAATTCTTTATACAAGCAGATTGCAACAGACTGAAGAACTTGTTTTTGCTCTAACGGGAAAACTCAAAGATACTTCTCCATTTTAACTGCATCATCTCTGAATATTGCAGAGGAAACAGTTATCTTTTGCATTGGCCCATAGGTAACACACCAGGTCTCTACTCCACATCTGAGCCAAGCTTTACTGTTGGACTTTGGCTACAAACCAGGTTGGTATTAGGTCAAAAACAAGGAAGTTGAGCATGACTCCTCACTGGAAAAAAGAAGCAAGAAGAAGCAGGGGGCCACCACTTCTCACTGTTGACTTTAATGTGTTTTGGCTCACCTGAGGCTAGCGTGCTCCTGAAAGAAAATGCTTCACCAGGTGGTTAGGTTAGTGATCTGAATGTAGGAACAAACCTACCAAAGAGATGCGACTACAGCCTCTCTACAGGAAACTCCAGCGTAATGCGTAACAGCTGACCTTAAATGACTGGTTATAAACAAGGAAGCAATACGGCAGGTACTGGCTTCAAGCTGTATTTGCTGTCTTTCAGCTGAAAGCAAAGACTGCCTCCTTGACGCTCTTCTCCCCTGGTCTCCCCTCCCCAGCTGAGACTATCCTTGCACCTCCCAAGCATCAAAAAGAACAAGAACAATCAGGTTATCAGGCCTCATTCATGGTCCAGAGAGCACACCGGACTGGTTACCTACTAACCACAGAGCCTCAGAAAGATTAAAAACATGCACATTGAGGCATGTAGCTGTTTAAGAAGTACTCTCACTTTCCAGCTGAAAATAAAGCCTGACTGCTTCAGCACCAGACACATCTGGGGTTGAGTTTCAGCTGTCATTTCCTGGGGCAGAGAGCAGAAATGCACATCACACTTTGGTCTCACCTGGATTACAGCAAGTAAAAGCGCAGAGATAGGTAAGCAAGGGCTTCCTAAACTATTCTCTCAATGCATCTGAACACTCTGTCATCTCTGATCCAGCAAAACCCTAATGGCTTAAAGACAATTAAATGAGCATGGCATCTTTTCTCTCCCTTTAGTTGTTTCCCTGTAATAGTTCTGTTTACAAATGATTTATAAAAAAAGTCGTGCATGATCAACTGATGAGATGCATCACAACATAGCATATTCCTAACAGTGATGGTTAATGATGACTACGAATACATCAGATAAAAAGGATGACACAGGTAATTGTGGATTATTATCAACCTACCAATTACATACTAGCTTCTCATTATTAGCAATTCTTCCCACTATATTTGCAAGTGGTCCCAAAATACAGTCCAACCTTCTGAGAACCTTGCTGTGCCACTGTCTAGATAGTTCTCCATCTTTGTGAAACCTCTTTGCCATCAGTCATGGTGTTAAACATCCAGACAGATACACTATCAGCATTGCTGTTTTGTCTTCCTCTCTCTCTCCTGGTGAGAGTAATCTCTTCTCTCTCCCCTTTATCCGTTGCCTAAAGTTCCAAGGGCTATGCTTTATAAGGCATAATACCAGCCCCATTACTGATAAATATTGCCTCTGTAAGACTTCTTTTGTCCGCTTTCTATGCATGTCCATTTATGTGTCTTGATCCACAGTAACGATTGGCACAGAAGACTTATTTCGCAGGAGGAAATACCTCAGTATATTCCTGCAAGTTTAATGAAAACGGGCTATTGAGTAGACAAGAGGCAGGCCCTGCTAATGCACCACACTGAGAAACACCACATTAATACAATCTGGAGAGCTTACCCCTTAACGGAAGGGGGAAAAAAAAAACATGTAAGAAATCACAAGAGAGAGTATGACAGATGGAGAAGAATACAGAAACTTGGACCACAAATTAGACACCACAAAATCCAACCTCGAGAAACAAAGCTGTGAAAAACCTGTTCACTAACCCATGGAACAACCTGTTCTTTTTCCAAACGATACATTATGTAAGGTAATACAGTTCAGTACAGGGCGTATTGGCTTACAATTCTATATAAGTGACTTTGTAATCATGGAAGGTTCTGTCCTCACTCAACACACACAGCACTAACACTGTGTCTGGAACAGTTAATTTAAAATACAGCAACTTTCAAATGCATTTCAGCATTTGTATATACATCGATGAGAGTTTTTCAGCATGTGATAGATCACAATCTACTGCTGGGAAAAAAAAATGAACCAGATCTCTACATTTTACTACAGATTCCCTTCTGTTACAACTTTATTTATGAACACTAGGTTCAATACAAACCCAGTGACACTTTGTTATCAGATCTAATTCTGCTTTCAACTATATTACATAAGCTTTCTGACTTTCAACCATTACATAATGGTTAAAAAGTATCAGTAAATAAAACAATATAAACTAGCTGCATAACGGTATTTCAGATTTCTCTTTTATCTAGTCATCACGTATTTTCAATACTACGCTAGTATAATTTAGAAGTCTACGTTTCAAAAAGCCCTTTAGCACACCATGCTGTCTTAAGCCAGAAGTGCCTCAAAATGTAGCTCTCATCTCCAGAAAGCATTCATGTGCATGTTTTTCATATTATTGAAAGTGTGTATCTTGGCTGTATCCTCACTCCTGTACATAGAACATTACATTAATAGATCGTATTAGGCTGTTCATTGAAACTACTCCCACGTTTTTGAAGGCTTTTCTACTGTACTACCACAACATGGCAGAAAGAGGCTCCTGTGTAAATCAGAATCAAAGCAATTATGCCATTTACTGGGAGCTTCTGACTGATGTCAGTACCATGAAGATTAAATACCCAACCTCTATGAATTTATTTATATAAAAACATGAAAATTTCAGTCACAACTGAAAGTCACAATAATTAAAAAGGAACTGAGATGCTCTGGAGCGGGGCACCTTTGGTATACCCGGGCACCAAAGCTTTAAGTGGCAAATTAAGCAAGCATTTCTCTTCTTTCTTATCACCAACTTTATTGAAAAAAAAAAAAAAAGGTATCAAAATATGTCTGCATCTGACAAAGTAACAGAACCCTAAATAAAGAGATTAAACATGCTTTAGCTACAGGTACTTATAGAATGCTTAAGCATGAGATTTTTTTAAGCTTAATATGGCAGTTTACACTCCTTAAATCTGCAAAAAAAATGTCAGAAATTATATTTTACACAAGATCTGCACTAGTGTAAATGACATCACAGTCCTTAAACTATAAAGGCCTTGAAGTGTCAGCTACTGACACCACAGCAAAATTCATACTGGATCATGTTATTATTCTAGCATACGACCTCTTCCATATAACTTCAAGCCAAAAGTCTTCCTTGTCCTAAAGCCAGATTCACAACTGCACTGTTTATTACAAGGCCATTCAGGTGCTAACACACTAAAACCTGGACATAATGCATTGATAAAATAAAAATTTAATGGGTGTTCCTGCTTACATGTTAATTGTCTGTATATAATTGTCATCCCCTTTTCTCTGCCCCTTCTAATCCACACAAAAATACATGCAGAATGTTATATTCAAAGTCATAATACATATTGAGCATTGAAACAAAAAAATTATAAAGAAAAACTAACTAGTAAAACAAACAATATAATACATACAATAATATTTCAGAGGAAGAAAGAGAATATCTCAAAGATATATAAAAAATACATACATGTACCTATTACATATTACTCTGTTTAAGATCAAATATATTCATAAAAAATTGTAGAAGCTGTATCTCCTATTGTCACTCAACTTCAGTGCAACGATCAGCATTAATTAGACAAATAACAGTAACCAGTTTTTAACTACTGCATTTTTCAATTCATAGTGCAACATGCAAAAGACACAGTTCATTGATCTGAGACACAGCTTTACTGGCTGGACAGGCTACAAGTTATTAATTACTCCTTTCTACTGAAGTTCCAATTAAAATCATGATGCTCTGAAAGGAACTCCCATCTCATTTTACTAATTGGCAGTACATTAAATAACCAAGCAAGGGGAAAGTGCCACTTAAACTGTTGGAAGACCTCACTGACATAACATATTTATATTTCTGAAACAGATTTCTTGAGTAGAAAAATAAGACTCTGCATACTGCAGATGTAACTAGATGCCACGGCACTCTCAATTACCTGTCAATAATACAGGGTACTTTGAAGTAATGGTAACACAAATCAGACTCAAGGCAGAAAAAAAATCCACCTAGATACACATATCTACATTTTTATACAACTGTCCCAAGTTGCACATTTTTAACAAGTAACGAGGCAAAGATCCATTTTGGTGTCAGCTTTTTTTTTTTTTTTTCATACTGCACTTGACATTTAATCATGCTTCTACACCTTCCATCACAGAGATCTAGGGACAGTTTTCAAAACAAGAATTCTGTGTCAAAACACCATCTGAAGAGGGTTTGGCTTTTGTTGATCAATCTTCAAGGTCCTGCATTAAGATAGTAAAAGAGATGGAGGACATAGCCAGCCAGTTTAATGGCTGACTATACATGGATGATGAAAAGACATAACATCTTTCCTATTCATCTCAAACACTGTCCTTCTCTAAGGAATGACGCTATTGCTATATTGTATAAAGAGGTCTGGGAAAAGGATTTAGCTGCATAAAACTTCAAAAAGCTAGAAATGCAGACAGTCGTGATCACATAAATGACAGACTATTCCCATAAAGGTTTCAGAAGGTGGAAAACACACTGCACTGGAATTGGAAAAAAACTATTCCTGACATACAGTGCCACATACATCAATAATAATGAATAAAACCAAACAAATAAAATCAAGTGCTTGCTCTGCATCATGGCGAGACCTTAAAACTTTGATGTACTTACTACCAGAGAAATGATAATATGAAGTGCGTTTAATTGTGGAGTTTGACATGCATACCTAACGTTTTTGAAGACATTTTAATTAAACACTTTCCAAATTGAAATTGTCGTTCCCAATTTTCAATTTTCAGAATTTTATCCTTTTTATAGCTAAAAATGATTCATACAGAGAGATTTCCCTCCTGTGCTTCCTGGAATGTGGGAGGAAAAGCAGAAGTTAATCATAAAAAAATTCTGCATTAGGGTGATGGGGCTTATGCCAGTGAGGAGTAAGAGCTACTTTATACATAAATTTACCATCAGTTGTATTTTTAACTACATTCTTCTGTCAGATAAGTGCTATTCAAGGGCAGTAGACTTTTAAATTACAACCAACCACAAGAAAACTGATTTGTGAAGGTTCATGAACATCAGTTTTTACAAGTAAAAGAATAAGGTAAGTTGGTTGTCGTTACTGTGACTATCTTAAAAAGAAACTACTGGAGGGAAGATAGGCTACAACTTAGCCAGAGAATTCCATGCTCCCAGCCCATCAATTAAATCCCCATACTGGTTCATTCCCTTTCTGCACTAGATGTGGATATGAGGAGTCTGTGGAACCCTTCAGCCCCACCTGAAGTGCTCTTCCAGTACATGGAGCAATAAACTCCCACGCAATGAAACGTACCTACCAAGCCTTCCCACAGACATCTCTCATATACCAGTTATCCATTACCATATGTATAGTTGACCCTTTTCATCCTCTGAGGCAAAGAACCAATAACTAACAACCCCAAAAACAAGAACAATATGTTCTAACATGTCCCACATGTTCTAATGATGTTGGCCTGAATCCCTGCTGGAAATTCTTCCCCATAGCTAGGGATGCTGTCTGTGTCAGTGCCACATTTAAACTTCCTACGAGCTATGCTAGATTCAAAAGTTGCAGAATGGCCACCTTGTCTAGAGTACCTGCATTTTGGAAAGAAGCCTAGTAGCATTGTCTGAACACGCGCGAGATGTTATATAGCCACAAAATGAAAGAAAAAAGAAAGCAAAGAAAATCAAGAGAGGCAATCGGCACTGGGAATTACAGTACACACGCAAAGAGCGGCAGCTTCTATGGTGCAAAGCTGAGAGAAACTCACACCAACAAAAGGAATAAAGTGCTGAATAAATTAGAGCTACCATAAATTGGCCGAACTCGAACTGAATCAAGAGTTCTCAAGCATTCATGTATAATGCTGAATCACAATTCGGCCTGTTGTCGACTAGCTTGACTAGAAATCTAGGCACTGGCCTCTGGACAGCTGTAGCAGCTGAGGAAAAACGTCTTGACACTTTTCCCCCCACCATCTCTAAACCAAAAAGCAGTTTGGTTTAATCCTTGCACAGCAACACCTTTAACGTCATGGTCCTGAATGTGGTATTAAGCTCACAAAGAACTGAATGTTTTGTCCCATACTTTTTCCTGTTTGCTGTCTGTTCATCTTCTAAAAAAAAAATAATTTGCTGCACATCAGCAGGTTTTAAAAATGGAATTTTTCACAATAGGGTATTTGGACAATTAAAAATAAGCCAGATATACTGCCAGTTCCCTGTTAGGAACTTTTAATACAAATTGAGTGCATATTTTATTGCCAGATCTTGCTTACCACTGCTAAGAAATTCACAATGTTCAATCTAATTAAAAATGAAATTGAACTACGATTCCCTAGAGACAAGGGCTGATTGGACTCCATAAGCTTTACTTAATTTATTTCAGAAAAAAAATAATTGAATTGCTTACAGTCCAGAAAAAATGCTTCATTATTTGATGAGTATATAATACAAAGCCTTTCGTATTGCTATTACATTCCTACATCTTAAGGAAATACTATTCACATTTAAATAAGCATGTAGAGGAGGACTGGGTGTATGGTAAGTGTCGTTAAATATTCAGGAAACATTAAAAAGAAGAAGCAAACAGACTGAATGCCCAAGATGAGGAACCTCCAAAAAGCCAGTAACATTTCCTTGTTCTTACTCAAACTGTTGTTTCTAATTAGGGTTATTTCAGTCTATGTTTAGACTCTATCTAGAGAGAATAGAGCCAAAGATCCATCATACAAAAAAAAGTTACACAAAGGTACAATTATAATCTTGGTAAATCATCAGGAACAAACTGATTAGACCCTTAGTTATATTTTACGCACTCTACCGGACTTTCAATCTAAAATCCACCTAACAGCCAATACCAGTCAGAGGCCTGAGTCAAATCTGCCAATTTCCCCTTAACTTTTTTTAAAAACTATTTATTTGTTTTCCTACCTCTAGAAAGATGAGGTAATGTCAGCAGATGCAATTGATGAATACTGTTCCCAGCACACAGCGCTTCGCACGCAGAAAGACGTGGTGTCAGGTTTACATCGCTGCCCTGCACCTCATGCAGGACACAAACACCACAGAAAGTTTTCTCTGGCGAGGCGGCTGCAATTTCACTGTTCCAGCAGCCATACTCTTCGCTGCCATCATTCAGGGCACCCTATCCCAACTTCAGGGAGGTCTTGGACCTCTGCAGTCCATTTCTCCTCACTACTCTTGAACCCAGGAGCAAGCTCCCAGCCAGGGGAAACCCCAACCACAAAACAACTTATGGCAGATCAACTTTTAGTATCAGCTGTATCCTGCAGTACCTGGCTTCACTTTGGATCTCTTGCAATGGTACTGCTGAACTACCTAACGGCTCACACCCTGGGCTGGATGCGTGGGAGGCTATAGCTGCCTTTGCACTTTGCCACGCTGGGTTTCCACAAGGAAAACAAGCATGGTCAGAAAACAGAGCACTCCCGCAGCAACCTCCAGCTCCACAGAGTACTGCGGCACCTTGCTACGGCAAGGTTTCCTTTGCTGCAAACGCGCAGCACTTGCGCTGTGGATTTGCTGTCAGGCTGCCCGGTGGCGGTTCCCGCCCTACCACACCCCAGCGCCCCTCACAGGTTGCCCAGGCCTCCCCTCCCCTTCTGGAAGCTTCTGGCTTGCCAAGCGCATTATGTGGGGCACTGCGTGCGGCAAGGCTCGGCCAATCCTGCTCCTGCTGGGGGTGGAGCGTTTCCTGATTGGTGCACTCAAACCCTCCTCCTGCCCTCCTCCTCCTCCTCGCAGCCTGGGGTGTCTCCCTCAGACGAGGGGCGCCATCATTCCTGGTTTAGGGAAACGTATTTCGCCTGCCGTGTTTTTTCTCTCCTTGTTTTCTGCTAGTCATAGCAACAATGACACGCTAACTCAACGCCGTTAAACAGAGAGAGGTTAAACTGCAGTGCCCTAAACCTTATGAAAAACCTTACAAACAGGCTCCCGCCCTGTGTTAATACAGAGGAGAGGACTTGAACTCCCATCGGATGTGGTAGCGGCTCCTATTTTTAGCTCTTTAGGTACAAATTGAGCCCTGAAGTGTCATCCAAAAGAGAAGTGACTACACTCGTGAGCGGTGATACTTTATACTCGGTAAATAGTACCATAAATAAGGTGCAAGCAGGTGTATTTAAGGGATTTTACCTGTCACTACATTAAAAGCTATTAAATACATAGTGTGTCAATTTAAAATTATTGGTGCCTGTCCATTTAACCTTCACCTTCCATCCAAGATGAAGTAGCATTTTCCATTTTGGAGAATTCGCCATTCTTTAAGGAACAGATATTTTGAGAATAACGTAGATCACAATTTCCATGTTTTGGCCTCAAAATATACTGCCAGCTATTCAAACAGTGGCAGTGGGGGAAATATGCTCCTGTTGGTGTTTCTTCCAGTGGTGAGCTACTAGCCCTTCAGTATAGGTTCGGACTGTAACCCACTGCAAGTGGATTGGTATCTGCATCACAGAACAGTCACATTAAAACTGGTAACCTGACAACACACAGGAAAATCTAAAGATTAAGAATGAATAAATTATAATTTTGTTTTAATTAAGTTATTTATTCACTTGTCGTAGCTACATTCAACTAAAGTCACAAACCAGATACTTACCTAAACCTGAGTTTTGGCATACTTACCTCTGATTAAGTAACTGAGTTATCCTCATAGATTTATGAGTCAAGTTTTTCGTTAAATTCAAGGCCATACTCACAACAAAAACTTAAGGCAGTGTCACACTAGTCTTAGGAAAAAGAACATCATTTAAAAATCCTGAAGTGTATTACCTAAGTGCTGCCAGCAACCAAGCATCAGTGAGGACACACAAGGCTTGTTTTCACACTTTCAAGCCACAGAGTTAAGTACTCTATTTCTCCGTTATACGCACTACAAATCAGTAACATGGCTATAAGTTTTTGGATGAAGGGAGAAGCAGCTCTTCTGACAGGGAGGGAACAGCTACGTCTCAGTTTACATTGCAAGCATCAGTCTCCTGAAGTCATTCAGATTGCCACAGCCACCGTCCTCTGCCCATAAGCGAAACCCCCATGACTACATAGTGGTGTTAAGCCCTATGCTATAGTGAGAGTATGAGAGAGGATAGCAACTTGTATATTAACCTCAGGCAAGGGATCCTCAAATTCTTACGCTATATCTACTATGAGAAGTGACAGGTGGGATGAAAGACTGAAGAATTAATACAAGATGTACTACACTGTTAGACATAGTAAACAGCAGAGGTCTGTGTGTTGCACGCACCTCAAAGCCAGGAATGCGTCCTCTTTTGTGCATTTGATTTACCTTAGCCATTCGTTACACCTGCTCCTGGGGATTCCGGGTGTCATTACCATTATTCACTCGACTACTGCATTAATTCCACATAATTACCTGCACTTACAAATGGTTTCCACAAACAAATCTCCAAACAACGTAGGCTTTGGATATTTAATGGCTCCAGACCACCAATCAAAGCAAAAGCACGCACAAGAAATAGAGACAACAATGTGGAAAAACACGTTTTTGAAATTACCAGTTAAATAATCAACAAGACTAAGGAAGTACATAAGCAGAAAGGGAAATACCTGCTTACATAAACACTCCACCGCTATGCATCACATGCAATGTAAACTCAAAATCTTTGATCCTCTCAACAATTCATTCTCAACTTACATGTAGCCCGTATTTGGGATATCTTTGGGCTACCGTGAGTATATATTTTCCAGCACTGACACCAAAAGTCTGTAACGTTGAAATGCAAACAGCCCAAGCCATTCTACCATCTCCGAGACAAAAGTAGGATTACGACTTTACCAGCCCCATGAGTGTAGATGTTACATGGTATCTATCAAGATATTAGCAGATGTTCTCACATCCCACATAACAATCATTCACAGATTTTTAATTAAGGCACATTCTCTTCCTTCGAGTAACTGCATCTTAGGACATTTGTTAGATTGCTAGAATAGAACTGCCTTCATTAGACCTGTGCAAAAAAATTCCTTTTCAACTTATTTTATTATTCTCACAATTATTATCTTCAAAGATTCTATGAAAAAACTAGCCTATTTCTTTTAAAGTACAAAACATGTTCTCTGCTTAAATATTTTCTGGGGTATTACACTGCATCCAGGTTTCATGCTTTTAAAATAATGCCTTGAACATAATATAATAGTCTCTTTCGATATCGTATAACATTGTTAAGTATTTTCAAATCTACACTTGGCTTAATTTTATGTTTCTAAGTGGAACATATGATACAGAGTATGCTATATGTACAGCTTCGGGCATATCTATATATCAACTAGGAAAACCGCACATTATTAATTGGTTGATGAATATCTTTCATTTATGGAAAAGAGCAGTGCTTAACTACTTGGTTAGCATGCCTTTAAGTAAATCAATACTCAGAATGAACTTATTTACCTTCCTTATTAGAAAAAACAGTCACAAACCAGGAACAATAAAAGAAATGATCATGAAGAATGTGCCCCAGTGTATAAAGTTATTTCAAAAACTACAAATATTAAAGTAGTATATCAATAAAAGTTCTTTATAAACTAGCAGTACTAATTTCCATGCCTAAGCTCCCCTAGAAATCCCAAAATAAAAAACTTGGCTGGTTTTCATTTTGTTTCATGAGTCACATTTCAGCAACTAGAATTTTTTTCACAAGACTTTATTCATGAACTGTACTACACAGAGCATATCATGAGCATATCTTTCATATTGAGCATCAGGGTCCATATCGGAATATGTAATAAAGTGAAGTACCACTTTATGTATAACTTGGGTACTGCAAAACTGCAGAAAACCCACACAAAAGATACAACAGCTGGAAAAGTCAGCATTTGCAGCTTTTTTCTTCCTAGGTCCTTTCTTTTTCACTGCCTTCCACTCAGCACATCAGTAAAACAGCGCTTTGGCTCCTCCTGTGACCTACACTAAATAGCCCATTTCACCAAAATGAAATAGTAGAAAGAGCTACATGAAGGAGGTCCAAGGTTGAAGTACTTGATGAGAACAGGGATGGCAGTTGTATTAGTTTGGCAGTCACAAAGCGCTACAAAGTCATTCATTCACCATCCGTTAAAAAAACCCCCAAAACCAAAACCAGCTCTTCTTCAATAACACTCGTATCCAATTAGTTCCAGAACATCAATCCAAAATTATGCCCTTGCCTTGTCACAAAAAATGGAGTGAAAAATATAAAATGTGGAAAATACGTCTGACTTATTGCCATAAAGAGTTTTTATGCAATGAGTAGGAAAGGAAGACCCCAATAACAAAACAAGGTCATACAAAGGATGGTCAAGAAAGATGAGCTAGCAACACTATTGCTCCCTGTCACTCTTCTCCTCAACTAGGTCATGGACAGCAGCCACAGTAAAGTAATTTTTGTCTTTCTCTGACAATTTTTTGGGGAAGGCCAGGAAAGATGAAAAGAAAATATCTTTCAAAAACGTGTATGTTAAAAACAAATACAGCTCCCTCTGATGGGCCCACTGAAAAGATTTAGCACCACTTACACCTCCTAAAACTCCAATGAACTGACTTCTGAATTACATAAACACAGAATACTGTAGTTAGAACATGAATGAAAAAGAAATACAATGAAACCCGCAATCAATCAATTTCTGTTACACCACTGTTTTCTCTTGAGACAGAGCTTTCAGTAAAAGCCTTTAAAGCATACACAATTTTACTCGGGGGAAAAAAACCAAAAAACCCCCCAAGCCCAAATAAAAGCTCAAGCACAACAATGTTATGCTGCAAGGCCACGCAATGAATGAATGGTCTGACAGACAAAAGAAGACATTCATATCATCCCCTGGTGTTTAACACAGCGTAGGGATCTATCAAAAACTAGGGAATAGTTCCAAGTTCAGAGAAGAATTTTCTCATGCAACGTCTTTGCAATTGAGGCAAGGAGTGAAAACTGCATAAATAGAAATTTCTGTTCTCCCTCATTAATTCCTTTTCTCTGGCAACAGAATGGCAGCGATCACTCATCTTTGTTTTTACCATTGCTTGCAAGTGGTCAAAAAGATGAAAAGAAAGCCAGTTCAGTGTTACACAGGAAGCTTGCCTTTGCATCACTTATTAATGGAAAATGCAACTACATCCATTCTATCTAGAATATTAACAGTTACTGAAATCACTGTGTCTAAGTCTGCATTTAATTGCACCAGCTTTACACCAGCATAACACACTCAATTTCAGTAAACTTAAACTGGTAAGAAACTAGAAGAGTCACGCTTTGTAATCTTTTATGTGTAGTGAACTGAATTCTCTCAGGAAATGGAAAAATGTTTAATATACATAGAAATGTTATGATTCTTTTTGATAGTAAATGCTAAAGATTAAGCCTAAAATAGGCAAGGTACTTAAAGAATAGTCCATTGTAGAAGTAGAGACAACTCAGACCAACAGAGAAACAAATTAATTAATACCATCTTTTGAACAAGAGCCTATATGCCAATAGGAGACATTGAATAGCTAAGTAGTTCTGTTAAGATACTTAAAGCAGGATGACAGGAGGTTTGAAACCTAATTTGTCTTTCAGGGGTTTTGCCAGAATCCATTAAACTGTCCTTTCAGACGAGATTTCTGAAGAGAATGATCTGTTCATCTGACAGTCCATGAAGACACCAAGTTCAGAAGGCAGCTCTGACAGTAAAAACCTTCTCTAACAGAGCTCAGCTCTTTGCACCCCATGAGATTATCTTTCATTATTAGAAAATAGTTTAAGACTTCGAAGTGTGCCTTAGCAACATTTATATTCATTGCAGCTCACAGTCACTGACACTAAGTTCCAGGCTTACCATCTCAAATCTTCTCTGGAGCTGAGTACGAGCATTTGCGTAACAACTTCTGAGTACCCCCATCTTTGTATATCCCTTCTTTCAGAAGCCATGTCAACAAGTTGGTGATATAAACCACACCGTAAAACAGGGTGCTAAGTCAACAGGTTCTTACAGGTTTCTAGAAAAGTGAGCACAAACTATTAGAATTAACTGATTATTTTACCCTATCTGGAGAAAGAACTCTTATGACCAACTTCAAAACGAGCGCAGAAAGTCTTGAAATAAAGCAGCGAAGAGGTTTGCTTTCCAACAATAAACCCCAATTTTTCTATTCTTTGGCATCTTTTAAAACACTGCTGTGGGGTTTTTTTATGAAGACCCAAGCAATTTGATAGGGAACAAAACAGCTGTAATTTTCCAGAAGGCACTGTTAACTAATGACCAGCCTTCTTCGATTAACCTACTTACTCAGCCGGCCCTTCCTCAACAAAGTAATCAATAAAGTTATTTTTATTTCTCTGTTAAATGCAGCATTAATCTGGGGGGTAATATTCTGTAGGGGGGAAAACAAAAAAAACATTCAAGTCTTGCATGCTTCTTCGAAATGTTTTGATTCTGAAACACACTTCAAGAAAAATATTTTGAAACAGTGATCTCCTAGCAACCAGAAGGCAGCAGAGGTACACGCTTGAGAGCAGGTGACAACACAAAGTCCGAAAAACCCTCTCAAGCCATTTGCTCAATTGCACTCACAGTTCTGAGTTTACAAATCCATGAGTGGTGTAGTTCTCTCCCAAGGCTCTCACTCAGCCCCACTTCTGAGATCAATGCAAGAAGATACGCAACTTTCTAGTGCCACACGGATAACTGTGTAACAGGTGAATCTGAACCATACTGACCCTGATGCAATGCCAATAAGGGGATAACTGGAGTGAGATACAAAGCTCTCTTTCGTAACAGGATCACTGCCGCTTTATTTGCCTCCAGAAGTAGCAGATGAAGTACTTATTAAAAGACAAGTACTCAGAGATTATACTTTTTTTTTTTACTTAAAAAATGTTTTGCCATGTATTTCTATTTTTTCATATTGCTGAAATTGTGGTATATTGATTATTTATTCAATGATTAATTTCCATAGCCATATGCTTTCTAGGTCTACATGCAGCTTGTGTTGTCCAACTTCATTTATAATACATAAATTTACTAATAAGTGCAAGAGTTCTATTCAGACAGTAGTAAAATTCAAAGCCATATATTATCACACTTGTATTACTGACATTATCACTTCACATCATACTTCTTCCTATAAATTTCATAAAGCAATAAACATCATGTATTATCCATCAGCATAAAAATCCCAGATGGTTTTAGCTCGGAAATAGACATACATGGATGTCAAGATACAAGATATACAATTTTGTCCAAAAATAATTATTAGTAAACTGATTTACAAAATGAAGGCATACCATCTGTAATCAAATTGACTGGAATGTTAACACGGTACCATTCCAAAGATTTAAGTCGACACCAGAAGACAGAAAAGGAAGTGTTGCTTCCTCACACACATCTGCCTATCAGTATGTTTGGTTTGGTTTTGGGGAGTTTTTTTGAGGATGTGGTGGTGTTCGGGTTTTTTTCCCCCCCCTCTTGCAGTGTAGTTAGAGAACATGATAATAGCGATGTTAAGGATGGGGGTTTTTTTCCTAGTATTTCTAAACATCTTCAGAGGCAAACCAAATCATCATGTAACACACCTTGGCCGTAAGACACCAATTAAATTAATTTCAGAAAAAAAGCTTAAAATCTGCTTGGGTGTTACCTGTTTAAGGAGCACAGACTTCTGAAACGCTTGTTCCTATTACAGAGTCTATTAATCTCGAGGACAGGAGAACAAGCTTATCTCTTTCAAAGATCCTTAAAGGACGAAGACTAATGTTTAGCATGCAGCTGGTACCCTCAGATTTCTATCATTTACTCTGGTCTGTTCATACGTAGACTGAAGCTGGAGTATTTTGTGGGTAGGTTGTTAAATCCATTTTTTGTTTTGTAATAAGTGCTAAAGCATTGCCAGAGTTTTGAATAGGTGCTTTCCCAAATGTGCAATTCTATATGAAGAAATCGTAAGTATTTATATAGTGGAACTCATGATCGCAAGACATTGTAGAGGTAAGTATCAACATGCTCATCAGTGGAATACACCAATTCATGGAATATTCATGAAGATAATTAAATCAGCTCAGATACATTCTCCGCTTCAGGAAGTCACAACACCAATGACTGCCATTTTGGGGGAAGGCGTACCAAAGAAAAAGATTACTTTGCGCTTGCACTTTGTAACTCACACACTTCCCCTAAGCCTGAGCCATGTCAGGTAAGGGTATCAGCTGACAGAGAACATTTCTTATGTTATGTTCCCATAGTAAAAGATAGAGACTTTTTTCTGGTCAGTAAGAACTTCTTGACAGAAGACTAAGCAGTTGATCATTCTGGATGAGTGATTCTCTGTGCATTTCACCATGACAGTTTATGGTAACAATATTTCAACAGTAACGGTACTACGCTACGGCCATGACCTTATGATCATAAGAGTTTTACCTGAATAAACATCAGACATGGCTTCTTTCGCTAAAGGGGACTTGTACCTGTCAAACATACTAAGCAACACAGGTTCTTTACATTAAATAAAGGGAGTTTTAATGTGCTTAAAGATAAGGCTGTGTTTCTGTATTCTTCTGGAGCAAGAGCAGAATGCTAGAAACCTCGCTGTATCAAGCTTATCTGTAGTGAGAAATAAACTTTGTCATATTAACAATTAACCTAATTTTGGCATTAAAGCACAGGTTTTCCCAATATTAAATAATGTACTTTAATTTTTATTCTCCTTTTTTTTTGAACAGAAAAAGGGAGAAATAGGACATTGAAGTAACTCTTTCCCTGTTACCAGTGCTATCAACTAAGCACTGAACAATTCTGCACTTTTGGTAGGTCAGAAGCAATCCTTATTTTCTGAATCTCTATGCCTTGAAACGACTTCATTTTCAAAGAAAATAAATCACTTTGAGTGGGAACATCAAACTTAGTCCTTGCAACGTTCAATGAATCTGTACAGCACTCATATCAAAATTCATCGCAGTCAGGTCTACTTGCAAACAAAATAAAGCAATAAATTATCATTTTAATAAAAATCTCATTTAAAAATGCAAAGTATATTTGCGAGACCCATTTTACAAAGGGTACAAGTTTTCCAGAAAAATGTACATTGAAAAATGTGCAAACGAAAACAAAACACTACAGGCATTTGCAAACAAATTATACTCTATATGCAATGTAGCACATAAAACAAGTTTCTGGGTATGATAGCCTCAGATGCATTTTTTAAAATGCTAAGATCTCAATATCTCATAATTAAGCTAATTTTGGAGGAATTGTATTAAACTGAACTGTTCCTGAATAGGAACAAAATATAAATTAAATACTCTGTAGTGAAAATTTCTGTACTCTTATCACATTCTGTATCACCCTTCCAACCCCATTTTGTTGGCTAGGGCAAAAGCCATCCTTTAAAGTTGCTCCCCTTAATGCCAAGTGTGAAGCACTGTGCAAATATGAGACTTATACTATTTCTTAGATCTTTCAAAACAAGAAAGAATCATGAACAGGATTGCTGCTACATACAGTTAGGCAGTAAAAGCAGGCTAGGTCGCAATCCTCCTAATGCATTCCAAACGTCTTCCCACTGTCTCATTTTTATGGCTCATGTACAGAACCTTACAGCGGAGACAACCTGCATTGCCAGGCACAGCGAGAGCCCATAAAGCCTGCGTAAGCCTCAACATTTATCTGATATTGCAAACAGCAGATCCCATGTATCACACATTTATGCGATCAACTGCATTGCTAATGGAATCTGAAATTAAGACGGCATGCATGGTTCTTGAGAGACAGCAATGTCTACAGCAGTCAGATGCACAGGACTAATTAATTTCAAATCTGTCATAAAGATTTTTTAAACATGGTATCCAAAAATTGCCTCAACTAGCACATTTGGACTTGCTTTTTTCTCTTATGCTCTATAATATGATAAGCAGGAATGGGACACGGTGAGGTGAAGTGGATTAAACGTTATCGTTTTTCCTCTGAGATCACAGTAGGAGGCCTGACTGAAATGAGTTGTCAGGTAAGTTCCCCAATGGACATTTTATATCATAAAACCACCACACAGAACTGAATACTGATATAAAAGGCAATACAGTCAGTTCCCACTCTGGGGAAAATCAAGATTGACTTAGAAGTGAAAAATATGCTTCCTTCTTCTTGAAAGGGTGGTCTCTCTAGGTCACCTCAAGGTCACTTCTGAGGCTGCGTGGCAAGAGTTCTTATGATGCCTGCGTAATAACTTACAGCGGAAAAACATAAATAACAGGTTCGACTGTCAGTGCAGGCACTCCTCCAGCCTTCACGAAACGAAAGTACTCTGTCCTCCATCTAAAATGTTACCTGTATCTGGACATAATTGTGTGCTGTGCTGACAAGTCTCAGGCAATGCACACGCTAGGATTATTTACAATTACAAGGCTATCATCAGCAACAACGTGGGGTGTTCTGTTTAGTTGGTTGGGGCCTTTTTAATCTGATGAAGAACTTGATTTTTAGAGAAAACTGAAGTCTAAAAGTGATGTGAAATTTGGAACTATTAATAAAAAATGTTACTAGTTATCATACTCCATCCTAAGCCAATTTAGGAAAGTAGCCCCCGCTAATTTTAACTCAAGGTTCCAGTGACTGTGATCATGCGACTTCTGTTGTCTCTCCCAAGGAACACCACGAAGCCCAGGAATCTTTTTGTATGCAACATACTTGACTGACCATTTGTATCAAAAGCCATCAAAACCAATCCTTTTTTTAAAAAAAATAAAAGTCAATCACCATGAATGATCACAACCCATCTTCAAATATGGAAAATCAATTGGTCTCAGAAAATTGCTTAGAATTAATTCAATACTGAAAAAAACAAACACAAAACACAAACACACTTAAAAACATAAGAAAACAAGAGGAAAACATATAAATTGATGCCATTTGCCATTTACCTAGAGCTAGATCTAGAGAAAACACAAAAGGCAAGCACTTTGTTGTGCACGTTGCTGTCTGCGAATTATTCACTCAGATCTAAAGACGCAATGAAAATGCCTGAGTACTCACACTGAAATGCACAATCTTTTCCTCTTAAGTGAAAATATGTTCACTGTGCAAGAATTGCCTTCTGTACAGTTTACTTTAATGTTTTGGCAATCAGAAAGAAATATTCCAAGTGGCTATTGCTGTACTTGCAAAGAGGGTGCCAGTCATGTTTGTAACGATGGACTTGGTGTTTTTCTTTTCAAATTCATGCACAGGTACCAAGAGGCCCAAATCACCAAGAGTGAAATTTTGACTTTGGTGTTCTACGGGTTCTTCAGCATTATATAAAGAAAGAGAAAATGAAGAAAATATAATACAAAAGCCATCCCCTTCTCACCCTGAAAAAAAAAAACCAACCCCAAAAAAGACCTCCCAAAATCCTGAGGGCAAGCTATGTTCCACAAAAATCCAGCTACAGAGGATCTGACAAGAGTGCGTCAAATAACCCTAGGGAAAATAATAAAAAACTTCCATAGGCTACAGAAAGTAAAGTTTAAAAATCTAGTTGCACCCATGCCAACGAAGAGGTTGGCTATCAGCATACTGCGAGACCACGTTTCTACTCAAAGTTCTGACACAATGCAAACGACAGGTGTATTTTAAAGAGCAGAATTCAGATTTTCACACATAAATCACAAGTGCTGAGTTTGTGAACCAGTTCTCACAGATGAGTATCTAAAGCCATGCAGAACGAATGCAAACCAAACCAAGGTCTGGATCTGGCTATGTTTCCTAAACTGTAGGACCATCTTCAGAGCTACTTCTATTCAGAGAACCCACTGGGTTTCTGAACCATTTTTCTCTCAACTGTGTTATCTCAGCTGCATTTTAAAGGACATCTGTCCTTTAAAATGGCCACAAGGCATGAAAATCATTCTTCAGTTGAGTAATCTGTGACATCCTGGTTTACCAAATACAACATTGATTCTAGGAACAGAACTGCTTGCATCTGTAATCCCTTAAATAAAGTTTTATGTAAGTATTTTGTTCGACAATAATGACTTTTGATACCTTCCAAATCAGTTTACAGACATGTAAATAAACTGATTATCAAGAAGTAATTACTGCGAAATAAGAAAAAAAAAGACCTAAAAGAGCATTAAAAAGCTACAGAACAGTAATAATTTCTTTTTAATAAAATAATAAACCAGTAACTACTACAGAACACGTCATACAATTCAAATCCACTACAGAATGAGGGGAGTACTTATAAAACACTTTTTGCCTGAAGAAAGAAGACCCTTTCCTCTGGCGACTATTCCAGAAAATATAAACCAGCACGTGCACTACTGGTCTGTAATCACCCTCTGCAGAGTTGCTGAAGTGGGCAGTTCTGAAGATTAATAGCACGGGTTGCATTGCTCCTCCTAGTCCAGTGGCTGACGCTTTCAAAGAACTAAAAGGCAGACAGATCTCTTTTGGCAGGATGAGATTTTATTTATTCACTCCTCATCTCTACTCAAAGCTCCTGGATCTTCCACTTCCTTTTTCATTTTCTCTGCTGTTCTTGAAATCAAACGGTATGTGCTGGAAACACAAGATGAAAAAAAGGCCCAGATAATTGGTCTGTCAATGGCCCTTTTGTGAAGTCCAAGCTCAACTAATCTGAAGGGCCAGCTTAATTAGCAGCTTGGGTAGAAAAAAATGCCTGTAATTCCCTATATAAGCAGTAGAAAAAGTGCCAAAACCACTCGCGGAAGCATGGCTAGTGCATCCGCAGAAAGAGCAAATTTAAAAGGTTTAGCTTTTATGGTGGAAAGACGAAGTGTGTAAGTCTTCCCTATTGCCCTGCACATGAGCAGCTGATCAGCTGTGTGGATTTAGGGCTCTGAGGTACAAATTGAGGCAATGGATTTCTTTGCTCAGCACCGCTTCAGAACAATCACCTCACAGCAAAGCCATTTCACTTGACTTTGCGCCATTTATCAGGACGTAGCACTCAGACAGTAAATTCGATGATTGCATTTACTACTCACTCTTTAAAGGCTTGATAAAATAGAAAATTATGCGTGGGCTTCACACCTCTAAAATCTGACAAGAGCTTCAGAAGACCCGAGAATGAAATTTTTATGAGTCAGCCATCCTCCATTTTTGAATTGAAGCCACTTACTGTCTCACTCAATTTAAGCCTATTTTACTAAAAGGAGGAGACCTGCTATAAAACAGTTAGCCCTTTCCCTCAGGAAACAGTGATTCATAACGGCAGCTGGACTAAATTTTCAAAGGATGAATTTAATGTATGTAGTGAATGTGTAATTAAACAACCAATTGAGTATATTAATATCTAGAATTATTTTCCCAAGAGAAAACTAAGTGTTCAGCGTTACCGAAGGTAACAGGACTATGCACCCAGTCAAACAGCTAAGAATTCAGCGTTTGATTCAGAGGGACTTGAGGAACTGCTGTATCAATCCAGAAGAGAAAGAGAAAATAAGAACTACAGCCGGGAATACAAGCATGTCTGCAAAACGCCAATGACTTCTCAAAACATTTACGGAAAATTCCGTGGCATCAGAAATGCAGAATAATCGATACCTACTTTTGCTCATTAACTTACACATCCCCTCGTTTACTCTGCTAATAGCACATTTCTCCTTCCATTCAAACAAATCCAGGGTTTTGTAATCGAAAAGGAAACGAGTAATAACCAAAAGTCCTTTTACCGATGCAACCAAAATATTAATTACTTGAGGATATTGACAAGTTGTGCTACAATTATGCTTCCTTCTAGACATCAATTGCTTTTCTCCAACCCCACCCCTTACATATTCTTCTCACTGCTTACAAGAGCAAATTACTTTCCCCCCATTTATACTGTATAAAGAAGGAATTCTCACTCTACTTTTATTTACTGCAGCACAGTTGACTAAAGGGATCAGAGAGTAAATTTTTGTCTACTATTTCACATTAATCTGGACAGATGCCGATTGGATTTATAAGTGCACTGGCATTGTTTCACTTTTAGGTGGTATAGGTCACAGTACCTCATCCTTCAAATGCTGGATTAAGCACGGGGTAAATTGACATGCTCAGTTTAAATTATTCAGGGCAGTAACAGCTTTCTAGGAACTGAGCAGTAGGGCTTAGCGTGATTTGATTCCAATCAGCGATACAAAACCACTCTTTTGACTTTTTTTAATCAGCATCTATAGATTTCTCAAGTCAGTATCATTTACGAATTTGCTTTCCCCTAGTACCTCACACTTTCATTTTTTTTAAAGCTACGTTTTAAACTAAGCTTACCAATAAAAAATGTAAATATGACTTCAGGATAGAAGCATCAAGTGATAAATCCATGCAGAGAGACTTGTTGTTTTAACTTGGGTATGTGTACTCAGTGGGCCGGGGGTGGATTTCTTGGTCACCCCAACACATTTATGATATTGAGTCAGGGTGTCTCCAGGCTTCTCTAATTAGCTATTACGGCTTGTTCTACCTGTTACAAAGGGACAAGAAGCATTATCAGTCAAAGCAGGAGGAATATAAGAAGTCTGTCTACCAATCTCTTAAATTGGATCTACTTTCAGATGAAGGAAGACCCATGGTCTTCTTCAAAACAAACATACATTTTTCTCAGTAATCACTGAAGAGCAAAATAGCTTATGCATCATTCCATGAATCATGAAATCAGGAGGAGGTAAATAGGTGACTAAAAGAATCATTCAAAACACAGGATTGATAGCAGTGTGAAATCTCAATTACATAAACAGCTTTTTGGTACAGACTATTGTCCAGCAAATTTTTTAAAGCCCTTGGCGCAGAATTCTTTCCTATAGGAAGTAGAGAGAGAAATTAAAAGGGAGCCTTCTTCACACTGGATTATATGTAACAGCTTAAAGAAGCTGTTAGACGAGGGGGGAAGGTTAAGAACATGAGTGAACTAAACTCTTAGGATTTTGGGAATCAAAATGAGATTTTAAAAGGATGATCAATCAGGGAAAACCTGAGAAACAGGATGCTATTCAAGTGCATGTTATTAGATTATCCCTTCAGATCCAGATCTCCAGGTATAGTTTCATATGCTTCTATACCTTTTATCTATACAAACAGCTGGAATTTTCAAGAAGGGGTTTGGAATGGAATATAATACCATTTAAAATCCCATAGCACTCACATGGGAAATGGGTATATAAACACTCCAGGCGCCTTGGAAAAAAAATTTATCCTACAAAGCAAAAAAACCCAGCGTCCTTAATAATGAAACGTATATAAGGTGTTGAAGTTCCCCAAAACACCATTTTGTTCAATCTAGTTGACATGTATCTATGTGCGCCCAGTGTATGTATATATCCATATGTATATACATATACACACACACATACACTTGTATATATAGGGAGGGAGGAAGGGACGGAAGAAGACAGAGTCCTAGTTAAACGGAGATTTAAAATGTAACCTTCAGAGTTATATTTGCTAGCCATAAAAAGTACCAGAGGGAAAGAAATAAACAATGTAGACAGTAGAAAAGTGAGATTACTTTTTCCCAAGTAAACCTCTTTAAAACTAATGCAGTTATGAAATACAAGTCTTTTTGCAAGTTGCGTTTATTCTGGTACTCTTTAATATTTTCTATTTAGTAAATCCTTACTCGTAACTGCCTGCCAATAACCTCCGCATAAACAGGCAAGCATCCACATTTCTAAACTTTATGACAGTTAAGAAGCAATTTTATGAATATTTATGAAGGCAGTAAATTATTAAAATAAATATAGATATTTACACATTAGAACAACATCATCATTTAATGGATGTGGAAAAAACGTTAATACATGAACATTTTAAAGATGAAGTGGTTTGGCCTTCGGGGCTTTTGTTACTCTATTAAAAGTTAATTTAAGACAGAAATTATGGCTTTTTCTTGAATCTCAACCCCAAGAGATTAAATCATGATCAAGACTCATAACATTTTTCAAAAAATGAATCTGGTGATGGTACTTCCAGAGGCTGGATACCAAAACTACTGTGCAGTTCTCCCTGGAAAAAAGCCTCCTCTGGCTTCTTTCATGCGCTCACAGTAGTGACGTGTACTCAGATGAGAGTTAGGGCACAGGAGCTGAGTGCTATTGAGGTGGTTTTCATAAATCTGTCATCACATATTTTATACTATTAGAAGAGAATGTTTCTGTCTACAAACACAGCAGACAACTCAAGTTGCTTTTTCTCAGGGTGGGGTTCTACATCACAGAAGTGATTTGCCTAATCAGTAGTAACAAATTTCATCATCTTTCCCCACATTTATGCATCCTCCTGATTCAAGGACATCAGGGAGCCTCCTCTGACCTCCTGTATGTAACTGGCTCCTGAAGTTCACCAGTGATCCCAGTAACCTGAGTTCCACCAAAACACAAATTTTCCTTTGAGCCAGGACACCAGAGGCAGTCACTTTCAATCTGAAGGTGTGAGGAAGCAAGTATTATACGTTTTTTTTTTTACTGTAGTTAATTCCAGAAGTTGTGCTTCGCTTCTGTTCCACCTTTGTCTCATTTCAGCTTTCTCCTTAAGAAAATTTTTCTTCTTCCTTAATGCAGACTCCTCTTTATTCAGAAACAACCCAGCTCTTACAAACGTCTCAAACTAGTCACAAGATCTCTTTAGGAGTAGTCACTAGTAGTTTTTTATTTTTTCCCCTTCTGTCAGTTATTCATCGTGGCACCATTTAGCCAAAGATTACTAGCATCATGGCTATACCAAGCTGATACATCATCTGAGTACTCCCTGTATGCTTCGTTGCTCGGTCCGCTGGCTTAGTTTGTGTTGGTATAGGAAATTGTCACTCCAGGTGCTGAGAGTAGTAAATTCCTAAACCTTTCAGTTGCATTTGAAAATTACTCTGCCTCTGGCATGCTACAACTTGCTCCAGCCCTCAAAGTATTTCTACCATTCTTTTCTCCTACTTCTAATACTAATTTTCCAACAGACTACAGTCTTGCTCTCTTACTGCTCTTAATAGTGCCGTATCAATGGTAAAACCCCTTTCTAAACCTGCACTCTGATTCATATATACGCTAATACATATCCCTTTTTTTGCCTATTCTTTTAATCACAGCAATGTAAGCTCTACCTGCTTTCCCCCACCCCGAGCCAATGCTCTTTTTGATACTTAACCCTGTTCTAAAGGTAGGGTCCGTGTCCTTTCTTTTTCTGTGCACAACCTATCATGTGACTGTAGTAACATATTCTTTATTTGAAAAGGTCCAGCTTAAGGGATCGAGACGAGTCTGTGTGGCTCTGCCAATACTCTAGCAAAGGTAGCGACTGCCTTAGCTGCCGCCCCTCTTGCCCTCACCAGATGCTGCGTTCTGTTTCAGTGGAACAGAAATACAACACTCCCAATAAAGTTTGAAAATCATATTCAATTACAAAAATAACTTAAGGTCAGATTTCTACAAAACTTATTCTCACAAAGCAGCTTAAATTTATGAACCTTACCAAATTTAATCAGAATTACTCACATTAAGGATTCACAACTGCATATTCTAACAGCACATTAACTTCAGGCTTTTCTGCATACTCCAAATTCCCTGTATATTCCAGTTCCAAGTTACTCAAAGCTCTGACCCCTGTCTGTTGTTTTCAGTGTGTCTGAAGATATGAGATGCGCTCAGTCTGAAAGACTGAAAGTAGAAGCTCCAAATTATTTTCAACCTTGATCCTCCCCCAACTTTTGTACCCTATCCAACATCCACAAAATACCAAACTAAAACTCTACAGCAAAAACATTGTCAGTAATACAATTATTTTCCCAAACATTCAAATTTCCATCTCTTGAGCTTAGTTCTATAAATTATCCCCTTGTGCATCAAGCTGTTTTCTACCAGCACATGCTTCTTTCTGTTAATGTGATGTAAAGAGTAAAGAGATGATGTTCAGTTTTCATGGTGAGTTTTCTGCCATCAGTAGTTTATTTTTTTCAGGCTTTTTCCAGCGGACTCAATATGGAGAGAAAGAACAGTCAAGATTAAAAAGAAAGGGCAAATCAAAAACACAAAAAGGGAAAACAGGGAAAACACATAAAAAACAGCAGTTGATGATGGCAGCAAAAGAAATAGAAGCAAAAAGCATACCCATGCGAGGGAAAATGCAAAGCTGAAAAATAAAGACATGATTTGAAACTCTGTTATGAAGATGAAGCCTTGGTGCAGGACCTATAAAAATAAGACCCAAATCCAGAGTGAGATATTTGTATAATATAAAGTAATAATAGTGAGAATTTAAAGAACATTAAAATGTGAAAAATACAAATTAAGCACGGAAATTGGAAAGAAATGCAGTAAAAATATAAATATAGCGACAGCTCCGTTACGAACTAGCATTCTGTTTTATTGTGATGTAAAACTAAGCACGTGGAAGACTTAGATAAGGAAAATACAAGGCAGAAGAAAGTACCTGCTGAAACAGAAATTTGAGACTCAGTAAGTACAGAAACAAACATTAGTGGGAAAAAAAGATACAAAAAGTGGATTCAGCGGTGAGATAGCGGGCCCATTTAAACCAGCAGGACTTGCCGTTTAAGGTAATCTTTATCTTTCATTTCAAATATTCGTTATGAAAGAAGAATCTATTTCTGATATCTTCCTACGTATTTTCTCACACTTTAATAGCTTACAATTATTTCACAGAGAGACACAATTTATATTGTTAAAAAAAAAAAGGACAGCTTACAACTTCAGAAAGAAGAAATAAATCAAGGGCAAACCTCCTACCTGTGTGAGCAGAACACGAAAAGTAGGTTTGGGGAGTTGTATTTTTAGCTCAGATCCCAAGCATGCATTTGAAGTCAGTCTCCTGATCATACCACACTTTNAGAAATAAATCAAGGGCAAACTTCCTACCTGTGTGAGCAGAACACGAAAAGTAGGTTTGGGGAGTTGTATTTTTAGCTCAGATCCCAAGCATGCATTTGAAGTCAGTCTCCTGATCATACCACACTTTGGTTCATATTGTGTAACAGACTCTAAAGGTGCAAAATGGATTCTTTTGGAACGGCACCAGATGTGTGGCCAGTACACCTCAGCCACCGGTTGGCATTTACCTCTTGGGACCAGGCTACAGCCAACCCAAACTAAAAGTTCCTGAGATGCGCTCCATCCTCAGCACCAATTGTTTTTCCCTACTCCTTCAGGCTACGCTACTTGCTAATTTAAACACAGTGCGTGCTTACAGAAACACAAATTAAATTGGTAAAAAGTCCACTTCATAGACACTGTAGACAGCATTATTACGGCAAACTTTGCATCTTTATTAAATTCCTGCTTTATGAGTGCCAATGGCTATTTCATTGCTTTTGTCAGTTAGCAGTGAAATGCAGTAGAAGATCTATTGGTGGAAATGATGCACAACAGCCAAGTTCCAACAATGATAACTGACCTTTCATGGGTGTAATTAGATTGCATCTAAATAATTTAAACAAACAGCTAAAGCTATTCAGTTGAAAATGGCATTTTTATTGAGATAAATACTATCCCTATAGAAAAAAATATTAAGTGGTTATTTTCTGAACCTCTGTTGTGGTCCCGATTGTGCCTTCTAAGGCCGGCAGAGCAGATCCTGAGCCTGTTAATGATGAGATCTGGAGTTACTGTTCTTTTATAATTGCTTTTGTGAATTGGGAAAGAATTGTTTAAATATTTATTGGACTAGTGTATCTTCTGGAAGGCAAAACAGCATTTTTTAAATAAAATATTTGCAACAGAAGGCAGTTACTTGACATTTAGAGTTTAAATACGGTTTATATGTTGAGTCTTTTCTGTCTAACGTACAAGCGGACTAGTGAGCTCCAGCTCTGTGCTCTCTGCCAGGGCTGGAGTTAGAGGAGAAAGAACAGACACACACAAACCCGTGTATACTCCTCCCCACAGATAACTGCAACCAAAGAAAGAGGAGGAAGCAGAAGAAAAACATGGTTCTCGTTCTGAACTGGTGACAACTCCTCCATAGATCAGTAAATCCTAGTGATTTTACAGGATTGTTAATGGTTAATGGCAGGGGGGATAAATGCCTAGCTGCGTATCTCAGGGCAGCCTGCTTACACGTTTTACACAGCAGAAAACACCACAGAAGTTAATAACAGAATGGTTTGGGTTGGAAGGAATCTTAAAGATCTTCTAGCTCCAACCCCCCTGCCACGGGCAGGGACACCTTCCACCAGACCATGTTGCTCAAAGCCCCATCCAACCTGGCCTTGAACACTGTCAAGGAAGGGGCATCCACAGCTTCTCTGGGCAACCCGTGCCAGCATCTCACCACCCTCATCGTGAAGAATTTCTTCCTAATCTAATTCTACTCTCTTTCAGTTTAAAACCATTACCCCTTATCCTGTCACTCCATGCCATTGTAAAAAGTCCCACTCCAGCTCTCTTGTCGGTCCGCTCCCGGTACTGGTAGGCTGCTATAATGTCTGCCCCGAGCCTTCTCTTCTCCAGGCCGAACCACCCCAACTCTGTCACAGCCCACCTTCACAGGAGAGCTGCTCCAGCCCCTGATCTTAATCCTCTTTCCAACTCCCAGTCCCTTTGCTCCCTCTGAGGTGGTAAGGATGTCAGAAGAACCAAGGTGTCAAAAGCAAATTCTCCACAGAGCAAGGCTGTATTATGGCATGATGAAATCAGGTTATGATGTTATTTCTTAAACAAAGCCGTAAACAGGAACGTTAGTTCTCCTATAACGTATGCTATTGGTTACTACCTCGCAAACTCAGGGCTGGCAGCAGCGCATCTGCAGCAAGGCCCAAAGGATGAGCTTTAGACACAGCTGAGCGGGACTGCAAAGACCCGCCAAAGCCTCAGATCAGCTGAGCATGTGTCGTGCTCTGCTCCTCTCACAGCACGCTCACGCTACAGCCAGCAGGCCAAGTACTACGTACAACTATATACAAACAACAGTTTTCAGCGCAGTGTTATATGTACATTCTTATCAGACACAGATCCAACTATTCCTGATCTCAGTTGCCTTCCCACCCCCCCTTTATTATTTCTTTTAGAGATTTCTTTATTTGCCAAAAGGCTTATAGTACATCTAGAGAAAATACGGCATACTACTGGGCATTGTAAGATATGCGGCAAAATAAATAACTGAACACATAAAACGCAGCGCAAGTCGAAGTGGCTAGTATTAAGGAAGGATCTGAATGCCAATAAATCCTGACTTACTGGGACAGAATGAGACAGCCTTTGTTTAGATATTTTGAAATAGGAAAAAAAAAAAACCAGCTAAGGTGCCAACATGCATTTGACTAACCTTATAAAGCAAAGGTGATTGTCCTAGCTTCAAAAGTGCAATTTTTTTGGTCACGTTTGTAATGGCTTGAATCCGGATCAGGTCTTCCACAGTCCCATACTGTATATCAACAAGCTCTGCCTGCAAAGAGAAGACAAAGTTCAGGCTATGCCTATAACCACGCATCATTGAGGGTGCTCCTCTCACAGAAACAAAGTTGTTTGCATAAGTACAAGCACCTGAGCAGAGTTCTGCAATTACCTTGCCTCCACCTCCTAATCAGGAATCCCTGTAATAACCAAGAGCTTGAGAATTCAATCTGACAGATAAATTTGTATCTTTGCAGTTTTCATTCATAATTCATCAGCTGTGATAAAAACCCTTTTTTTCTTTTTTTGCCAGTGGTTATAATAAGTGGTGCAGATTCTGATGTGAATTTCCCCTTGTTAGCTACCGGCATGTATTTAAAAACATGTAAGGGATACTAACTCACTTCAGTTAATTTTCTTAAAGGAATCGGAGTCTTGTAAAACATTTCAGAAAATGAGTGAACAATTACACTGGTCACTTAGGAAAATATTCATATAATACAGACTCTACCAACACACAGTTTTATTATGCGGTCTCATACGATTCCTGAGTAGCCTTACTTTAACTATTGAAGTATTTTCTTACAACCCATTGGTTATCCAAGTATTATACTCAGATAACCACAGAGATAACAGACTATACCATTCTGACGCATAGACTTTTCAATTAATACATATTTTCTAACTATTTAGAGTCACTTCCAACTAAATTAAAATTGTTTAGAGCACGAAGATCTTCAGCTCCTCAGTTAGGACACCACAAGAATATGTAGTAAAGGTCTAAGTTATTAATAAATGTCTAAGTTATCATTAAATGTCAGCCATTGGCAGTGATGGAAACATACTTCAAGACGTGTTTTCAAGGAGGTTTTTTTAACGTGTATATATATAAATAACGTGAGAAAGACCAGAGGCATTTTTCTCACACATTCATAGCAATAAATTCTGGTGAAGACCAAGTATGAGGATAATCAGTCTTGTAAACCATTCTTTTAGAATGTTATGAAGCTCTCAGGACACCATCGAAGACGTTCTGGAACCTCTAAATTCCTACACAGTGTTCACATAAGACACAAATACAAAAGACACAAGAATATTATATGAGTGTTTTAAAAATCAAAATAAGAAAAGCAGCAGAAGATGGAAAAGCTTCTCTTTCGGTTCAGTTTTTGTAACTTAAGTATGGATTCATTGTCAAAGGCAACAGGTCTGAGTTTGGGCATCTGTACACAAACTGTTTACCTTCTAGCAACGATTGCTCTGGATATGTAGGATGTATGGCGTTTTGCTAGGTTCCTGAACACAGGTATTTTAGGAAAGCATTAACACTTACACAATTGTATCTGAATATTTTGTCTGAGTTTGCACCTCAACATTTATGTTGAAATAATAAAAAACAAGAGTGCCAAGGTTCCCGTCTTCTTAAGTGTATCCTTTTAAATTTTCAAGTTAACAAGTTTCTAAGTCTGTAACATGTCATCAGTGCTGTACAAATCAAGCATTTAGAAAGGTCAGCCAAAATTATAAAACAGTTGTGGAGCAGGCAAGCATCAGATTTAACACTAAATACTGAAATATAAGAACAGAAAGTCTTGCACTTCATACAGTTTCTTCTGAAATGTGTGGGGTTTTTAGTATCTAAAGAACTTGAAAACTATTTCATAAGAAAGTTCAAATGGTGACTACAGGCTGAAACCCAATATATTTTTTTCCCCATGTTATCATTGTATTTGGAAAGTATAATAAAATCAAGTGAAGAAGTTTTTATATTAGCGGAAGCTATTTTATATTTTACCTAATCTGATTTCTCTGCTTATAAACTGTTCACCTCAAACGAGGAAAGCATATTAACCAGTGTCCGTCCTTGAAGTTCACACAAGTTTTACCTCATTCTGTAGACCTCAGCTTTATTTTAATTTGTACCTACAGATGTGTAAATAGATACACAGTGCAATAACGCCTAGAGTCTCAAAAGTCGTATGGCTTGAGAGATTATACTCAGGCTGGTTTCTGGGGAGACCTCTAAGCTAATTCCTTTGGACCCAATGCCTTGCCCGCTTACCCTCAAGCAAACCAAAAATCAGAGCTTTCGTTTCTCTTATGAGAGAAACTACACCGAATTTTCCTGAGGCAAAATCAATACACAAAGATATAACATAATGAAGTATCAAACCATTTCTTCTACAGTATGCCTGCCTGAAAATGAGATCCCAGCCCACCTACATTAATGTGCTGCTTCTCTTCACATCGTTTTTACTAGCTGCTCCTCCGGGGTGCTATCCTCCGCTCTGTAAACAACAAAACTACGTATTTGCACAACTATTAATGCATTTAGCAACTCCCCTTGGATGTTCTTAGTTAATTTATGGACGCAAACTGCATCTTCAAGAGCCGCTCACTGGTCTCTCCCAGGCAACACATGAGCTCAACATGAGCAGGCTGAATAAAAAGCCCTACAAAAGCACAGCTCATTTTTTAATTATGTGAGAACCAGAACTTGACTCCCTGCTGCCCCAAACACTCTGCAAACCATGTTCTTCTCGCCAAATGTTAAAAGCAAGCCCCAATGCCAAAGCTATTAAATACATTCATACATTGAGAGTACATGTAAGAAGTCATTACATAACGAAAAAGCAGCTGGGTATAATATAACAAAGAGTTACACGTGCTTTCATTACACACCTTCCACATGAAGGATATGTCAAAGCTCAATATATTAGAAGCCTTTTGCACTTGCCTGAAAATAAGTATGACCTAAAGCCTCCTGTTACTGTCCAACTTTAGGGGTAGTTGCACACTTACATTTCACTGTAACCTCCAAGTGATTGTCTTCTGATCAGAAATCTCTGACCCTTAATTTTACCTTTTGGGCAACCGTGGGTAAAAATATTGCACGCGGCTACCAAAGTAAGTTATCACTTCCTGCTAATATCACGTATAGCCTAGCAGCCGGAGGTTTGCACGGCTAATTTCGGCTCTAACTTCAGCTAAAATGACAAAAAAAAGAAATAAAATCTTATCTTGAGTGAAACTACACATGGCTCCTTCCCTCCCAAATGAAGTCAATAACCCACTGGAAGATTATAGAACAAAGTCTTAACATTTTGGCAGCATGGTCCAGAAACTAATAGGTAAACATTAAATTATAAAAACAGTTTTAAAAATTATTTCTACCTCTTCCTTTCTTCTATACTTGAATACTTTAGTAAAATCTGTAATAAAAAACCATTTTGCACTACTTAATAAGAAGATCTCATCAAATACAGCACAGTAACACTAGCACAGAGCAGTCAGTTTTGGTTTTATTTAATACACTGCGGCTCAACTAACTGGACTTTCACTTCTAGCATTAAATAAAATATCGAAAAAATACACGTTTAAAATAATGTTAAAGAATCCTATTGAATCCAAAGAGTGCTACCCTCTCCATAATCCACTGAGAAATTAACAGTCCTTTTATGTTGCATGAAGTCTTGTTTTAGTCACAACATGCCTAACACCTCCAAAAATGAATAAAGATTAAGTTTTCTTTTTTTTCTTTTTTAGAAATGCTTCCGACATGACATAATCCTCACTTTACACATTCCAGATTTTCAAAAAGCAAAACACCCGACCCCCTACTGCCCATATTTGATAAACTGCTTTCCTTGGTAGGATAATTCTGTTCAGAGACAAAAGAGAACTCATCCTTTTATGAGGTGCCCAAAAAGAGCACTTGTGTACTTGGTTTAGAGGTGCACAGGTAAATCCTCTTACCCTAAAACTGGGAAACTGCTACAGAATGAGTTGTTTTATCCATTTGAATTAGGTACTTACTCTTCCAATTGTTTCATGCTATGCCGTTTGAAAGATACCACTATTTAGGAACAAACTGCGATGTGCAATATGGAGTTCAGTAGTACTCCCCCATGCATGAAATGAAGTAGCAGTAGGTAATAAAACAAACATTTTTAGAAAAAGTAATTATTTTGTGTTAGACTTATTATTACTTTCTAAGTCCCAAGCTGATGCTCAATGAGTTGTAAACATTCTGTCTTACAAACTATGATAAAATCTCCCCAACACAGCAAAGACAAACACTCTGAAGATGTCACAATCAAGACAGTCAAGGATCTTTTCCTAATTTCTTCTACTTATCTGCAAAATGAAAGAGAATTAAACAGCGTACTTCATTCAGTCCTGGATGAAAGAGAGTAAGACAGGTCTTGGAAGGAAAACTGTGAATTACTTCATGAAGCAGGTGGCAGCTGGGGTCTTGAAGACAATAGATACTATTTTAAAACTCTTTCTTTGCCATTGCTGAGAATTTAAAAAAAAGGATAAGTTAAATAAGTCAAAAATAATAACGGAAATATGTTTGTCATATCACATTGTTATCATTCAGTTGAATTGTATGAGGAAAGGAATTTAATAAACTGCATTAAGCATCTGCATCCAATACACTGGCTAAGAGGCAGATCGTGGCTGATTCGCCAGGGGCATACAAGACAGGAAAAAGATTAAGGGAAAAACTCATGGGGAAAAAAAACCCTCCAAGCCAGCACACCCAGGAAGGGATGTTTCTCACAACCACCAAAATGCAGATGGAGTCAGTGCAGATAAGAAGGTAGCTCGCTCTTAACTGCATCTGCTCCAGCTATCAAGGCTGGGAATCCCAGGGTAGAAAAGCACCGCACCTAAGCAAGTAGTTTCACTATTCTTTCTTAAGACAATACATTAAGGTCAGCACTGAGCAATCTCAAAGAAATCTTATCTGAAAGGTTTAAACTTACGCAGAGAACAAAACCAGAATCAGCACACAGAACGGCTGTTGTGAAAAATCTCTTCTTAACGTTACCTGTTGCTAGTGTCACAGTTCAGTAACCTCAAATTATGAATACATTTTACCAAATACCAATCTTTTGACTCCTATTAATGAGTAGCTTCTACACAAACTATTTGGGAAGTCAGTGCAGCTATAAAAAGGACTGATACTCAGTAGCATAGTCAAGGCTCATACTCCTGACAGTTCCGACCTACCCACCAAAACAGTGTCAGAAATGGATGACCTAAAGAAACTCCAAGTATTGAAGAAAACTAAATATTAAATGCTGTGTATACAATATGTTCAGGATTGCTCATTCCTCAGAATTAGGACAATTTCTCCAAAAGGCACATTCTAGGAGTATCAACGCCTTAGTTCTGTAACTGTCCAGACCTACTACATTCCTTTCTTCCATTCAAGTCAATGCCCTTTATTTGCCCTTCAACTTCCAGCTACTGTTTGCAGGTTGTTCACACAATAAAGGTAACAGAAACACTCAATGCATGATCAACCACAAGTAAATAATCTTCAACCAGTCATTCTGCCTAAAGTAAAAACTCCAAGATATATTTGCAAATTGTATCTGAGAAGACGGTAGTCTGCAATCGGGACATGAGGCTAACTTTAATTAAACACTTCACTGTAAATTATTTGCACAGCTCTGAAATTGAGGCTGAAGGCAGCATTCAGCGGAGCATAAAAGTAAACTCAAGCTGGCTGTAGATCAAAGCTGGACATCAACAAACGCTGCAAACATAAAACTAGCTCTTCTCTAAAATTAGAGAAAAGGAAGAAGGAAAAGGGGCGATAATGGAGCTGTGCCCAAGAATGCCAAACCATTTGTTGGTGTAAACTCTGCTACGCTTTCTGACAGGAGCTGCTGCTCCATTTCAGCCAAAAGCATCCCTCTGGTAAGCAGCTGCCTCCCTGTGGCTGCTACAGTCCAAGTCTCCTTCCTCGTCCTACTGAGCACAGCAGAACCAAAACAAATGGCCACAGCCATCTTTTGTATACTTACTGTATTTCTACAGAAATGTTAATGTTCAAAGCTATCTTTCAAACTTTGTCCTTCACTTGGTTGCGGGCAAAAAGAGAGGCTGAGAGAAAGCTTCTGTGTTTGCTGGTTTTGTGGCATGCATCTGATGTCTTTAGTTCAACTGAAGCGCTGATCGTCAGACCAAGAAAGCAATGTGCCTAACCATCTATTTCTTTTACAGCAATGGCATTCCATAGGAGTGGCATCAGTCGAACAGACCTTCACGGTTAGGACTTGCTGAAGCCAAGCGCAAGCATAGTAAGTTTTATTTTCTCTTTCACGTTGCTAGGTTCAGCACTATCAGAAGAGGTAAAGATCTGAGAAAGCATGACCAAGGCCATAATTCAACGTTTAGTAAAATAAAGACAAGTCAGACGTAAGATAGAAACAAATCAGGAAAGAATTTGAGGCAGATGACAGAGCAATTTTTAAGAGGAGAGTCCTCAGGGCCGAGGGGGAGGGTTTCACGTGAAAGAGTTATAGAGCTGCTTTTGCTATAAAATTCCTTCCTTTAAAACTAAGTTTTCATGCAAGTACCATACCCCAGCGTTTACAATAAATTCAAAATAACACTACCTTTGAAATCCTCTGGTGAGCTTTCCACTTTGTATCTGCTTTATGAAAAATTTGCTATAGGGTCTCAAAATCCAAGCATGCTGTCTTCTGGTAGCAAATACTACTTACAATGTTTTGCGTGTCCTGTAACACTTGGACATTCCCAAACTGTCTGGGAAAGCTTGTAGATAAACTTGGGCTAATTACACAGAAGTGCCTCCGAAATCTTGCAAAGGATTAAACTGTATATTTGACAGTAAATTCCCCTACTTTCTTGGCTGAATTTTGACACTACTTATCCAGACTCTATTTCTAGTAGCACAGGATTCCCTACCCTTGAACTTCTTTTTACGTCTTATTAGAAAACTGGAACAAGAAAAGTGATCTCATGCCTGGAAAAGTAATAACCTAATGTATTTTCACGCAACCGTGCGAGGCAAGCCAAAAAGAGATGATTTTTGCAATTGGAATTTGAACACGCTGTCTGAGCCCAGAAAAGCTTATCATTACGTATCTGGATTAACTTAAACTGATCTTGCTCTGCTACAATACTAAGAGATGCACCTGACCAACAATGCCTGGGCAGGTTTAAATCACAGAACTTCAGTATTGCTCCACATCGCCAGATACGTGGGGTGGCGTCGTTAAATAACTAGCTGATCGTTAAACAACTACTGGTTTTTACCTGCAAGCACTCCTCTTCAAACAGATTCATGACTTTTTTTCTTCATGACTGTTAGCACCTTACTCTAGCTTATTTTTCCTTCAGTATTCCTACTTACACGATAAAATTCCAGAGTAATTCAATATGACTCAGTGTCAGCCTACAGTCAAAGAGGACTCTTTGCATCTAGTTTTTATTACATGAAATTGCACACTGCATTACAATGACAGCTAAAACTGTAATTTGTACCAAAATAGGAAGAAAAAAAGATGTCCCTTAAACTCAGTTTGATAGAATTTGGCCTTGCAGATCAAATTCAGTCCAAGACACATTTTATACGCTTTCTCTTCCCCCTCATCCTATCTGTCCAGCTAACACAGCTCCATTCCCGGCAGAGCTCGACTGAAGCTTCTCGTACAGGTGGCTTTTGCTGTTCCAGTATATTTTTTAAAAAGACACTGGGGTTTAACTTGTTTGCTTGCTTGCTTTTTGCAGCTTATAGCAGGGGTTTTTTTCCTACCAACTCCCAGGGAGATTGAATTAAGATCGAAGCCTGTTTATAGCCTACAGAAAAGAACCTCTTCTGTGTTTTATGGCTACAGAGCCCCAGATAAATCTGAGCTGACATAGCTCAGTTCCCTGTTGATAATGCTCATCCTGTAGACTCCTCCCTCTATATCTATTTTCAACTCTCTTTTTCCTTCTTAATTCATTCATACTTGCCCCTGCCCTCTGTCCCAAACCACATTCTTGGAGCTTCCCTTTAGCAGAAGGCAAAACTAATACTTGAATAAAACTTAATTCATGATATTCAATGACATATCCAAACAACAAATATATTTTTTCCATCTTTTCCAATTACATTTAAATGCAAATCAGTTTTTCAAGTATTCTGAAATAAAACATTCTTAGTTTCACTCATATTAAATGGATATTTATTTATTTTAAAATCTCTAAGAATGTTGCTTTGGTTATAAAACACTGAAGGACACAGTATCATTCGACGCCTAAAAGCCTATCAGAAATTTCATTATTTCAAACTTTCATTAAGCACTGTTGACAAAATTTGGAATTCTAATAATTCTTTCTCATATGTGTTTAATATTATTTATATCCCCTTCTTCATAAGAGTCAACTGCAAAGACATTTAGTAGCATTAGTCCATAAAGCATAAAGTCACGTTGAGCATACCTTCCTAAGAAGAAACAGCAATCTGTATTTGCCAGCCTACTTGGTTTAGCTTATTCAGGGGTAATCATTCATGCAAATATACACTTACAAATTACACAGACTAAGGATAAACTAAACAAAACAGAATTGTTCAGCTGTAATGTGACCTCTTAAGAAACAAACCATAAGCTAAACATGTACACTGCAAATTATAATGGTGTGATTTAAACCTGGCTTTAAAATTTCCGGTGAAATGGCTTTATGTCAGAATTCAGTCCCGTTATGTCAGAACTCAACAAATTCTCAAGGCTGAACTGCAGTGGCACGGAGGTTTTACTGGCTACTCTCAAACGAAGAACGAAAGCAAAACATCCCAAGGCTGTAGACTGGCCTCCTTTGATCATATATAAAATGGGCATTCCCTCCTGTAGTAGCTACAACCATTAGCTCTGTAGAGAAGATGCTTGCACCTCACAGAAAGTGCCTAGAAGCGCTTTATGTACAAACAGGTTCCGCAGGCTGCAGCAGAAACTGCCAGCTGTGGCAGGGAAGGATCCATCTCAGCTGGGCAGGTGAGGCTACCAAAGGGCACTGCGCACACTCTCCTCCATCTGTTCGTAGGCTCTACGTGAAAAACTGCGAAACACGAGTTTGCACCTACACGTCCGGGGAACGGAATTAATCTGCCTGAAATGGCGGGTCATAAGAACAATGTCCTGTGAATGCAAACACTGCCTACCAAAGACAGAACATGTATCAACTGCAGTGAAACGTCATATGGAAGTGCTTTTGATTCTTTTTAAGCAAAACCGGAAATATTTCCTTTTATAACTATATTTGTTATCTTAATTTCCTAGAGAGAAACATTTCAACTTTGTTCAAATGCTTCATTTTACAGAGCTAGTCTGGCTGTGTTAAAACTGAAGTATCTAGGAAAATAGCCTTGCAATTTCCAGGTTTCCAATTTTTGCCCCAGTTCTGAACACATTTTGAAACAGTGTAATTTTCATAGGATGAGAAGCCTGTTTCCCAGTCAACTCTCACACTACTGCATACATAGTGTACTGCGATAGACAGGCTGGCTGCATTTCTATGCACGCTTGCTGTGCAAACACATAAAACATAAGTTGCTGTTACTGCAATCACATAGATACAGAAAGATAAAATAGACATCTACCTCAAAGATGCAGATAACCACGCGTATGTACAAGAGGAGGTCATCCACTGCATCAAGAGAACGCTTGAACTTTCAGAAATGTCAGTGAGAACTCTATTTTCCAGAGTATAACAGATGTTCTTTCAGAGAACACTTACGGCCCTTGCTTGGCCAAACACCACGCGCTTGAACATAATCAGAGATGCCCAACCATGTAGTGCTGTAAACACAAATCTGAGTGGTGAAGCAGCATTTTATCGAACCCAGAGACGCAAACAAGCAGTTGTGACAAGGAAAGTAACATCTTTCCTATCTGATCTGAATTTTGTTGTTTTAAGTCATTACACAGATGCAGAGGTCTCTAAATTACCTCTTTAGAAAAAAAAAGATTGGGGAAAAATACTTTCTAAAATTACAAATCCATTTGGATGAAAGAAAAGGACACCAATGTGAACAGGGAATACACTTGAGCAATGATGAATTCAAGTGGCTCAAATGATCGACCAGGACAAATATAAAGAAGATGGTATGCGAGAACAGCATAGCTCTGTGTGATTAAATGAACAGATATTTCCATTTTTCAACCACCTAACATTATGCAAAGAAGACTTCTCTTACAAGAGACACGTAGCATGCGGGTTCAGGTAAAACTGCCTCAGAAGAAAACCAGCTCTTTGTTGTTCCAGGCTTTCAAATTTTGTTTTAAAAAATGCACTAGTTCTGGAATTGCCATTTCATCATTAATTTTGATACCGTATTCTGCGATGCTTAGCGATTGGAAGGTTTCTATATGGCAGCACTATTTATCTTTTATTTCAGAAATAGCTAACCTTCATTTTCAAAATGTTTTATTTTTATGAATAACTGCAAGGATTAAATGGAAGTTCAGGATAGGGCCCTGCCAAGTATCCTTGCCACAGCATTATCAGTAGCTTGTCTTTATCCTAAGTCTTTCCAGAGGTTGAGAGGGAAAAATCTTCCCGAATTGTGCCAAATTTCATATACACATTTGAAATGTTGATCATTCATCTCTGCTAAGTGTTGGCAGGAACATCATGAAGAATTTGTGAAATTGGTTCCTGTGCTCTCAGTAGGAATAGAAAATCCTGGAGAAAGAGAAGAAATGCCTTGCAAAGGACAAAAATTTCTTCTTTTTAGGTAAGGGTCCAGTGAATTGTTGGCATCCCATTAAATTATATCTCAAAATGAAAGATGGAAAAATGTTGACATTATCTAAAATGTATGGGGAAAGCACAACAGTCATCATTAAAAATATTCACGAGCCGTATCGTCTACTGAAGAGGTTCCCTCCATATTTCCTCATTTGCCTTCACATTTTTGGTACCCACTTGACAAACACCATACATTGTGAAGAGATTACCTTCATTGTCTGCAGAGAAAATTGAAAGATGATGAAAGTTCATTTCAGGCAAAACAACTCTACAGGCATTAAGATAACGGCAATAAGATCATCAGGGTAAGATCTGAACTGAAAGAGTCAGTCTTAGCCATCAGATCCTGAGCCTAACACCATCCATACCGATACAATTTCTCATTCTAGATTTTTAGTTTGTGTCATTACACGATTGCAAAATTTTCTTCTAGCCTAAAGGTGTAAGAATTCTATAGGTAAAACGACAACATGGACAAAGACATGAAAAATGTTTTCGGAATAAAAGATTTGGATAGAAGAATGATATAGTGATGCTTTTGCTAGTAATATAACTTCCAGCTTTTCATACTCCTTCATCCTCTAAAATACTCTCCAAGTAAAGATCGTGCCTGGCAAGCATTGACCCACAGTAGGTGGAACATCCCTCCTGGATGACAATGCAGCAGGAGCTTTCTTGCATGCTTAAGCAGCTTTGCTCTCTAGTAGCTGCAGCTGTTGCCAGACCTCTTCTATCCTTATTCACCTCTGTCTGCCCCTCGAAGACACCAGTGTGAAGCAGTGAATCTTAGAGGAGACAAGACTAACTCTATATGGTAACATAATTCAGTGGAAGGAAGATAAATTCCTTGAAGCATCTTCTTTCTCACACACACCTACCCTTGGGCCTGTCACAGGCTGGAGATTGATTAGTCACCTTCTCGTCGAACTGCCGAGCACAGGAACGTAAGAAATAATTATGAGAATAGAACTGATATATCTCACGATTAATTCACATAAAGGCCCTTTTAATGAATGAGATAAACACCGTAACTAATATTCATTGCGTGAGGTGTTAGACACGAGATTCATTTGTATTTAGTGGAGGAGAGGGCACGTCAGACACAAAAAAACTAGGAAGGCCTAATTCTAAGAAAAGGGAAGGCCGATGTGTTTTCAGCTTTGTTTGGTTTGCACCGGTTTTTTATTATTTATAAGCAGATACTCCTCTCCTGGGACTGCAACTGGCGGGCACAGAGAGAAGTGCTGTATTTCCAATGAGCTTAAAAGTGAAATTCTGAACGAAAGCTTTTTCTCAGGACATTTTAGTCCGGCCAGTGAACAGCCTCTGGCATTTTGACAGCTCACGTACACATCCAACGCACCTTCTGCCAACTGCACCTGGATACCAAGCTTAGCCTTACCTACGGTTAGGAACTGGGGGGTTTTTTTGGTTTTTTATTCTTTTCTACATTTTTAAGAATTCATTCTAATCTTTCTTACTATTAAGGTTCTGTGTCCAGGTTTACAGCATTCCTCAAAGCAGTCTCTGGAGAGGTTCGTCCTTCGCTCTTTTATACAAAAATTCTTCAACAGAAGTCAGACGAACTGCTAAAATCTGTCCTCATTAAATTACTCGTTTAATGGCAGCTTTATCCTTAACTAGTTTACATTACACTTGAAAACTGTCAAATATGCTCTTTTTTTTAAAGCAAGAACGTATTTCTGCTCTTTCAAGTGGTCATCTTAGAAGATTATATTTGGACTTTACATCACCACATCCTAACACAGACAGGAAATCTTCAGGCCTGTTTTGGATTCTCAATGCTACTTTCATTTCAAAATATTAAAAAGACCTTAAAAATGAAAAAAAAAAAAAAAAAGAGCGTCTTGTAGAAAAGCATTCAATGAGCTGGTATTATTACATAGAGAAAAAATCAATTTTTAAGATTTTGACAAAATTTGTCCAATATCGACTGTAAAGTTATGCTGGTAGGTAGAGATAACTCCCGAGATAAAAATGCATTGCTAAGGCTTCAACTGATAAGATTTATCACGCTGCACTGAAGATTAAAATAGCCACTCCCGATTCTTTTCAGCTGCCAGCTCTAATTCACAAGAGACGTCACCATTATTTAGACTTTTCCTCTATTTTCAAAAATAATCCAGGGCATTATGTCAGAAAAGTGGTTTGTTCTCTTTATTAAAACAAAAAATAAAATAAAGAAATACAGCGATTCCCATCCATATTCTTATGGATGACTGACTGATGCCTGCGACTGCCCAGGTCAGAAGCTTATGGCCACGCTCCCAGGCACAGGATGTATAGGCATGGCAAGATGTAATCTGCCTCCAACTATAGATGCTTTTGTATTGTTCATGTTCCTTAAAAGGTTTCAGGACTTGCTTCTCTTTGAAAAATGAGAACAAGCAATACTTTAATCAATATTGTATTTTAGTCACTCATAGCTATCACAAAGCTGAGTGGCATTTTAACAACTTCTTTATTGTTTATGCACAAAACTACATTTTTTTTCAAAACAATGAAGTCATACAAGTAGTTTTAGGGACAAGGATTGAGTATTACATAAATACATAAATGTTTTGTTATTGTTATCACATGCACTGCAGTTGTTTTTTATGCTGGTTTTCTCATCCTAGCAATTTTTTAAAAAGCTAATATTATTTGCTCTATAGTTTCTCAGTTGGAGGAAATTTTTGCTTTTGCTTTTTTCGTGTAAGCAAGATCCCTTCAAGGCAGTTTTAAACCTTCAAAATACTGGAGAAATTTAAAAGAAAAAGATCCCTAAAACCCAAATCAAACAGCTCACAGCAGAAGCAGCTTTTTGCCTCGAGCCCCTCCTCTGAGGGGGATATTGCTTTTGCAAACTTAAACAGAAAAAACACAGGTATGGTGTTGGTAGGTTCAAATTTACCACGAAGATGTAAAAGAAATCATAGGGAGCCAATAACATGGCTCTACCTAAGCAAAATATGCCTTGAGATTTGGCAGAAAGATTTCCACTCGACTTGGGAGTATCTTTGGATTCAGGTTTGAACCAACCACCATTAACAAAAAGCCGGCATGAAAGAAGAGTAACCGGGTAGGTTATCAACCCAGACATCTACTGAACTGCATGGATGATTGCAACTTGCCTGGTCTAAATTACACAATAAAATAATTAAAGAGAAAAATATTTCTCGGAGATCTATGCACTTACAGAAATTGCTTCCACTTGCATTCTCTCACAGTGACTACTAACAGACAAAACTCAACTCTGGTTAAAAATTATGTAATTCTCACTGATTTCAACAGGAATTTTCTTGAACTGAAACCTGAATACAGCATCAAATCCATGTCCCAAGTCCTCAGAGTTTGCACTCTTTAGTTTTCACCATGCAAGTAGAAATCGCTCCCTCTCAAATGTTGTACAGAGGCCTCACTGAAAAATGCCTTTAGCCGATTGTGCGCAACGGCATGGAAGTGCTCGGCGATCTGTTGTATCCGTAGATAGCACAGTGCCTGACCTTTTGCTTTCTTGCATTTAAGAAACTCATCTATTATTAATGACATTATTACTAAAATGTCATTACTAATACTTTATTAGTAAAACATTAGTCCAGTATTGACTTGCAATTATAAAACAGCAAAAGGTTTTTCAGCAGTAGCCATTTGCATCTTTGAAACTCTGCCCTTCAATGATACCAAAACCTTGCAGCAGCATTAACTGGGCTTCTGTGCGTGATGAAATATTATTATTTTTAGGGAACTGTACAACTTTATTTATGAATGGTTATGTGATATGTGCCAGAAAACTGACAGGATGTTCCGCAGGACATCTCTTCAATGATCATTTTTGTAGTTCCTGGGTGTAATTTTAAATAATATAACCTTCACATTGCATTTCACAGCTTTCTATATATAATTATAATGGAGTGGCAGCTATGCTGTAGTTAATGTTGAATGTTGTTTTCTGTTTAAAGGTCAAGTCTATTCTAAAATCCATATTCTTAGGGAGATTGTCTTGAAAATTTGCTGTGCCTACTTGGCATGCAGAGCAGTGGACTAAATTACGATTATCTGTGGAAGAGGCTTCCGAGAAACTCTTATATAAATAAAGCTTCTCTAAAACGTCTAAATGTTACAAAAATCACATGATTCTTCTCATTCGTGTGTATGTGTTATCCAACCTATAGCCCTAACCATCTGCAAACTCATTTCAGCTGCTAGGGATTCATTTTAGCTAGTATAGGTCTCTTCAGAGAAGAAATTCTAGAAAATGTTACTAAAGATTATAATGAGCTAAACTGGCGTGCCTAAAAGAATTAAATGCACGCATGTATCAATATTCCCTCCGGCTTGATATTTTGCACCAATGTGCCATCAAAAATGACTGAAAGACTGAGGGTATAAGATGCTGTGATTATTTAATCTGAATTATATGTGCTCTCTGCCTTTGGAATTCAAGATACGCAAGCGAGCATGCCGCAGAAGGCTCATTTGGAAATTTTGCCTAGGGACAAAAATAACCTGGAAAGATTTTAAAATTTTCTGAAACTGACCTGCTGACACCAATCTTAATTCAGAAATATTGTTAAGGAAATTACCACTGATTAGCCAGACGGAAGATAAAAGATAATAAGGGTGCACTAATCACATATCTAGCACGTTGAAACCGAATCAAATGAAAGCAAGCTGTTGGGTCAAGGACTTCCTGATGCATTTGTCCCTCCAGAGGAACTCGCAACCTTTTGGTGCCGAGCTAGAAATATAGAGTTGCAAGTACTGCAAGGAAACAGTGCTGCAGCACCGTAAGGACCCAGCAGAGAGGGGAGGGGACTGTAGGGCACACACGTGGGGAGCCTGCGATGAGTGGGAAAGATTAGAGGAACAGGCAGCAGAGGAGAGGAAGACTCTCATCTTCCTGCAGAGTGAAGGACCTGAGAAAGAAGAGGATGGATGAGGAGAGAGGAGGCATCTCAGCACCACCATAAGAAAATGGCGTATCTGGTAAGAAGCGATCAGGCCTCCCTCCTTGTGAAAGAGGATCTGACAGCAATCTGAGTCCCGCTTCCCTTATTCCCATCTTGCTGGGGAATTGAAGAATGGTGGGAAGATCACTGAGTGAGCTTAACAGATGGGTTTGCACTTCTCATATTGCTTCAGCTTGCATTAATCTCTGCGGTGGGTTCTCATTTAGCTGAGAAAATGTCACCAAAACAAATGAACAGGAGCAGGCTGATATGCTATCAACAGATGTAGAGAATCTCTTCTGCATATTGTAGATAGCAGCAAACAGTCGGCATTCTCACTTGTCTGCTCCCCACAGCCCCTCCAAAACTAATCAAAGATATCGCTGGCTGAGCTGGGAGTATAAATGCCTGAAATCAGCAGCCCTTTGAACAGAGGTAGAATCAGTCAGGGAACAAGGACAATGGCAGGGAAGTGAAGTGACGCAGTGGAGTCATGGAAGCAGTCGGGGAACAGGGACAGAGGAGGGGTCAAAGCAAAAAGGAGACATGGTTGGGTGTTGGGAGAACTGCCTTGGAGATGAGGATGATTCATCTCTGTCCATGAAACCATTAAATCCCTGCCTGCATACGCATTCCCATTTCACGAACGTGCCAGTACTTGTGCTGCGCTTGCATCCTCCCCTGGCTCCTGAACCAACACAGTCCTTTCAGCGTATGAGGTCCAGGACAGAAAAGTGATGTTTTGCTGGGCTTGCTGAGCATCCACGATGAAAAAAGAAAAGGATGGAGGAACAGCAATGGAGCCAACAAGGATTTGGTGCATTCAGCAGCCAGTTATTCGTGAAGAGGCAGAGGAGTGCAGTGTACCACGAGGCAACGCCGTACAAGAGAGACCACTAAGTACCTCTGTCTACAGTATTAAAGCAGATTTGGGATTTCCAAGTGTTCCTTAACACTTCCATAAAGCAAAGAGTGAATAAATTTAAAGTGAAAGGAAGGTGAGGAAAATTTCAAGTCACACAAACGTAACTGCAGAAAATCAGGGAACACAAAGTAAATACAATCTTCATTTTGCTTTAATTAGTCCATCCTTGACCGTCGTCCCAACACACCAACCATTACATCTGCTACGCTTTCTCTTTACAGTTGCTAAAGAAACAGGGAATGGAGCAGACTAACATTGCAAAACCAAACCTGAATGCTTGTTGCTCCCTCTTGCTCCCGGTTTGCTGTAGTCAGTAGGCCTGCTTTAAACCGGCCGCACAGATGACCCAAGCACCGCGCAGCCTTCTGCCGCGTTTCCAGCCAGAATGTATCCCTACCTACACTTGACTGCACTCGGGGGATTGCTGCCGTGTGTGTTAACAGATGGGCTATGATATGCACCTACACTGACACTACTTACCAATATAGTGCTGAAAGGAGGATGCTGGATCTCTGGGGGTTCACAGACACCTCTCCTCAGCTCTCGCTGACGGTTCCCCAGCTCATCCCTCCACCGCTCTGCTGGCGACAGCACACGCAGCCACCGCTCTCAGATCACCACATGGGATGAATGCAGGGAGCAGCACATTCAGCTTCACCACACTACACTCACTCGGAGCCTGGCTTGATACTGTTTGACAAAGCATTTCGCTTTAACAGATGCATTCACGCAACATAATTTCCCTTTATATGTGTACTCTGCTGGGCAGAGTGGCTCTCCTGTTTTTATCAAGCAGACAAAAGGTTAAAACTCTGTAAAAGGTAGCTGATATTTAAGTTTTAATAAAGATATATTTCACGTATGCCATTCTTTCCTTAGACTGACCTAGTCTACAATATATTATTTACCTAACTGCTGCAATATGTATTTCAAAACCAACTAGACAGCTCTCTCCAGAACCGTAGGCTGCCCTGCCTGTCACCATGATGGGTAAACAGTGTCACCTTTTCAGGGCCCGATGAATTACGGAGTAGTAGTAAAGTGCACCATCCGTCACAATGGCACTAAGTAGGTTTTTGAAGTAGATTTCAGAGCACACACGCTCACATTTTGACTCACAAATGCTGTTTAGACTGTTACCAGAAAGCACAAATTGGATGGCTCATATACAATGGCCTTATGACGAATGGACATGACAGGTCGTCAAAGAAAATGAGTCTTGCTATTCTACAAATAACCTTGCCAACATGACAGTAGAGCTGTGGCTCTGCTTAGTAGCCAGACTGCAATAACGTAATGGTTTTATTTGCTTGAACTTCTAGCAAACCAAATATACAAACGAGATACAATGAAGCAGCAGCGCTGAAGCAGTATTAGCAATTCAACCTGATTATGTGAGACACAATAGAAATTTTCTAAGGATGTATCACATGTGAAATAAAATTATTCAGATTATGAGTAGCTATTACAAGAATACCTTGTCACAGGAAAACCCTCATGATTTTGCAATCACAACACACTGCAAGATACTCAAACCACACAACTTGTAGCTCCACTGCAAGCAATCAAGTCATCATCTGATGGCTGAACCCACCACTACCTGCTACTTCTCCTTTAAAGGTTTTCCACTTCCGTTAGTTTAAACAGTAGAGACTACTGTGTAGGATTGAGGTAAGATCACTACCAATTTACCCACAGCCTAAACAAAGAAGGAAATTTCCCTTTTAGGAAAAAGTTTAGACCTAAGGACACTCTGGGTAGACTTTCTGAAGAACAAAAGAAAACACCTGAAATTTTGTGAGGGTGCTAGGTATCTCAAAGATCTGGCTGTAAGATTGTGCAAGCTTCCACTTTTGCCAAAGCCAAGGTACACCCCTAGCGATGAGGACACACGCAGTGTTTGTGGTCCTCATTTCTGCAGAACTCAGGCATAACTAAAACTGCTCTGAAATATAACTGAAAGTGGTACATGCGTTGCTGGTAATAATATCAATGATTTTTCCCAGAACACTGGATTTCCTTTAATTTGTTGAATTTGTTAGCAACACATGTATTTTCATGAAATAAACCTCAAAGGCCACAAACTGCACTTTTATCTTATTACAGTTACCCTTATTAAGTTAAAAGAGAAAATAATATTACATATTGAGTTTCTAAGTGCCAAATGTGAGAAGCTAAACCCACTCACTACTACTTTTTACTTGCCCACGGAAAAGTTAAATCATACATCACACAGGATAGGACCTACCCTTGCCTACTTTGTTTCACTTCTTAACAACAAACATTAGCCTGAAGTTGTCAGGTCGGTAGAGCCCCAGAAGAGAGGCTGTATGGAGATAACGACCATGAGGCTCAATGTGGAATGTAGGCGTGTAAGGTACACAGAAACAGGAGATGGAGAGAAGTCTCTTTCCAAAGGAGATCAAGAACTCCATTCCTTCTCTCTGGAGTAAATCCCTTGGACTAAAAACCTTCAATGCTTTTAAGAAAGAGAAGCTGAAGCTTGTGGACTTCAGGATGAGAAACTTAAGGATCTGACTTGCTACCAGCTGTCATATTTCCTACGGTCCAAAATTTGAAATTATATTAGTAGTACATAAAATAGGTTAGTTAGCATTACGCAACTTCCCCCATTTTGACGCCTTACAAGATTTCCACAGTGCATTGCATGTTACCAGTAAACATCACGGGCAAACACTGCCACAAACAAAAGGAAAATACACAACAGTTGCATTTTACTGTTAGAGATTCTGTAACTGATATGTTATAAACATTAACATACTCATAAAGAGTAAAGGTATTTTGGAAGAGTTACCTTCCAAACCCAAAGCCATTCGTAACTTGCTCCTATATAGTCTATCAGTGTTCTAAGTCACAAAAATGAGCCTATCTTTTAACCAAAAAGAAACCAAGATGGGAAACCCCCTGTATCATTGGAATAGCATGCAATATTTTTTTAAAAGGAGAAAGACAACACTAATGCACTTAGCAGTGAAACTGCAATTTTTATATTTCAGAAATATTTATTGAGATTTATACTATGTCAGCTAGGAAAGTAAACAGAAATAATGACTCCTTTGTGCACTCCCAATGCATTTGGAAAGCAAATATAGGGAGGCAGCCAACAAAGACAATCAAGAGCACAAAACAAGATAATCCAAGATCTTATTTCACTTGGCAAGTAGCAAATCCCAACAGGCAGGATCTTTTTGCTGACAAAACTTTCTAACAAAACTACAGTAAGATGAAAATACAAATCGGGGTTTTTCAAGAGGAAACAGAGCAGATGTGTCAACGAGCTGCCATAGAAGAAAGCACGCGAGATTCACGACCGTAACTCAGGCGCTCCAGGTATTAGCCCAGCTCTCCCGCCGATCTCACTGCAGAAAACCTCATCTTACCCTTCCTACACGCATCCCTCAAACCAGTAGCAGTTATACATCAACATGGATAAAATGTAGCTCTGGATACAGCTTTCAGATTTTTACATCGAGGCAAAAGATGACAATTCATAAAAACTCAGACACTATTAAAAAAATAAATCATACGAAGCATTCAGGTCTGACTAATTTTTAAGTTTGAATTGAGATTGGCCACATCCTGTTTTACCTAAATATGTTTATTTTAAGGCTGGGCATTTCACCATGTGTACTTTGCCAGCCAAGTTCAACAAAAGTTAATGTTTTCTAACTCTATTTCACCACAAACGACAGAGACAAATGGTCACATTACCTCAAGATTTCCTTTGGCAGAGTAAGCTGCATACGAGTACAGGAGGTCTTGGCTATGAAGTGTTTTGGTCTCTCTGTTGCACTGTTGTCCGCTAGGATAAAAGCATTCATCGCTGTTTTTCAGAGTTACTGTGTTTGAAGAAGAGCCCGGTAGGTCAAGCAGAACAGAGTAATTTACCAGCCGGACATCTTCAAGGCCTTGGGAAGTCCACTGAACCAGAATTTTCATTGCAACATCTACATCATCTTCTCTAGGGAACCGTAACAAATCTCTGGGGAAAAAAAACACAAGTAACCACAGTTTTAGTTTATTTCCTGCCAAGACACTTAGTACACTTAATACGCATCAGTCCATAACTTTATTCATAATGTATCCAAATGCAAAAAAAAAAACCCCAAAACACCCTTTTTTTTTTTTTTCCCAAATGATTTCTTCCCACTTGTGAGACAAAAGCAACGACTTTTTGGGAAATAAAAATAAGGAAAGATATTTATAGGAAACATATCCAATTAAAATATAAAGAATCCTGTAGAAATTATCACAGTAACTGTTTCAAAATTCATCTCTCTGGTACTGATCAAGTTCCTGACACAGCATCAATTTAGCCAACGACTGAATATGAAGAACGCAACCTGAAGTAAAGTTTCAGGGACTTCAGGATGCTGCATATTAGTTGTAATTATACGTTTGGCTTAAATTCATCAAGTAAAGCAAATTTGCTAAGCAGGATGGAACTGTTTTGCCAAATATTGTCCTAGCTGTCAGAAAGTTTTCCTCAGATTTCCTGCCTGCACTGAAGGACTACCTGAGCCAACAGCTTGGCAAGCGTACGGCACGAGCCTGGAAATTATTTTGGCTGTATCTACCACATGGGCCAACAGAGACTTCAGATGGGTTGGTCTGGGCTTGTATCACTGGGCTTGTATCACTGCTCAACACCTGCTACCAGATGGGCCACAGGATGAAAATGGTGACGACACTGAAGGCCCACCCTCCTCCCCAGCAAATGCCAAAAAGATACCAGATGTAGAGAGTATTTTAAGGATTATTTTAGAGGGCAGATGTGCTGAAGGGACAACGAAAAGCTCTCTCTCCTTACGTAGGCAAGCACTTAGCTAAGCAAAGCAAGGCACGAACAAAAAACATCATTATTCAAATAAAAACCACTACCCAAATGCAGTACAAAAAGCTTACAGAGTATTTGCTGCATTTTGAGAGCATTTTCTTTTTTTTTCTTTTTTTTTTTTTTTTTT
>VZSC01017789.1:1229747-1242710 GCA_013398225.1 Steatornis caripensis
TTTTTTTTTTTTTTGGTCTGTGAAGTTCTCAGGACTGAGAAACAAGACTAAGGATCACAGAGGTATTGATTTCCAAGCATAGAGATACTGACACTGCCCGAGACTCTTGTTCACAATCTCTCTTCACAAAAAGGCCAATTAAATTTAGATGCTTTAGGGTCCTTAATATAACCTTAAAAATACCCTGGCTCTCTTGCACACATCAAAAGCAACGGTTGAATAATGCGCAGGCCTTTTAAAAACATTATTGCACGCAGTAGGTATTTCAGAATCCCACCAAGGACTTCACAGGCACCCCTGTGCTATTCAGAACCCAGCTGCAAGGCTACGGGCAGGATGCTCCCAGCTGAAGGTACTGGCACTGCTTCCGACAGGGCCTGCACTAACCCCAGGGAGAACTCCGCCAAGGAAAGCTTAAGACAGAAAGCAAGCACAAAGCCTCCCTTCTTCACCCCAGCAAAACTATCTAATAGTTCAACAGACCTTTATAAAAAAGAACATTTACTGCCTAGACAACATAAAAACCTTAAAAAGGCAGAAAGTGAACTTATAACACCTACTCTAGCTTAGAAATGGCTCAAACATTATATACTACATTCAAATGTCTAATATCCATCATCATATTATACAGATGAAATAGTTATTCCAACATCCAAAGCATTTAAAAATAAGCAAAGATTCTTTGATTAAAGAAATATCTTGTATCCCAGTCGCCATTAAAATAGCAAAGTTATCAGTGTGCAAAGTTCAAAATTCTTACAAGAACACCGGACTTGTGTTAAAGACTTCAGAGACCCTGTCAGGAGGAATAACTGTCTTGCAGATTTAATCTCTTTAAATTATCTAAAATAAGTCTTCAAGCAGTCTACACAAAACAGACGAGTTAATCCAATCTCTAGTACATTACAAGTTTCCAGTTTAATCTCCTGTGCCTGCTGATATAATGACATAAACTTGGGCAGTGCAGAAATACACAAAGTTGTTTAACACAACCAGTAACAGAATATCCGCACTTCCTTCAGGTGATAAAAACACTAATAGAATAAATAATTGCGAGAAACTTACTCCAGGCCTGTAAGGTTACGTCACATTTCAACAAGAAGGATTCAGTTTCAATAAAAGGAATTAAACATTAGAAGATGGTACAATAAGGAAATTGCTCCCTTAGCAATAGAAGTAAAGTTACTTTCCACTTCACAATTAAATAAACACGTCTTTGAAACTTTTGTGACAACATATCTGATTAAGTTAAAGAAATGAGCACACTCGCTATTTACTCCCTGATTTCTTTATAGCATGTTAAAATCAAATTGCAAATTATAAGCATACATATTACAACAAATCAGCACATACTAGACTACTTTGATAAATCTTATGAACACCACCACCAAAATTTTTTTTTTGTGATGATTTTTTACGATGCCTGACTTGCACTTGTCTTTGATTCTGCTGACTGCATCGACTTAAAGGCAGAGATACTTTAGCTCATCACTTTTATTACATACTAGTTGGATAACAAGCACAACACATGTGAACAGTATTTCCTAAACCACGCCAAATTCAGTAAAAGTATAAAGTTTGTTTGACAGTCCATCCTGAAAAATCCCAACACTTCACATGTGCTTCATAGTGCTTCTCTAACAAATTGTCAATTAACTTGCCTTCTAAAACTGCCAGGGCACTGAGATTCATAGTAGTAAGATTTAAGCAGCGGAAACAAACAGGCCCCGGGGATGATTATGTTTCTTACTTCTGCAAGCAACTGCATACTCAGTAGAAATCAATACCGATGGGATTGCCAATTTCCATTTACAATACTGCCTTTAATAACGTCAGCCAAATTTTTGATTCCCTTACTCATCTTAAAAAGATACTTTATTCAACGACTTGGTCAGGTTCAGTCAATGGGAATAACCACAAAGATAATGGGCACATCTCGGTTGCGGTGAATCTGTGTAATCTATTGAAGCGGAGCCATCACGGACTTAAGATTTGGTCTCAAGTTAGAGTCAACGTCAATAAATGTAACAATAACAGTCTGAATAATACTGTGCCTTTACCAGATGCTCTCAAAGAGATTTCCACAAGTTACTTTCCTCTACGTTCTAATACAGATCAGATATTGAACTTAGGTACCTCAAAACAGGACAGGAACTTGTTTTCATGAGCATTCTGCTCCATCTCAAATATGCTCAGTTCCTGAACTGAAATAGAAACAGATGAAATTGCACTTCAAACTCAGAAAGCACACTCCACTTAAATAAGGTAAAGTTTTCCCACTTCGATAGGATGACAAGACCAAGAAACATTTATGAAGACATGTTCCTAGACTTCCTGTGTAAACAAGACGACGAAGTCTTACATTACTGCCTGATCCGCTGAATGTCCCGGCCAGTGAAGGGCAGCACCCCACCATTGTTGAAGGTTCAAAGTTCTAAAGAATTATGTCGAATGATTACAACAAGAATTCAAAATAAGCTGAAGACACATCTGTAATAAAGTTAAGCTTTCTGCAGCCTCTGCAGCTTCAAAAGACTAATCTTTAACAGATGATTATAAAAGATAAATGAACACGTGCACAAAAAAGAGAAATTCCATTTTCAAGTTGGTAACCATGGGGAACATGGAGCTGAAGCAGCTCAAAGGAAAGGCATTTGCTATAACAGCACTTTTTACAACACAGCTTGCTAAGGAAGGGAACAAGGTACTGTAAATAAACCAGCTGCTCATTGCTGGTGGTATACTGGGACCCCATGAAACACCACTCAAAAGATACGGTATAATTACAATAGGCCACTCTAACAATCAAATGATGGAATAGTTTAACTGTGTAACACAATTCCTTATCAGACATTCCTATTAAACTGGTACAAAACCCCTTAAAAACAAATCTAAACCTGCAGTAGGATTATACAAGTTTAATCTTAAAAATCTACAGGGACAAAATTTTCCTTCAAATATGAAGAACTTCAAGTATGGTTTGTTTGCTTGTTTTTCTTTGAAGATTTCACATCTGTATTGCAATGAGACTGGGAAATGGCCTACGCTTCATGGCCTATTGAAAAAAAAAATCAAATTCCAGTTTTGCAGAGTTAGAATTTTATCTAATTTCCTTTTTCCCAAATTTTGACTGTAAATTTTTAGTCTTTATTTTCTTCCAGCTCACTGAAATTGTTGATAAAGCAGGCTTTTACTGGGTTTTTATGTAAGAACTAAGAACAGATATAGTTTTGGAATTGTTTTGGGCTGATTTTTCAGCTGAGTAGTTGTTTTCACAATCTGGGAATCACAGCAAGTTCACCAGAAAACTTTTTTGGTAAAGCTGCGTCAGAACAAAGTGTTATCTTGCCTAATACACTGTTGGAAAACAGTAGCTGGTAGCAGATAATCAAAAAAGAATGCATGAAACACATCATATGGGGTTGTTCTATTTATAGGCTTCCATGCACATGTCTTTTTCCTACCCACAAATTTTGTCCAGGCTGAGTTTTAAAAATGTTTACATGTGTTCAGGATTTCAGAATTCGTTTCAGTCCATTAAGAGCCGAGACGCGGCAGTTTCAGCAGTGCCGGGTGAGTGCACAGCACTCGCACAGACCAACTGCTCGGCATATGCGCAAGTAATTTTTGCATTTCCAGAAACGAGTATTTATTTGTATCCATCGCATAGAGTGTGTACACACAGCAAACTAAATGTGTTCAGGAAATACCACCTGCCCAAGTCACATCTGCTTAAATTTTAATTACATGTTCCTGTTAATTAGGGTACTCAACTGGCTGGTCTCCAACCTGCCTGCTCGGATTTCCCAGGGTCTGAACTGACTGCCATAAATCTGCTGATTCCAAAATAAATTAAAAAAACAAAAACAAAACCCAAGTCCAGGAGAGGATAAATATTTATCAGGAGGTTAGAATACGCAAGAGAAACATTCTCATGGTGTAAACAGTTGACTACACGCAGCTTAGTGCAGGATGGGATCCAGAACCACTTCAGGCTCTTCAGGGTACGGTGCAAGGCCTCCAGCAACTGCTCCAGAAAGCGGAGCCGTGAAATGTCCTCTGACACATCTGTCATCACTCTCTATACGTTCTGGATATTCTGGGCATATTTTTAGCACAGATATTAATGTTAATTTTGTGGCAGTCATGGGTCACGAGAAATCTGGTAGCGTGTTCATTTTTGTCACACAATGACCCTAGTCATGACCAAAACTAACAGGTAAGTTTATTCAGATATGTCTCCTAAATCATACACAAAAAAAAAAAATAATACTGGCCTACAGCACGAAAGCAAGGGAAAGCTCTGGTTTGACATAACATGGACACTAGATATGAGCCAGCCACTACGTGACATGATGCCACTTCTTGCGTTTGCCTGGTTTTTGGCCAGCCAGTCTCATCACCCACACAAGCCTCTCCACTGGAGACGGGGCTCTCATGGGAAGCAGGGCATTTTGCCACCCTACGCTGTCATCCAGTTCTGCTTGATAGAAAAACTTATACATGGCTCATCAGAGCACAGGGATGAATGTGCGGTCTGTCCTAATGACATGAAAGCTAAAACCCTGTTCATTCTTGGGTAACAACATATCGCTTTTGCTATCAAAGGGCATATTGACAGATCTGCACCCACGTTTCTCTACGAATGCCGCACAGTGCCTACAATATAGGTATCATGCTATTAATATAAAGGAGTACGATTTGTGCCAGCTTTTACTTTTCAGAGACGCAAAATAAATGTAATTCATGAAACCACAAAAAATATGCAGTGTAAGATAACAGAACGCCAGCTCTATATTTGGTTGCACGGTTCTCTAGCAGCATAATGCTTTTGAACTTTTTTTTTTCTTAAAAAAACCAAACATGATGTGCAGTACGGCATTTGGCTATTCTCAATAACAACGGACTTCAGTCTTCTATTTAGAAAATTATACCATGAGCAGGCACAAAAGTACTTTTAAACAACACTTCATAGCATTTTTGTACTATGTTTAGGTTCATTTGGGTACTAGACTTTTGCAGGGGTACCGGACCATATGTACCCTCTCCTATCATGGTATAATTACATGCAGAACAGCTTCAGGCCAAATCTCTCATTTTCCTGAGTTCTTTGTCATGGGATTGAAGAACACCTTCAGATCTCAGCACATGCTGGCTTCCAAGCTTAGCTATTTTGTACTTTTTTTTTTCCCCCCACTACAGGACTCCCAAGCATATTGCCACTACCCACCACATCAGACAGTCAAATGCCTTTTCTATTTCCTAAACAGAACTAATGAGGATAGTTCAAATCTCACTTGCCAACATCAGGATGCAAGCCAAACTTGCATTCAAGGCAGATGGTGGAAGGCATTGAAAAATAACTTATTCTCTCACTCCGTGATTCCACAGTTTATTGGAAAACAAGCAAGTCACTGTTCCCCTACACTAAACATTGCAGAGTCATAAATTGGCCACAGGTGAGCTTTCCAAAGCTTTTTAAGAGATTTCGACGTCAATTATGCTGACATCTAGCCAGCAACCAACCAAACCTCCCAAATGCTTCAGAACACCAGAATGCCAATGAGTTCCAGCAAGCGTCTATCAAAGGATTGCCCAGAAGAGCGTAAAAGCAGGGCAAGCACACACAGAATCCCTCAACTACTATTCTAGTCTATTTTAAGCTTAGATGATTTCTGAAAAAGTCTACAGCTCTGAATATCTGTGACTTCTTAGAGAGTACCCACCTTACTTTTCAGCAATAACATGCCATTCCAAACTGAAAAAGGCTCTTTCAGATCTATTTGTTTAATAAACAACGATTTGTCCAGTTATGCCATCTTTTAATATGGAAACAAACACCCATGGTAAAATCCAATGCTTTGCCTATTGTAGCATCAGACACAGAAACAACATAACAGCATTTTAAAATAGCGTTAATGTAACACTATGCTGTACACGTTCACTCAAAGCCCAAGAACCCATCACATTTTAACGGTCTATTAATGGAAAACTACTGATTACATGTTATTATTGATGGAGAAGGAAAATTGTTGAAAACTGCTGTTGAATGATGTAAGTGCAGCAACTGAAGCAGTCATATGACTTACGAGTTAATCTAATGAGCTGAACTCTATCACAACACAGAGTATGCGGCCAGACCCACCAACAAATCATCAACTGACATTTGAAGAAATCACCTCAATGAATCCAAGGCATCCAAGTTTTTAAAGGTAAATATCTGTCAACAAGCAAGCCATCTGCAAATACATCACATTCAAAAAACAAGTTCAGTACATATTCACCATGTAGAAATTATGTGAGTTTACATCTGTTCTCAATCCTTTTACTCTGATTTTCAGTAATTCCTGGTACACTAAGTCACAGTTTCAGAAGCAACTGTACGTATAAATCTCATCCCAGCACAGGAAGGTTCTTGTTTCAGTCTTCTGTGTATGGTCTTCTTAAGTAACACAGTGAATACTCAGTATTTCATGAATCAGCAGCATCTGCAAGTACCAATCATAAAAATCCCTCATGTAAGGTTCAAAAAATGTTGCATATGTGCACTAGCATTTGAGTCCAGAAATTGCTGGGCAAAGAACTAAAGAGTATGTTAATTCAGGTCCTTTGCAAGTCAGCCAAAAAGACTTTGAACATTTGCAAAATATGTTATCCGGGTTGTAAATTTGACAGAAACCATTATGAATACATCAGGTTTTCGAAAATAAAGACCTCCTTAATACAATTTTTATTTGCATTATGGAAAACGGATGGCAAAAGATCAACATTATCGTGGTACTTTATGAATGAATTGGCTTATCAACAGAGCACAAAAGTACAGTAAAACGCACTGGCCAACGTGAAGGTTGTTTAAGCATGTTAATTTGCAATGGACTATGAGCACGTGTAATCAGCTGAAGCCCTGCTGTCATGCAATAACTTGTTAAATTACTGCTTTTTGATCCCTTACAATCACACAGGAAAAATCTGAAAAGCAGTTGACTTTGATATTAAACCAGATGTCAAGAAATGAAAACCGTAAAACTCTAAGTTTTTGAAAATGTTTAGTATAAGCAAATCACTCAAGGGCAGACAGGTAGGCAATGACAGAGTTAGGAACAGAAATCAAATTGCATGATTCACACTTGTGTGTTTCAGTTATGAAAGTATCTTACACTTTATTTAAAATCATCCTGGTTTTTTTTTTTTAAAGCACTCACTTTTCCATGACATACACCTTGCTTAATTATCCAGTGCAGAGACAGACGAGAATGTCATTTAGCATTTCTCCCCCATCATTCTGGAGATGCATTAAGAAAAGGATGGTAATCACCGCCCATTTTCAGAATACTTAATGAATGACAGAAATGTTAGTACTCAGAACGACAGTTCCAGACCCTCAAACCCGCTATTTTTCAAAATCCCCAAGATTGCTAATTCCAGATGGAGAGGAGAGAGGAGATACCTTTTACAACGTATACTTCAGCGCAAAAGAAGTCATTGCCATGACTCATTGCTCCTTTTGTTTCCAAGAGGGTTTAGGTGAAAGGCTCTCCTTTTACGAAAGCAAGTAAATCTTGCCTATTCCTAATATTAAGCTCTCGAGTCTTCATACGCTTACCACAAACAGGACCGATCTACTTCATACTTTCCTTGGTTTTAACATAGTAAACTGTTTTTCACACAGTAAACTGTTTTCAACACATGAACGGACAGTAAGAAAAGTTCCTTCGAAATATATACAGAATCGAGATATCTACACAAGAAACCTCTTTTTACCATTAAACAGTATCTTGTTTGCAAGAGGATGTCTCAAAATGATGCCATTTCCTTTCAAAATCAGTAAGATCACCACCATTTTTTCTTTATTAACTTCCATAATTGTTAAGTTTCAGTCACAAAAGACAGGGTTTCCTCTACAGTATACAGGATTGTTTGTGCGTATAACAATCTGTATCTTTGCACAATTCCATCTAAAGTATTTTAAATCAACTTGGACTATTTCGGAGATATAACAGCACTCTGTACAACTTACCTAAAGCTTTATTTTGTACATACAAGGATATGTTAGCCCCTGTTTTAAATACAGCAAAGCGAATATAACTTTCTTTCAAGTTTATAGGTATAATTATTTAACAAAGGGATTTACTACTATCTTCTCTTAATGCAAGAAAAGAACCAAGTCTCAAGCTCCAAACAACTGTGCCCTGCGTTTTCCAACGTGTTACGGTGCCGAGGGCAATGCACGCTGCAGCTGAAGGAGAACAGTAAAAAGACGATTCCCCACCTTGGAAGTGTTTGCTTATAACCCCGCATTCACAGGCAGAGCACTGACCCAGCAAAACTTCACAATGATATAGTCTTCTTTTCTTCCCAGACCACAGGGAATATGGCAGTGTCTCAATAAAATGTGACCAGATGCATAATCAGGTCCAAGTGGTACCTTTTACTGTCACAGACAATTACGTTTACTTACAGCAAGAGACCGTTTCTGTATGTATGTGAATAGCAGTGGATGTTTCACTAACACTTTTCTGTAAGGAAAATCTATTGATTAAAAAAAAAAAAAAACACGACTTGAAACCTTGCTTTTTATATAGAAAATCTGCTGATCAAAAAAAAATAATCTCAATACTGCCCAACTGGCAGTATTTTATTCCTTTCAATTACCAATCACTAGGTTACACTGTGAACTGCAAAGCAATTAGATTGAATGCCGAGTGTTATTCTGACAGCACTGGACATCTTTATTTGAACTGTATGATTTAACTTCTGAATAATATCTCAGTTCCCAAAGGACAATGAGGAATTAGAGAGCGTGCTAACCAAAATCCTAGAAAAACTTAGCAATGCTTAGAAAAGCTACCTATTATTTGAAGATTTTGGATTATTTGGAATTAGATAAATCCCGAAATAAATGTTTAATTTTTAAAATTAAAAAGAAGGTAAATCCTTCATTTTATCTCACGAATCTCAAAAAGTTAACCCTACATACAGGAAAGCCTAAGACAGCCACAATACGATGCCATGTAGTCTTTCCATTGCCAGTCTCATTTTCTTATCAGTATGTTAATTTACCAGTGCAATTCTAATGGAACTGGAGAGATTTCTAGCTGTCACGTCAGCTTAGACGTTTCACAAAAATGTTTAAAGGTGTATTAGTTAAAATGAAAACTGCAGGAAAAAGGGAGAAAGGATACAATACCATTTCTATGCATTTATGCAATGAAAACATTATCACGAATGTCATATCGCACGGCTTAGTTCAGATAATCTCCATCTCACCAGCTGAACGGCATTTCAGCTGAATTTGTTTTTATCTGAAAATACTGACATCTTTGAACTGACCCTTCAGTTCTAATACACAGCAGAGGAAATCAACACTGATAACCAAAACAGTGTCCTGGAGTTATTTATGCTGACTGCAAATCAAACTGCTCGTGGATCTACAAAAAGCTCTCTCCAAAGGAGCAGGCATAAAATCTTATACAGAGAGCCTTGGAAGGGACCACAGGAGATCACTTGGTTCAAGGCAGGCTTGGGTCACCCGTCTGCCACTCCAGGCAGATGTTCTCCTGCCCTTTCCAAATACAGAAACGCCTTGTCCGTCCTAACTACTCACCCCACATACTGCACACTTTAAAGCACACTTCATTTATTTTATAAAGCACACTTTATTTTCTCCTTTCCACCACTGTTGTTGAGAACAGAGTAATCTTTTTCTCTTTGCAACAGTTTTTTTACGTACTTACGGCCCGCCTCTTATGGCCTTCCCTCATCTGATCTTGTCTTAAGCCAGATGTCCTCAGTGTTTTTATCCATTTCCTCAGAGCTCCTGCTCCTGAAATCTGATTGCCCTCCCTCACCTCTTCTGGCTCTCTTCCAGAGCGTCCCCACTCCTCCTGAAATTCAGTTCCAACAAATGGACACTGTCAATATGCCACTTGCATTGAAAATGAATGATTAGTATCCAATTACCATTTCACTCCGTAAAAGTCAATTACTATTCCTCTGCTGTCCTTTCTTCTGATTTCACCTCCGTACCTCCCCAGTAAGTTCACCAAGTCCTTTACCTCTGTCGACCCCAAAGAGGCCTCCTCATTTCATCACTTATTTGCTGCGAGAAGGAATGGTCCTGAACACATCTTTATGTACTGTGTAAAATACGTCAGATTTTCAAAGTGCTGAGGACGCGCCGTTAAGAATGTAAAAAACTCAAAACAGCTCTCATACAAATAACTAAGCTTAAGTGTCAGAGCCCCAGAGCTGTTTGAGTCTGCCTCACACCAGACTTCATCGCACACCACTGTGTGCAAACAGCAGCCTGGCCTGGGTATTTTCACTGAAGTGAGTCCTCCCGAAACATCAAGTGGGCTCTGACTCAAAAAGTAAATTTTACAAGGATTTAAACTAGAACGATAAACTTTTTAAAGCAGGCAAAACTCAAAAGTGTTTGCTTGCTCACTTCTAAGCATCTACCACTCCCAGGTCTGGAGCTGCTTTGAGATTTGGCTTCCGAATTAATCACTCTGTTTGCAAGGAGAGTGCTGTAAGTTTGCTGTTAGTCCAGCAAATTTGCAGTCACTCTCTCTCTGCTCCAACGACCTGCACAGTCCACTTCAGGTCCATGCAAAGAAGTCCTTCTTTCTGTCACTTCGAAGGCCGGTCTCCCCGCTTCATCTCCTCTCAGCAGTCTCTGTGCCACAAAATCCAAACCAGTTGCCCTATAAAGCCCACACATACCCCATCAAGGGGCACATTAAGATACGTAGGCAGACAGGACAAAACAAAGGCATCACAGTGCACAGTCTTCCAGAAAAGTCATAGGAAAGGGACCTTACCCGCTCCTCCTCCACCTTCTCCTTTTACACTTCTTGGTATACAACATCCCCTCCTTCCACTTTGCAAGCCCAAAAGCGTAACTCATTCCCCTTAAAGCAATCTACTTACCCATATTTTCTTGCCACTTCTAGACCTCCCTAGGACTTCTGGCCCTTCTTTATCTGAACATAAAATAAAGCACACAAAGTGTCCCGGGAACAGTGGGCGGTGGTTTCATGGAGTAATACTTAAACGGACTAATTCATTTTCAGCCTCTCTTAGGATCTAACTAAAATTTCAAAGCCCATTTTTAAGCGAACAAAGCACAAATAAAAGACAAAAACAACAGCAAACTGCAGATCTTTGAGAACTGGAATCAAGGCTGAAAAAATGCCCCCTAGTACTCAACATACTTTAATGTGCAATCACCTGAATTGCTTACTGCAAGTACAAATGGGCTATTGTAGCACAGCGATGTTTGAGCCTGAAGGCCAGAGGGGGGTGGCTGTTGCTAAGCAGTACAGAGAAAAGTGCTCTATTCCAAAGCTGCAGTATCAATTAAACCTTCGGAAAAAAAATAAAAAGCAGAATCATTACATATCACTGGTAAATTTCAGTACATTTTCTTGTCTCTCTTCCCGCAGCGATATTATGAGTCTGAGTTTGCTCTTTGCGCGGTGTTAAGGAAGCTGCAAGGCAGACATGAAGACACAAAACAGGATGCAGAAATTTCGCAGTGGAGCAGATTTTCACTGGCTACACGCATGAAGAACACGGTCATGTATCTGCACTGCAGAAAATAAAAATATTCTTACATTTACTATGAAGACAAAGTCATCTATTAAACCATCCACTAGCTGAAGGAATCCTGGGAGGCAGATGGTCTGTTTGTGATTAACATGACGTGACTACTCCTGTTCTCGGTAACAAACTGCCTACGTGGATTATGCTGACACAATATTTCATCCCAAGTTGCTTAAAAATCTGTGACATTAACACATATGACATATTCACGGACACATAAAGAGGATAAATATCGAAATGGAAAAAAACAATAAGGGGTTGGAAGTCTAAATATATTCAATCAAGCCGAGCCATAGAGAGCAACTTCCGATTTTTTTAATCAGAGAAGAACAAGTAAAACGACAGCTTTGGCAGTGTAGCTACAGGCAAAAACGTATAAACAGACAAAAAAGTAAAAACTGACAGTTCTAGCTACACTTTAAGCAACAGCCACTAAAACACAGGTATCCGCAAAGTCTGCGTTTTGGGGAGAGTAAAGATAAATTAACTTGAGTTTTATCGGATATCTTTGGCAAACGAAACTACCTTACTTAGTAAATATGGGGCCACAGCAATAGTTTCACTGTAGTCCAACGTGTATCCTGCCCCTTCTTCAACTTCTTCCTCCACCCACCCCCAAATGGTTCAGATTAACGGCCCATCTTGCTGCGTATTCACTGACACTTTCGCTACAGACAGAATTCTACCAAAGAGAGAAAAACGCCACAGCGAAACACTCAACAACTCACATGCATTTATTCCTCAGAGCAAAGGAATGTGATGGCAAGTTACAAATTTTGCACACATCTCTCTTAATAAACTGGTTTAAATTATACAAGTGCAAATCCATACATAGACATTATTTTAAAGTAGTTGTTCCGTTTAATGTGAAATCATGGGATGCTTTCACTTCTCTGCACTTTATGCTGGCTGAAAGCATGCCCACAAGCACTTTCCGTAACTCCGGTGCCAGAAAGCAGCAACGCATCACCCCAGCGCAAGCTCCAAGCTCTCCCCCAACCCCAATTAAAAGTATACCTAAGAAAGCTGCTTTTAAACAATAACATATACACACCTAAATTTAGATCAACTCCTTCAGTTTCTTCCAGGGCAGAGACAAAGACAAGTAGGATAGCACTTACTGACTTCTGAATTTTGGTTAGATGCTTAACCAAGCTACTTTTAATATTAACTTTACTTTAAGTACAAGCAATAATTACTGTAAGACCGGAGCAATTCAGGGCATGTTAGGAGGCAAAAAGGAGTAGAAAAACTACATTACCGCAAGCCTTGATACTGAAGAAAATAGTGATCTGGAAATGCATGCAATATTGAGTGAAACAAATTGTGGACTTTATTTAATCTGATCGCCAATTA
>VZSC01017789.1:1242826-1283872 GCA_013398225.1 Steatornis caripensis
GATCGCCAATTAAAATAAATATCACATGTGGTTAAGCTTAGAAATCCACTTTATCTGAAATCATTGTAACACAGAACACAAGGGAAGATGCTAAGCATATTTTCAGTGAAGTTAATAGTTTTGTCAACTAAATACAGTATTAGCTGTGATATTTATGTAAGCAATACCTTCCAAAGTGCCTACAGGATTTAGGAAAGCAAAAAGACCTAAGCTTCTATTTTGAATAGCACGCAGGAGCATCTTTTCTATACACTGTTTCAAATCGCAAATTTCCTTGGCTAACGGCAGTGCCACCATATAAATACGGAGTCCTGGTATACAGAGAGAGAGCGCAAAAAGGCTACAGTCACCCAAATATTGGCCAGTCACTGTGAATTAAGACAAAGTCCTTAAAAACAGTTATTTTAAAGAGAGAACTCTTTGCTGCTGTATCTTCATCAGCAAACGCTATACTCCCCAAACTGTCAAACCCTGCCTATACCTTCTCTTCTTTCTGAGGTTTTGTGACTTGCTTTGGATTCTGTTGAAGGGTCACATACTTCTCTTACCATTCTTCGCTGGAGTTTTTCTATCCCTTCTCTAGACCATCCTCCTCTTCTCACTACAAACTGTCCTTTGGTACCCTCAGTCTGATGGCCTCACATCTGCTCTCTTTCTTTACCATGTTTCACCCCTGAAACACACCTTGTCAACTCCAGCCCACCGTTCCACCCTAAGGTCTTACCCTACGTACTAAGCCGATAGGATCAGCAAACAAATAATACAGTGTATTTGAGCCTTGGGACTGAATAAATGACTGATGAGGCAAATGCATCTCGAGTAGAGAAAGAAAGAACTCAACTTGACAGGGGAGCTGGACCACGTATGCCTCCCCAAGCCCTTCGTCGTGCACATCACGAGAGAAAGAGGAAATACTCCAGAAGCATGGGCTTATAAAAGTAATTTACTCACAATATCCAGATGGTGAGTGGGGAGAGGAATAGCCTAGCTGCTGAAGGTGTTTCGCCACCTTGTACTCAGTTTTAAAATCTTAGATAAAAGCAATGTCACCTGAGATAACTTGGCAGTCTGCGTCCACAGGTTTGGTCTCCAGCCTAGCAAAAGGCACAATTTCTTAAAAAAAAATGGGTGAAATCTTTTTCCAGCTTGATAATTAGGTTCTAAATTTTATTTGACAATATTACTCATACACTTCATGACTAACACTCCACCTCTCTTTTGGAGGAACAAAAGAGCAGCTTATTTAAAAAGTTTTTTGAGGGAAAAAAATATAATAATGATAAGATTTTGCATAACCCTGTTATCCAGGGGCAGATGTGAACATTTACACAGTTGAGAAATGGGAAATGTGAATAATCTTGCTCTGCATTGTCTTACCTTCTGTTCACCTTGGCCACTATATTAGGATATGCAGTTTAATGACACATTTATATGAAGACAACAATAGTTTTATAGCTTACTGTGTAGTACGTTGCTAGGATGCATTTCTTAAATCATCAACAAAATTATCCTCTCTAGGTATATATTCAGTATAGCTATCAGCAATTGGAAGAACTCAATTCATGGACAAGCTTTCTTTTTTTTTTTTTTTGAAGTACAGTTAACACTAGAATCCCAGACATGTAAACACTAGACATATGAAATCTTGAATTGAAAATGATGAGCACTGAAAATTGGGTCACGTATGTAGGAGTTTTATTAAAGAGTTAAGTAGCTGGTTCAGAGGTCTATTTCCTCCTCGGTTATAAAATCTTACCGTGGAAGACTGGCAAGTCAGCAACATTGTGTGCTCCTGAGGACAAGATGTGTCATACCTTTTGGTACCCAAACGGTTTATCGTCTTCTACCCTCTCAGGCCTCAGCCCTAAGTCTCGAGACATAAAACTATGCTGCTACCTTACCAGTACTAGAAATTCACCCAATAAACTCACGCATCTCCAGCTGCAGCTGTTTCCGCTAAAGGGATTACTGTCCCAAGCCCTCCCCTACCCCTTTGCCCTCCATCTGAAAATTACTGTTTGCTCAGCTCTGCTGATGGAACAATGAACCCACCTCAACCGAAACAGGATGGGTTTATTCACACATTTTAAACACTATGTATTTGTTAATCCAGCTCATCAGCTAGCTACCAAAATATTTTTCTGCAGCAAGTCCTCTCTATAAGACTAACTGCAATCTTTCAACAAGCCACCATCCAACACAAGTCCACTTCCAGCGTTTCTCTAGCACCCACAGTCGGCATCAGCTGTTCTGTTTCCTGAAATGAAATCACCACATCAAAATCTTCCAGCTGAATGGGCCCGACCTTTTTAAAGATGTGCTATTAATACGATAAAATAAACTGCAGGACTCCAGCAACCAGGTTAAAAACTCAGTAAGCAGCCAGGAGATGACATGAAATGAGACCAAGTGGTCTCTACTTAATGAAGTGGACTACCTTCCCACAACTAAAGCAGCTTTCAATAACTGACATACGCTTTTATGATACAAAGATACATCTGCATTGGTGAATGAATAGAAAAAACATAGTTAAAGGCATTCAAAGGCATATTGTTTCTATTCGCTCCTATTTCCAGCACAATGATGCATGAAATAATACTTGTTAATATACAGGTTTCCACATGCTGCCAAATTAAAGATAAACTCCAACCCAGATTAACTTTAAGAGGGAAATAACTATTTTTCTCCCTATAATAGTGCAGGTCTCTTACATAGAAATGTAATTTAAAAGGGAATTTTAAAGCAAATTTTAACAATTGTATTTTCTTTGTTCAAAAGTCAGATAGATATATAGAATATATGTAAGTCTATACGCATAACCGGTAAGCCATGCACAGATGTGCGAGAGTGAGTGCGCGCAGCATCAGCCGCTGTGACTGGAAGCAGCCTGACAACTGCTTAATCTGTAGCTGTTACTGTCCAATTTAAGGGTGATTGCAGGAACACCAGAAGATTTCAGAGCAACTCCTGATGACAGCAAGCAAACAAGATATTTGCAACACACCCTGCTGCCTCTACCCTTGGACGCATCTAGCTACAGTTCAACTTGTCTCCTGTGAGATGAAGCATGAACCCAAGAAGACACAGCTACAGTGGGCTGCTCCTTCCACCGGGCGTCCTTCACCAAAGCCTGGGAGAAAGGTCCACAATAGCTTTCAGCTGCTCTTAGTTTCCATTTTAAAGAGGAAAAAAAAACAGATTAGGCTGTCCTGCTGGGTAAACACATTCACCTCTTTCTCCTCCTTTCTTTGTAAAATACCCCTTTAACTCTGCGGGGTCACAGCTACACAAAACATAAGGAAGATTCAAAGGGAGAAAAATAGACATTTTGTTACTAACTAAAACGTTAAGTAAGCAAAAGCAACACCTTGTTTTCCTGATCTGCAAAGATTATCCTTCCTTGAGTATCTGGGTTTTAAACACACGGAAGAGACCTACCTGCATTTTCCGAGACGGAGAAACTGCCAAGCCTACTGATGCTCCTTAGGGCCCCTCAGTATCTTTTGGAACTAAGACGATTAGAGGAACCTTTTCAGAGCCACAAAAAAAAAATCCACTGTCCAACAAGGTCAAAAATTTAACGTAAGCTCCTAAAATAAAAAAAATTACAGGATCACCTCGCATACCCTGAACTCTGCCTAGCTGGGTTAATTGCAGAGCAAAGCTGTGCCCCTGGTTCAAGCGTAGAAAGTTATGGTACCACACAAAGGGTAAAGTTTAAATTAGTCAAAGCCTTTCTACGTACTATCTTCATATTCATCAGATCCACAAGGTGACTAAGAGCCCCAGGTTACAAAGTCCTATCAAATGTCGGCCCTTACGGAAAGCATTATTTACAGTGTGCTCCAAAAATCTTCTAGTGTTGAAAAACAACAGTAATTCTCTCTCGTACTGCTCCTAGAAAGTGCTCAATTCCAAGAGACACCTATTTATAGCAGAAAATGCATTTGTGAACCGTTAGTGTTCAAAATCATTTCAAGCAACCAAACCACTGTTTTGCCCACCCTCCAAAAACAGGTGGACCAATGATGTACAAAATATTTTCTTCTAGTAGCCTCTCTCAGTAGATAACTCCTTAATTTTTATACACCTTCCCTACATAATGAAAACATAAAAATGGTACACTCGAAACCATAGAAGTCACTTGCATAAAAAGCATTTAAAAGCCTGAAATAGACAGATAGATGAACATAATCTGATTACCCACCTCCAAGCAAGAATTTCCAATTATTACAGCTTGGATTATCAAGTAATTCCTGCTAAGCACAGCATTAGAAACATTATTAAAATTAATTGTTGCAGTTGGCAGCTGAAGAATGCATAATAAATACGGCATCATACATAGGAAACAACACGTAATGAGTTATTTTTGAGAGTGGGAGACTATCAACAGCACATGAATTTTAACATTGTAAATTTTTCAGTCTCTTAACATACGCATGCTCAGGAAGAAGTGGTAACTGAAAAATTGAGAAGGGTTTGAGGTTTCTTGACTGCACGAATGCTATTATTACTCGCAATACCCAAAACACGTTTGGCACATCCCACCCAAAAAGGTCCCGTCAGTGCTTCAAACATATAAAATACAGCTTAAAGCAATTTCGTAAACACAAGCCGGAGCGGAGGAGCAAAAGTGCAAGACTCAACAAGCTGCCAAGATACCAGTCTCTATTAACAACTCTCATTTTAGGCACATCGGTGTATTGTGATAAACTATCAGCAAGATTTTTACAGAATAAAATCGCTATTGCTGAGACAGGCAGGTAGTACTTGAAATGCCACGCATGGTTCACAGCTGAGCCTTTCCGCACAGNGGTCCCATCAGTGCTTCAAACATATAAAATACAGCTTAAAGCAATTTCGTAAACACAAGCCGGAGCGGAGGAGCAAAAGTGCAAGACTCAACAAGCTGCCAAGATACCAGTCTCTATTAACAACTCTCATTTTAGGCACATCGGTGTATTGTGATAAACTATCAGCAAGATTTTTACAGAATAAAATCGCTATTGCTGAGACAGGCAGGTAGTACTTGAAATGCCACGCATGGTTCACAGCTGAGCCTTTCCGCACAGGCTTTATTCTTGAATTCCTATAGAAATGCCTACAGCAACAAACAGAAAGCTTCTAGCCATGCAAATCTATTTTGCATTTATCTCAAGTCGTAGCTCCTGGAATACCGGTGATGATGTCAGATTTTCAGCTTTTATTAAAAAATATTTTAGCTCTTAGGATTACAGAGGAGAGTGCAACAGAATGACTCAAGAACGCTCAGCAGCCACATAACAAATCTAAAAAGCGTTCCTCTTAATACAATTACTTTCATTGCTTGAGCAAGTAACAATAGAGAGCAGATGAATCATTTTGCCGTGTGGTGTTGGCAATTCTGCGTTATGTGATATGAAAAAAAATTAAGGTAGTGAGACAGTCGCACACAGGGACAGCGGTCTCACACTTCTTTCATCTGATGCTTAGCAAGCTGCAGCGGCGTGACCCTACCTCTGCCTGCAGCGCCAATGAAGGGCAGGTTTGGGGCCACCACTGCCGGGCCCGACAGAAATGTCATTTGCTGCTGCCCAGTTCTGCTGCCTTTGGGNACACAGGGACAGCAGTCTCACACTTCTTTCATCTGATGCTTAGCAAGCTGCAGCGGCGTGACCCTACCTCTGCCTGCAGCGCCAATGAAGGGCAGGTTTGGGGCCACCACTGCCGGGCCCGACAGAAATGTCATTTGCTGCTGCCCAGTTCTGCTGCCTTTGGGGTCCCTTCTCCTGTGGGAGCGCAGTGGCAGCTCAGAGGATTTGGCAAGCACAGAGCCACTAGAAGACACTCAACGCACATGAGGTTTTGCACGCTGCCAGGCATGGCTGCACTCCTCTCGTCTAGGCATGAGATCACAGCTAAAATAAATAAAAGCAGAGTATGGAATATAAATCCCTTCCACGCCATGCTTGCTGGATAGCTGCTGCATGCGGCACCATAGGATCTACGTTTCCGGACAGAGAGGAACAAAAGCAAAGGGGTCTGGAGTATTGCGAACACTGAGCCAAACTCCACTTCGATTTACACTGATGAGAGCAAAAGGACACAGTAAGGTATGTTTAAGCCCCACCATATAAAAACAACCCTGTTCTTAAAAACAAGAAGCCTATTCTGGAAAAACCCCAGACAAACAATTTAATTTTTGACTGCAGAGATACTACCTTGTTAAATCAACAGCCAGTGAAAGGCTTTTACTTCTCCCTGTAAATGTGTTCCTAACCCTTCCCTTTTCCACTGTAATCCTGCCACGAGATGGAGGGCACATCCTGTGGCACTCGCAGGGGAAACAACAAGGAAAGCCACAACCCCAAGTACCGATTACGGCTCATTCCGAACAAATAAATACAGTTTAAAGTTACTGTCCGCACGTAAACTGAAGGGAGTATTTGGCATAGCAGCGAAAGGAAACAGCAAGCGGTCCCTCACATGTCGTTACTGGTGAAAAAGACATACAGTAATGGTTTTAAGAAGAATAAAGTCATTCATTCGAAACTGTGCTGAGAATATAACTGTAAATTATATAGTTAACAATTACATTCTTTAGATTATAAGATGATATCCAGCTGACACAAGATTTATTCTCTTAAACATCATTTTCTTCTAGAAACAGAATAACGAAAGTAGGGCATAGTTTTATTGTAAGCATTGTGTATGTTGTGAACAAATTTACTATAGAAAAAAGGGAAAACAGTTTAACTCTTCAACCATCTGCTTAGTGTGACCCTGCTAATTTTAAGACACAGTCAAGGAATTTTGATGAAAGAAGAAATTACATGCACTTTAGTTGGAATTCTGAAATCAGCTGAACACAGGAGTGAGACAACGCCTATTCAGCTCTGGAAAACTCGTGTCTATTCCTTATTCGCCCAGCCCTTCAGCACTGAATACAGATGTTTTCTTCTCCTGGTGCTTCTGACAGAATAAGCAATTTCAGAGTTGTCCATAATTAATTCTGGCATGAAGGTAACTACCCTTGCACAATCTGGAAGACAAATGAAATGTCAGAGAAAGGCACCCAGAGTAATTTGTTTCTTGCCTTATCTACAAGAAACAGGTATAATTTTTAACAGGTTTGATAGGACAGCACANAACGCCTATTCAGGTCTGGAAAACTCGTGTCTATTCCTTATTCGCCCAACCCTTCAGCACTGAATACAGATGTTTTCTTCTCCTGGTGCTTCTGACAGAATAAGCAATTTCAGAGTTGTCCATAATTAATTCTGGCATGAAGGTAACTACCCTTGCACAATCTGGAAGACAAATGAAATGTCAGAGAAAGGCACCCAGAGTAATTTGTTTCTTGCCTTATCTACAAGAAACAGGTATAATTTTTAACAGGTTTGATAGGACAGCACAAGACAGTGGCTCACCACTACTCAATAAATGTAAACATGAAAGAAATACTTTAAGCACGAAGTAAAGGGTAGAGAAAAAAAATAGAAATTGATTAGTGAAACAAAAAACCTGACCCCCCCCCACCCAAATCCCAAACGGTCCTTAGGTGAGCGTTACACATCCGAGCCATTCAGTAGGTTCAGGATCTGCGCGGAAGTAGCCAAGGAAATCCTCCTGATATCAAAGCAGGAGATGAACAGCCACCCGAAATCTGCAAGGCATCCTCACCCGCGTCACGAATTCGAAGAGGTCCCTTTCAGTGCAGGTGTCACATGTAGCACTGTCCTATACAGCTCTGCCTCAGAGTTAGAACTATCAAACTAGCTCCAGGGCTGGTGTTACAGTCTGAAGCAAGTCAGGATCAGACAACTACACGATGACGACTATGGGTTTGTTTCTCTAACCATCACAACATGATAGTGCCTGCTACGGATACGACCAGCACGTCATCTGCTTGGGTGTCTCTTGCCTTTGAGAAGGTAACAGAGCCTCAGCAGAGACCCTACACTCAAGACTAAGCAGCAGAGCAGCAGCGATGTCTGGCAGAGACACAGTGCGAAGCGCAATAGGGATGACCAGCCAGCCCACCCCTCGCCTCCCTTTCCCAGAGAACACGGTGGCAGGAGAACAAAAAGCCAGAACAGGCACAAAGCCACACAGATGCAGGCCGGGCTCCAAGGATGTTGCTACAGGATTACCAGACAGACGCTGTGCTGTGTTAGGTGGGATGTCATTTATTAACACTAGAAGTACAAACCTGTCAGTCCCCAAGCCTGTCTTTCTTCTTCACCTCACCTCTCCCCTATCATCTTAAATCCTGCTATTCTCTCTCTTGTCTGAACTCGAGATTGCTGTTGGTCGTCTTATCAGTCTCCTCCAAAACAATAGTTTCAAAAGCAGATATACCCTCGACACGTGTCTCTGACAGGTTTGGCCTCGCTTTCTACGCCACCTGTGCTGACAGCAGGTCTCAACCACAGATACATACAACTGCACCTTAACGTGCCTAAGGACTCCGTAACCAGAAAAAGTTTTCTTACTTTTACACAAGGATTTCCATTGCGACCTTTCCGCTGGATGCTAGTTATCAATCCAGTGAATCCTAAATGGTCAGAAAATGCTAGTGAGTCAGTCAGTACAGATCCAAGAGGGGGGCGAAAGTCTTCATGTCAGTCAATAACTGAAATGGAAATACCAACTGAGTGTTATTAAAGAGACATGTTACCCTTTTTTTCATCTCCAAAACGTAAATTTTGAAAAGTTCCATCAGCTTTTCCCCAAGCAGAGTAAGGGAAAACCGTTGTTTCACCTCGCTCTCAAAATCACTTGCACATCAGGGTCAATCACATCAAAGCTCTTATACACACAGTCCTTCTTGGACTCGGTGAAATGACTGTCTTCCCAGCTAACGCTATGGCAAAATCCAACCTCTGACCCAGGAGATCAAAGAGGAGCTGCACAATCAACGCCTGCTCCGATTTTAACTGCTGTGAGTTCCAGCTCTCCTCCATCCGAATTCTGCCCCTACCTCAAATGCAACAAGCGCTCACTTAAATTCAGTTATCACCTGAACAAAAATGCTCTTAGGAAGAACATTAGAACCACACTTAAATTCACGAAGTCTACCAAAAATGTTAACAATTACACCAGAGTAACAAAACAGTGATCTAAGAATTTAGGGTATCAGTATGTCGCCAAAAAAGCTATAAAAAGTACAGCTGTCTTAATTCAGTGCAAAATGACTTTCATCGCCTAAGAAGTTCACAAAACCATCAGCGGAGAATCTACCAAAAACCTCCCAGTGACTAATACCTCTTCCGGAGAAAAGCAAGACACGTTACCTGGGATAAACAATTTCAGAGAATTTTGACAGTGGCTGTAATTTTCTAGGCCTGCCAGTCTGGTACGTTCAATATCACCGATTAGAAGTTGAAAAACAAAATTAAGGTTTAAATAAGTATGGTACAAGCAAATGAATTATTAAAACTAATACCAGAAGAAAATAATAATAATCTTATATACACCCACAGAAAGGTTATGATTAAAACTGGAAGGGCATGCAACAACCTACCTAGGTTTTATCAATACCATGTTAACTTCAAGTTTCCTCATTACAATGACAGCATATCAACTGATTATTATGTATGTGCTTTGCTGATCATTTCTCAAGCTATTCACCGAACACAGTTGATTCATTACACTAAGCGATGGTTTTTTTTGGTTGGTTTTGTAATTAAAAAGTAGATATTACTAAAGGCAGGAAAAAGACAGAAAAGATTCCTGGTTTTCAGATTTGCTGATGACCAAAGGCAGTTCAGCAGTTACATTATCAGCTACAAAATAAAACCAAATCCCTCTTGCGCTGGCTCTGTGTGGCAGGGCTCTGGTAGCAGGGGAAGGGCTACACAGGCGGGTGGGCCCTGTGCCTAAACCATGACACTTCCGAAATCCATAAAAATCTAATGTATATTGATAGAAGTAAATATGTTTAAATAGTTTTAAGCAAAACTTCAAAATAACGTATAAAGGTTGTTACTGTCAAATCAAGCAGTCTCTTGGACTCTGTGCGTGCAGGCAAATACTTGAAAAATCACGTTTGCCCTAAATACTGATGCTGTTATACACCAACCATTCTCTGGTTTTCAATAAAAAGTTTTGCGCCTTTATGGACCGCGTGCCATCACACACATTTTGATGACGTAGCCCAGTTTTGGATAGAATGAACAGGACTTCAACTGCTGATCTCCCTACCAAGCACTAACTCAAAAGCAGGTAACGCTCCTCAGTGCTCCACTGCACGAGCAAATACGGAATACATAATCTCTCATCATCTTTTTAAGGAACCTGTTTAAATTTAAGCTGCAGCCATATTTTACAAGAATATGAAGACATATTTGTCGTCTTCTTAAAATCAGCAGTAATAAACTCATCACTACAAATTTAAAAGGGAACAGCTACTTATTAAAGGAATAGCACAGTATGGGTCAGCAATAAAAAAACTGTTTTATTAAATAATGTTCTTTATTGAATTATGATTCTACATGATCTGCAAATCAAGCTTTATTTGCAAAAGTAGAGGGAAACGGCTACGCTGCATCATTAATAAAGCCTGAAATAACTAAGCTGTGGAAAGAAATACTTGCAAGAGCTATCCGGATTCAATCTTTAATGAAACCTGTCGCTAGTGTTAGAGTACTCCAGGAGGAACTCGCTGCTTCACCTGCTGCAACTTCTGGACGCGGTAGTCTCTGCAGGCAGCCCAGCACAGGAACGCAACAGCTTACATGCACGTGTTTTCCTCTGAGCAATCAATAATCTTATTGTCGATGTATGTCACCTTCACAGGTTCACTGTGCAGGTTAAGTATGTCTTGATTTTCGAGTTACATTAAAATAATTTCTAACTCTCATTGCAGACACCGCTCGACTCTTACTGCTGCCAGCAATGCCCAGACTACAGGTAAGCTTGGCTTTGTCTCTGAAAGACTCGACAAAAATGAAAAGGCTTGGTTATTGAAAAAAAGGATTGGATCACACAAGTGGCAAAACTTCCTTATCACAGGAGGCCGAAAGTTTCCTCTGCAGGAGGCATCTCCAAGGCTTCCAGTCACCTGTCACGGGCTACTGCAAATGGCGCAGAGGCCACTTTAAGGTGCTGCTCACCTAAGAGATGTCACATCGGCCACCACAAGCGGCTGTATGCTCTTTCCCCTCTCCACCCGTCTCTTTTATGTCCTGTTATCGCAAAAATGATGGATGACAGGGTTTTTTGTTTCCTTTTGGTTTTTGTAACAAAAATATTGTGAAGAGGAGCTAGGCACCATTTAGGAAGGAACGATGTATTTGACTATTTGGCAGCTGGTTAATGAAAACACACATTTGCCTTACAGAAAATACAAAATTTTTGCAGAAGAGTCGGAAACACTTTACCTCAAGGCATAATACAACCATTAACTGAGTCATAATTATTGACTGTGAATTCTTACAGTATATATTGATGCGTTTGGCATCGGCACAGAACAGGAGACAGTAAACTAATTCAATTACATGCCTGATCTGTGAAGTTTATTGATCTTCAGAAGTGGGGCTAAATTGCACTGTCTTAGCTGTGAAAGTTAAGAAGATGCTGAAAACGTCTACTGTCTATCATCTTGCCTTATGTTGCTGTTGTTTTTAATTAATTAACAGTGTTACGGGTTGCTAAACTGAAGTCCACATCTTTTAGTATTATTTGGCACAGTTAAATTGTGAAACACGTTTCAAATTTTATTGCTTATTTTGTATTTTCTTCATTTCTCATGTAAAAAAGTACAATATTTTAAAAGCATTTGATACTGACATAATTTAATCTTGTATTATATTTTAAGCTTCAAGACTCTTACCCAATTTTCGTTTGAAATCAGAACATTCTTTAAGTGAGAAACAATTTAAAAATTGGCTTCAGGAGAGCTTGCTCTGCTATCCCACTCTCAGAACCCACCTTCCGTAACTGAGATAGAAACTACAGGTATAATTAGTTGTACTCTCACATTTCTCTTAGACGCAATACCAAGATTAATGCTCACTGGGCAGAATTTACCATGTTACCCAATGTATTGCTACTGTCGAAAATATAAGTTCATATTTTCTCAAACGGAATATCGAGTAGTTCACTGGTGAGATGGTTGTTGTATTGTTCTACTCGAATGCTTTCTCCACCATAGAAAGAACATTTCAAACATGAAGTCAGAAATTAAGAACAAATTTAAGAAGAAACGAATAAAGAAACAGGGAGATAATGTATCTGAATCATGCTGTCAAGTTTCCAATGTAATCAAATGGACCTGTAATTCACAGGACCACGTGAGGAACAACGTTTTGAGATCACCCACTTTTAAAGTGTAATTTATCTGCTGCTATTACAATATGAACATGTAAACATGCAAATCATTTCAGGTACCTCTGAAATAGGGCAATATTTTCAAATAAGGTAAAATAGGAATTATCTGCAGAATATTGATGAAGCAGCTTAGCAAATGTTCATTTTTTTAGTGGAAGGGAGTAAGAAAGGGTCACCACGCTTTCTAGGACAAAAAGCTGGTAGAGAATGCCAGGAATGAATGACGGCAAGAAAACTGTCCTGGGAGGGTGTTGCCATGTCAGTTAGGAAGATGGCATGGGAATTGACCTGGTTACGCGCAGTTATACAATCAAGGGAAAAACATTCCCTGGATGATGTAAAAATGACCCAAGTTTTTGTCCAGGGTTAAATGACGTAGTTACAGCAGGACAACTGAGCAGCATCTGAAACTAAAAATTGACCCAGCGCACCGCAAAAGCACAGTTCAAAGACAAGGTGCTCAACAAATAAAAGGGAAAATAAAACTAAACAGACCTTTTCATCCAGCAGCAGTGAAACAAGAGGGCAGTAAACGAGGTTAAATCGCTTAAGCTTGTTGCATCAACAAACCATATCAGGAAGTTAGAAAATATGTGTCTCATGGTAACCATTCCTATGCAACGTTTCGCAAAATAATAAAGCGCTTCCATCAAAGTCAAGTTGAACCCACATAATGACTCGCCCTGGGAAACTCGGGCACTGGCAATGCGCAAAGAAGGAAACGATTACGTGAGGAATGCAAAGCCACTGGAAAGTAGAACAATGTACAGACGTTGCAAGATGCTTATTGCCACTCGTGCAGATGTCCAAATACAAAACTTTAAGATGGAAATCCAGTATTTACTATAAACAAACCAAGAAGCAACAATTTCTTCCAGCTTCGATGTGAGGTGGTTCTTATGAAAACGCATGCTAATTCCTGGTATCAAGTTGGCCACTGGAATTCAAATTTCCAGAATTATTCTATTAATAAGAGTTTAAATCTCTCTCTTAGTAAAGGTACATATAGTTGTTGTACAGTATCTCTGTAAATACATAAAATTCCCAACACCTCAGCTGTCTTATTCCTTCCAATATACTGTGCCTACAAGTAATTCAGGGAGCTTCAAACACATACCAACCACCAAGCCAAAAAAACCCAAAACCAAAGCAAACCCAAACGCCGAACACCTGAGATGAGCAGAGCTAAGGCACTTCCCTCGCACTAGTGCAAAATACAACAGGGCTTATTTATGAGGGGCTCCAGGGCACAGTGTGAAGCACATTTTGGCAGGAATCACAATTGCAATGGAACTGGTACTCTGAAGAAACAAAAAATGTTGCATTTACAGTCTCTTTGCTCTTCTTCAACCTTCAAGCTGCTTAAAAAAAAAAAGATAATTTTTAATCTGCACATTGCATGGCATCAAAATAGCACACCTCCAAAGCTGAGAAACCATATGCTGTCAGCAAAGAACAAAATGATCTCTTTGATTCTAATACCTGTGATAGTAGCATAATAACTACACGTGACAACTTCTTCCTACTCTCAAAATAATTATGGCTCTCTAGAATTCAACATCTGTGTTACCAGATGTTACTGTCAACCACATAAGCAAAAGCACTGCAGAAACCTGGCCAGCGTCCAGAGTTTTTGTCTCGATACCTCAGCAGATGCAGGTGGCTTTCAGTAGTCCAATATCTGGAGCACCAAGCCATGCAAATCCACTTATGTAAACAAGAAAACAGCATCAGCAAATAATGCATCACACCCAAGTGGGTTCCACGTACTCTGAGACTGACATCTCTGTTAACCTATTGAGAACTCACATCCGTTTTAGCATGTCTGACAAAAACCAGTAATGTCACAACGTGTTTCTGAAAATCCATTTCCATTAAGTAGTTTTAACTTCAAAACTCACTTTCATACACAGACACAATATGTGCCAGCTGGATGACACACAAGCTATTAAAAAACAGGCATGCGCAGCAGAATTTTAAAATATTACAACAAAACCATAAATCATTCATTCCTAGGACATAACTTGTAACTTAGCACCAAACTCCTTGCCTGAATAGGATGATTTACATAGAGCGCAGCTTTTATGGCTGGATTTTTCTTGTATCTATATACTTCTAAACTGCTGCAATCTGAAATCAAATTATCTTGAACAGGGAAGCAATCCAAACTCTAGCTGAACTTTCTAAGTGAAAATAAACATACTTAAAATGGAATTAACCGCAGCCAAAGAGTAACAAGCTTTCAAAAACATGTCTGAAGCGCTTCTGATGCAGAACCTTTTTGATGTTGCACTCCTTAACTATTAAACCAACAAGTTTAATAAAACATCAAGTAAGAAGTCATCTCTCTCTACTAACGACTCCTTCACCATTTCATTTCCACAACCAGCCAGAGATAAGCCTGCCCTGTCCTATTTGGCTGCACTTTCCTTCATTTCTCAAGTCAGCCTGGGACACCCCTTTCCCGGGGACACCCCTTTCCCAGGAGGGGCGCGTTGTATTTTGGAGGGCAACTCTGGCTGCTGCAGCATCTCTCCACTCCCAGCACTGCTCTCCTGCCATCTAAGAGGCAGATACCTGGTTGAAAGGTCCAGCTCCTCTCTTCCTCCTCAATAACGCATCCCCGGGGGTGCAAAAGCATTTTGGGAGCCACCCGACTCGCACAGACAGGCGCACAGAAGGACACTGTCATGTACACAGAAGGGCTTCCTAACCGTTGCCCCAAAGTATCATACATAATCAGCAAGTGAGGTCTAATTGTTTATGCCACTCATTTATAAATTAAGGAGGTGTGCATGGGAGGCTTAACTCAGAAATACTAACAAGAAGAGAACCTTCTCCTAGACCTCAGCAGGGCTGTGTAGGCGGAGAGGTAAAGTAAAGCAGGTTTCGTAGCCAAAGAGGGCATCCAGTACTTGGTACTTAGACATGAATCTCTAAAGGGTAGCGCATGTGTATCAGCGCAAGTGTTCAGATACGTAATTAAGTCAGAAATCATTAGGGCCTTTATGACAGCAGGACTCTAGCTCCACAATACTAAAAGTCAAAGTTTCCACTATAAAACTTCTTTTTCATGCATGTAAAAATTAGCTGTCAGAATTATTTCTAGGTTCAAATAGGTCTTATAAGCTCTTCACCTTCAAGCAAATTAAACTGAAGTGTCCAATCATTTTTTAAATGGCATAAGCAGTAAGTTTTAGGGTGTGCTGCAGTCTCTGATACAATTCTGAATATTCAGCCTTTAACTTGAACTTCAACAATTAAGCATTCATTAGCAGCAGTAGCTTCACCCACCCTCCAATTCCACGCTTACCATTTTTTCTTTTTATACAATAATGGCATACAAAATTTAAGAAGCATAAGCTGCACATGCAGGCATTAATTTTAGGAAAACAAATGTAGCGTTACTACTGGTTATTGGCATATCAGTGGCTCAAAACAGAGGAATTTGAGTTCAAGACTCCAGAACACCAGCCACTGTATATACAGATAATTAAAAAAAAGTCACCAGCCCAAAGAGTTTCCAGCCTACATACCTGGCAAACCAGATCTTTAAAAACCATACTTGCATACTCTTAGTTATTTTGGTCCTCCTACGCACAGAAGTATTTCTTTTAAAGGATTTCATTAAAAAAGTGCATATCAATGTTGTAAGCAATATAATTTGATGTTCCTGGGACTCATCTCAAAATTATGTATACCCATGGCTGATTTTTAACACGTTTTTCTTTAAGAAGGAAAAAAAAAAAAAAACACACCAGAACCCCAGTGTGTTACCCCGTATTGATCAGGTGTGCTAAAACACACTAGACACGTGACCCAACAAAAAGAAAATATGAAAATGTTAACCAGAAATAATTAAACTTAAAAATAAAATATTCTGAACTCAGTTACACGGTTGTAAATCCGGAACAACTCTGAGAAATTCAGGAAAATAAATGCATACTAGGAAACCTGAAACTGAAATCAAGAACAAATGTTTAAATCCACTTTGAAAGCGGACTAAGTTAAATTCATGCTACTCAGTGACATATTTAGACCATCTCAAAGGTAGATGCAAACCAAGGGGGCTACCTTTCAGTGACAAAACCAAGGGAAAATACTTCAGAAACATTTAAAAAGAGTATAATCTGTCTTAGTTCATCACGTGGTTTTCTACTCCTCTCAAGAGCACAGCTCCATTTCCATGATCTTCAGTATATTGCTTAAAATGATATTTATAAATAATTTTAATTTATAATTTATCTTGATTATGTTTTTTTAAGTTCTTTCTATCTATAACTGGAACCATAGTAATTTAAAACCCATCCATGGCTGAATCCAGATTTAATCAACTACTCCCGTCTGCTCAAATCTAATGATAGAAGATGAGAAAAAAATCTACATGATATTCAGAGCAAGAGGAATTTAAACTAAAATTCTATTATTTCTGTAAAGAAGGGTCTAAACAGCATGAACTCACACTCTTCTGATTCCCAGTGTATAGTAATGCTCATGTAACAATTCATGCTTGTCTTTTGTTTAGTTATTTTTTTTATTTTTTAAAAGACAGATCAAATAAAGGTAATCTATCTGATGAAATCAAAACATTACCATAGAATACAGCAGGAATACAGGAATGCAAGTAGAATATGATCCAGGAGCCTTTCTTGTCTTCATCCAATCTTTATTTTCCCTAAATAATTAAGCCTCCTCTGAAAATTCAAACTTTCAACTACACAAATAGCTATTTTGCAAATCTGTGTTACGCAGGTATTCTGTATTAGCGGTGCCAGGGTACCATTGGGGATTCTCCTCCATAAATGCTCCAAGGACTTGGTAAACCTTCAGAGGTTGTATACTATAAAGTCACAGCTGCTCACGGGATTCCTGAGAATTCATCTACATAAACATGAGATTTCCTGAAATTAACTCACATATGCAAGTGTCCGATCAGCATGCTCATCCTCTTCAGATGAAGGTTCCTGACTGACCAAATCATGTAGACCTTTGCATATCTTTGCTACGGCTTTGCATATCTGTTAAAACAGATTTATCCAGGAGTCTCCTTATCTCACAACCATTGTCACCACCAGGAGCTTCCTTATCTCAGCCAAGTATCTGAGGCACTTATGACATCCTCCTTGTAGCCGAGGCCTTAACCCTTTCATTGTACTTTAACATTTCCATGGCTGCTAAGATAGAGTATTTCCAGCAGGTCTGAAATTCTTCTGATAAACAAGGACAAGCAAATGAAAACTTTGTTATATTGCCTCCAAGATCAAATAAGGACTTCTCCACTGAGCTTTCCTCCATTACATACAACCAGAGCCATACAATTACCTGTAATTTTCACCTTAATTTTCCATATCTAGTAGAATATGGTCTCTCTCAAAGGGAGTGCTCAAATAATACTTAAGTACAAAATAATTTTATTTTACTACATATTCTCAAATATTCCCAGGGCAGTTTAAATACTGTCTCAAAAATACACGAAAAGAGATTGATTAACTTCCTCTCAGCTATAATAATAATAATAATGAACAACTCTTGTTTCTAATTCTAATGCATCCATGAGCTGTTCTGGCAAACTTTAACAGTATTCGCGACTGAAAGAGAAGCTATACGTTGTTGGCAATACAAAAAAGCATAAAGATGTATCTTCTAGCTGGAGATGAATCTAGAAAAGAACACTAACTTTCCATTACTATCAAGTCACCTATTTAAAGGATTACAAACAGACAGTACTACGATTCACTTCTGTTGCTTCTGGAACAACTGCCCTGTGATTCTCGCTAAGGTCACACTTTTTTGAAGTTATTTTTTTACTGGTTTTACGAGGCACTGTTTATATGATGTATCGTAGTCTGGCGTAAGAAACTGGAAAAAAAATTGTGTACAACTACAGCAAGCCTTATGGCAACTATGACCTTCCTTCTCTGTATAAAATTACTTTCCCCTCATTCTAGAAAAAGTAACAACTTCTTCTTCGGGGTAACATATCTTCAATTAGTGGTGGAACATCACCATTCTCACCCCAAAGTCACTCTTCACGAGCGGCACAACAGCACGTAAGTACTTAACACTCATCTTTAGATAAAACTGGTTTTTTATCTCTGCTGAACTAAGAGTTACACAATATAATGCAGCCAGCAACCACTGTTGAACATACAATAAATAAAAGGTGTTAAAATGTCTTTATGCAACAAAAGATCCAGTATATAACCTAATCTTGAAATTAATTCTTTTTGGTTAGACGGCATTATCCAGTAACTGCATTTCAAATGCAAAGATCCTGAATTCTCTGGAGGATAAAATAATTTAATTGATTAACTAAAAAAAACCTAATAGCTTAAAAAGTAAACATGTAGAGAAGTTTATCATCCTATACTAAAAGGTACTGCTGAAATGTCAGCTGCTCTTAATTGAGACAAAGCAAACAGGACCAGATCTCAAAGAGAGCCAGCTGCTTGGGAGAAATCAAACATACGTGAGTGAAGACGGCTCAGAAATCAGAAGACACTGGTGGCATCACGTCCTTTGCTGGGAGGAGCGTGCCCAGCTCATCCTGGACGCCCTGCAAGAGCCCAGAGATTTCCCTGAGGCAGTTCAGGAAAGGTAACTGAGGAAAGGCAGCCAAGCAGCAAGACATTTCAATTCGGTATGTACAATTCAATTCCGCAGTTCCTCTAGAAAAACTCTGACAAACATCCGAAATTATCTGGGAAATGACCAGTTTTGAAGATGCCAGGGAGGAAATGTGCCCAGATGGGGCAGGGAGGAGTCTCCTTCAAACCCACCTCGCGAGCTCTGCTCCAGAGCTCTCGACTGCAGCCGAGGCAGCAGCACATTCGTACAGACTAGGCCTTGTACGCTCTGTGTTCAGCAAACACCTCTCCCTGTACCTCGCTAGGCTACCAGGACAGCTTTTCACGCATTTGCAAGGCAACACTGTAATCTTCCTCCCGCCTGCATCCCAGTACCCGACCTGCGCCTGGTGCCTGGGATGTGGAGGAGAACGGAGGCAGCGGCACCACTCGCTCCCTGCGAGCAGCCAGCACGTCTCCTCCCCAGCGGAGCGCGACGATGGCCGCACATGTCCTCCGTGCACCGGGGCAGGCAGGAGTTTGAAGTTCGGACCTCAGAGGAGAGCCCTGCCCTCCAGGCCACCATGGGGCTTCTCTGGTGGGCCCCACAGCCTCCTGAGCAAGGCAGGGACAGCACAAGGCAGGAATGTCCCTGAAGAGTTTCTCACTTACCTGAGGCCCTAATGTAGTAAGGGATAATTTGATCTTTAATGTCAGTCTTCATTACATTAACTAAGGGGAAGGGATCCAATCGTACCACCAGCATTTAATCCTGGGTATGACTCATCCTGATCCAATTAACTGTTTCCCAAACAGCGAGACCTTTTTAACTTCAAGACATACTAAGTCAGGAGAAAAGGAGAGAGACTGAAGAGACCTAAAACCTCTGCAAGCCTTGCTCGCCCTCGGGGAGCCGCTGATCATTGCTGCCACTGCAATCTGTACACAATTTCTGCCCTGGCAACGCTGCCAAAACTGTAAAACGAAGGTTAGGTTAATCCGGCCAGGATGTGAAGAAACCATGTAAAACCAATTTCCAAGTCCGTAAGACTAAAGTAGGACTTAATTTATTTAGCCTTGTATTTCTAAAATAATACCAAATGATTCTTGTTTTAACAATGTCTGTTTTTTAAAAAAAAAGAAAAAAAAAGTTTTGCCAGTGGAGAGCTGCAAACCCCAGAGGGAGCCCGACCGCCTCCCAGAGCTATGAACAGTGACAGCACCCGGCTCTCCCCTGGCTCCTCTGACCACCAAAGCCCAAACCCTCTGTTCTAGTTTGGTTCATTAATCAAAACGGAATATCAATATCAAACCCTCTCAGGCATCCTAGCTAAAACAGCTCAATAATAACGGAATAGAAGTGGTAACTCCAAACACTTAGGAGTTTAATGCTAGAATCCTCCATCAGATTAAATTGTCATCGCCTTTTCTTAGAAGCCAGTCGAAGAACTGCAGAATTTGACCTCTCTGACCATAGCTGACAAGAGGCAGAGGCCTCTGAAGATACACTTCAGATACACTTCAGAGGCCTCTGAAGTGTATTTTAAGATCTGCTTTCTTCTCTGCCTGAAACCCACGTGAAGGCAGCAGGATGTTGAGCAGAACAGGGCCACACTGCCACCAGGACGATCGACAAGAGTAAAATCTCTTCAATCTGCTTTTAAGATTTTTCTTACTTTACTTGTTAGTTTACTTGACCCATAATCTAACAAGACCAGGCATAGGCTGCGTTAATGTAATCACTTTCAGTTAAGAGTTTCTACAAGTGCCTCTTGTGTTCGGCCAGCTGTCATCTCCTGCTCTGGGTACTCAGAGGTACGGACACCAAAACATGTGGGCTATACGTAACTCTCAGTTCACAGATGCCAACTGTAATTTTAAAATGTGGTCAAAAATTCAGAGTTAAATTTCTTTGCTTAGGAAAAAAAATGCTATTTCAAAAACATTCCTGTTCCTTTGAGGAATTCAAAGAACGGGGAATCTACATTCTGGCTTTATATTTGAAGCAGGAAATTTTTTCGTATGGTCCTTGCACTATGATTAGGAAAAGAGAAAGAACGACGTTACCTTCTGAGGAACTCGTTCCACATCCAAAGTCCTACAGGTTTTCAAACTTGCACTCCAAGATCTTTTGTGTATACGTAACAAATTTGACTGATCTCAGTATGCTGCAATGAAATCTTTGAAAAGACTGGTGAAACACAGACACTGGAAAAACCAGTAGGAAGAAATCACTAAATCATCACACCTCGCCTTTTCTATGCCACAGACATGTATTTTGCCTTGTGTTGAACGCTATAATGACAGTTTGGCTAAAGAACATCCAACACAAGGTCATAATGAAATTTGTTCCGTGCATCACCTTATTTGTGTTGTATACTTTCATTCTTAATTTAATGCTTGATCTTTCAGGCATTGGTTCTTGGGTTTTTTTCGTACACCAGACTATGAAGCCCAGGTATCTATTTTCATGCGGAAATATTTCTGCACTGTGACTGACTAACTTAATTTTATACAATACTTTTTTCAATATGAATAAGTCCCCCAACCTGTATTTATTTCTCATCAAATGCTAAACAAGTGACTTCATTAGGAGTTGAGGCCCATCCTCCTGTGCACAACTGTGTCTGTAATAACTCTCTGGGCATTTATACCACAGTCATCGTAGTATTTTGAGTTTCAAAGGAACTATGAATACAAGAAGTTACTTCTGGCCCTGGGATTAGAATGGCAATGAGATCTCAGCCACAACCACAGAAAGAAGTGGTACTGAGCACTAGATTATACAACAGTTTTGAGAAGCGTACTGTAAATGACAGAACTTCAGCTACTACACAAAATTACATCTTTGCACTCACGTATGCACAAAATCCCATACATAAATGGACAGCTATATGTTTCCACCCATAGGAAACGGTCTTTACAAAACTTATTTCAATTTTGAAAACAAAAGGTTTTCCATGAGAACAAAAGGAGTACCTGTATTAACTTTCAAAACACGACGTCTCTTATCTATCTTTTTAGCACATAGGCTGAATAATTCAGAAACAAAATCCCCCACAGGGTCTGTGCTAGGATTCTGAGGAACTATGCAGACTTAACTTTTTTTGTCACAGAGTTTAATTTTCTTAAACAGTTTCTAGAAATATTAGCAAAGAAAAACAAGCATGATAATACAGAAAGAAGCCATTTGTATTTTTTAAGTCACTATTTGCACTGCTAGCAACACAGCGGCAGGTTCCATTTGCCTTGCACTAAGCATATTATGAATAATTCAGATTCTTGCTTTGTTCCCTAAATAGCTGACAGGGAATGGAAACTTTATTCATGACCGTATGGCCTTTTTCTAAGCTTGCCTATTTATTTAATAATGTACATCACAGGGCCCATCACCTAGGTTGGCATTTATTAAAACTGAAAGCATTCAATTACGATTACTGACAAATGGCCACGAAACAAGCAACTTCCCAGAGCTACCACCTTTTGCTTGCAAACAGCACCCGGCCAGCTATTTCAATAATTAAATGGTCTCAATCTGCACTGCATCCACGTTGGCTTACAACGGGAAATAGATTCCAGAACCACTGGGAACATGTTCCTGCCTCGGCCACAACCGTAACTGTAAATCTGTGAGCTTAGTGCTAAATCACAGCTGCCCTGCTGGAACAAAGAAAACCATTTCCATCACAGGCATAGGGACATTTTCATGGACTCCTTATCCATTTCTAACTATCACTCCATCCTCCCATTGTCTCCCCTGTTCAAGTTTTGGAGAAGTCTTGACCTTCTCCACTCTACAGGCTCCAGTTCACCACTCAAACAGAAGCAAAACGTATTATTGCATAGAGCATATCACAAGCATTAGACAGTTGAGTCCAGGTAGCATATTTCAAAACATCGGTCATTTGGTCAATTCTGTATTGTATAGGAGGCTTACTGCATCAGTCTTCAGCCCTACCGTAACTTCCAAAGGGAAGACATCTCCGATTACTTCCTCTCTCTCTACACTCAAATCAGCAAAAGTACTGTACTTCATACAAACTCCTCTCTGAAGAGCTTTTTGAAATTTGCTGGAGAGAAGTCCATCTTTGACGGGGTCCTAACCCCCACAGCAATAGCCATCTTCTCCCTCAAGCCTCACACAACCCACTCAATCGGACTACTGGCTAATGAAGTTTGAGCACCCGTTAAAGAAGGTAAAATGAACAAAACCCTCAAATGTTATCTGCTCACTAAAAGTGAAAGACCTGAGCACTACTAGGTATACTGAGCTTTTATGATTCTGATAGCACCAGTACAAGGCACTCTCTGCGAAAGTATACAAAAGGAAGAAAAAGACCACAGCAGCTGAAAAGCTTAAAGTTTTTAGATTTTATTCCTTCTGTTAAGTAACCAACTTTCACAAGAGATAAACAAAGACATTAAGTTGGTTGAGGAGCAGAGACCGCTTTGGCAGGAAACATCACCGTGCACAAAATTCCCTAACTAGGAATAAAAATCCTGAAGTTTCCAAGAAACAAGATTTCCAAACAATTTTACTTCTGAGCTATTCAAACACCTTGTTTTAATAGTGACATTTCAATTCACTTTTTAATTTTTGTATTTTCCTAAAAGGAAAAAAATATGGATAGAACAAATTCCATCTAGCCGGAATATTTCAACCTTTTCACCTTGAAAACACGCTCATAAAATAAGTTGAGTATGAGTTGGTATTTTAACTTGGACAAGAACTAGTTCATCAGGAAATCATATGAATGTAAATTTGTGTCAGTTACATGTGTCCAAGGGAAACACCAACATATATGAAGGATGAGACTTCTCGCACATTTAAAGATTAACCACTCTTGAGACTGAGAAAAGTCAGACCTACATACAGGCCTCCTGCATCACTTAACTTCTTGTCCATAAAGAGCACTCTAGAAATTCTAAAAAGCCAACCAAATACTTTAATTCTGAAAAGTCTAACGGTGTACAAGTTCCAATAGTACTGGGACAACCCCAACTTTTCAATACATTTCATATTTGCTTCAGTGCAGCAGCTACTACACTTTAGACACTCATCAGCTTTCAAAGAGAATTGAACTGAGAATACAAGCCCCTTAATGCAAGACTACTGTAGAATATTATTAAAATTGATTATCATTCAGACAGTATCAATTTCATTATCTCTGATCGACTCCTAGCAATGCTCCTTAGTAGTGTCAGTTATGAATGCTGCATGAACAGTAACTTAATACCACACAACAAATTGCAGTCCTGCTGCTCTCAATAAATATGGTAACAGTCTGACTTATTAGCAGGCTTCTAGTAAATAGCTGTCATAGGTGCTGACTGTAGGGAACTAGATGTCAAAGCACCACCAAAGAGGGCTGAGAAAACCATTTCCCCTCGAGGCTTTGTTAATTTGATTTATGTGTAGAGGCAGGAAACTAATTGCTAATTGTTGCAGTGCATACCACGGAATTGCAGCACTCCACTCAAACATCGCATCTCAAGAGTACCAATAGACTCCAGCTTTACACTCTGCTGATGAGAGATGCATCCTAAACAGGAATTTGCAAGTGTTTGGTGCTTGAGAAATTTTACAAGATACCTCTTTGCAATGCCCTGTGCCACCACCTCCTCGGAGAGAACAGCCACCCTCTAAGCACGCTGTATCGCTGAGAAGCTGAGAGACGATGCAGTTACCTCAGCAGGAGCAAACTCTTGGAGTTGTTCAGGCAAATAGCAGACAGTCTGCCTATCTACTGCCACTAATTACATTGTTGAGGGGTTTTGTTCTGGAAGGTTTGCTTCTCGGTATGTTTACAAGTACATCCCTGGCACCACTAGCCAAAATTGCCGATTCTCCTTGTTTGAGTTGCAAGGGCTGGACAGCGAAGGACAACTTTGTCTGATTTCCACATCCTCTGGTATTTCCCCACTAGAAGCAATTGGCCTAAAATGAAAAGCGGTTGTCAACTCAGCAGTCTGTGTGCTTCCCCCCCAAGATTCTTTGTTAGAAGAAATATGGTTTGGTTACACCTATAAAACTGATGGATGGCAACATAAATAAGTCTTTTGCCCCTAAATATACAGCCTTTTAGCCAGCGTTAGTGTCAGAATCACTCAGGAATGTCTAGTCAAGTATTTCTCTTTCTCCGGTGCAGTCACGTACAGAGCCTACCGCTCACCACAAGTTTTTTTAAAAGGTATGGCTTTTTACAATCCATAGATGTTTTACCATCTGTTCCATTTTGTCATGCTAAAACAGAAACAATCCCTTGAAAACCTGAGCTTTCCCAACAGCTCCAAACATCTACAAGCAAGCAGAGAGCGAGATGTCCCGGGGACAGCCCAGCAAACAGTAAGATTCAAGGTGGCATCAGTCCCTCCCCGATCCCTCTGCTAGCCAAGCAGGCAAGAATGACTTATGCTAGACCTTTAAAAAGCAAATTACTCCCTCACCCATGCTGGCACAGCTCATTTCATCGTCTATTAGAAAAAGTAGTACTTGTCACCATTCAGAATTGCTGTTCTAATTGGGACTAAATTGCCCTACGCTTTTCAGCAGTCACAGTAAAGAGGTAGACAGCTAATGGCCATGGAAATTGGTTCTCTCTCTAAACCCTAACCACACTTCTGCTGTGATGAGTTTGAAGCAATTTTGGTAAGGTAATCTCTAATTTTAAAAGAAGTAAGATTATGCAATCCAGAAAATAAGTGATCAAAGCAAAATTCATTTACACTCTATAGCCCATCAAAGCTAGTGTTCCTTTTTCTTAGAAAATGTGAGGCACTGTACCAACATGCAGGAAGGCACTCCAACGGGAGAAGTTCAGGTGACAGGTCCTGTTGCACCTAATGCAGAACAGGACCGTGACCCTCAGTCCCCCGTGTAACCTCTGAGCAGTACTGACCTGTCCCTCATCGTCCCCTCTCAGATTTCGAACCTGTGAATGTTGCATTGAAACAGACACTGTACCACAAAAAAGGCAGATTTATGGGGAAAAAAAGATCAGTAATAAAGAACCCCATAAAGATCTCCAAAAATTCCTAATTAGCTCATCTTCGTATTTTCTTGTTCCATAAAATACAGATTTGGGAATGATACACTTACAATAAAATACTCAAAAGCATCATTCTCAGTTTTCACTTTGATGACTTCGGACGTCACATACAGCACACAAATCCTCCTGCTTCTCTTCGAGAAAAGGTCTCAGAGGTTTGGCAAGCTCCCTTTTTCTTAACTCTCAAAGGCAAAATAAAATACTTTTTTGTCTTTGAGCTTCTGAACTGGTAAGTTAGCCCAGTNAAGGCAGATTTATGGGGGGAAAAAAGATCAGTAATAAAGAACCCCATAAAGATCTCCAAAAATTCCTAATTAGCTCATCTACGTATTTTCTTGTTCCATAAAATACAGATTTGGGAATGACACACTTACAATAAAATACTCAAAAGCATCATTCTCAGTTTTCACTTTGATGACTTCGGACGTCACATACAGCACACAAATCCTCCTGCTTCTCTTCGAGAAAAGGTCTCAGAGGTTTGGCAAGCTCCCTTTTTCTTAACTCTCAAAGGCAAAATAAAATACTTTTTTGTCTTTGAGCTTCTGAACTGGTAAGTTAGCCCAGTTGCGATTTTCTTTCTATTTTCCCTAGTACAAAACTGTATGTTGTTTTTGAGAAAGAAGCAGTAAGACAGAAGCCATTCATGTGGGCTGTGACAGATAAGGAAATTTATCAAGGGACTCATTACTTATTATGTCGATGTGAATATACAGCTTATTGGATCTAATTCATTACTGTATCACTGGTGTATTGCTTAGAAAAATTATTTTAAGGCAACACTGTGTACTTCATTTACAAAGGACATAGTTATAATACAAAAATCAGACTTTACTGTAAATGATTTCCAAAATCAAACGTCTAAAAATCAATATATTTTTACGGTTACCATTAAAAAAACAATGAACCGAGAAGAAAAATTGTTCTCGGTGAACCACATGGTAGACTTGAAACATGAAACGTGTCCTTATAATGTTAAGTAAACCATAAGCTAAGACATTTCTTCAAAAAGGAAGAGGAGTTTTATAAGTATACGCTGTAACTGTTCATAACAGGAACAAATTTACACCTCCTTGTCAAGCATTATATCAATATAATGCTTCCTTCTTTCATCTACAGAAGAACAAATGAAAGAGCTATGTTTGGCAAATTTAAAAAAAAAAAGAAAAAAGAGGGAAATTGAAGGAAATCAAAGAAAACTAGAAAACAGACAAGCCGTTCTATTCTCTGAAGTACACATATAACTTATTTCTTGGTTTAAAAAAAATCGTATTTGACATAAATGGGTATCTGGAGCCTAAATTTATCAAGTTGCTGTTCCTCAGATACAGCCTGGGTCATGTGGGGCATCTTCCCCTCACAAAAGACACCTCCCCACGTTCTCAGAGCCATTCTTTGCTGGGGAGGCAGCAGGAGGGTAAGTGGGAACTTTCACTTGTTTGACATTACTCTTATCTCCTTTCAAAAGGGGCTTTGTACTTATAAATACACATTCAAAATTATCATGTGAATAAAGAAAATCCCAAGTGATTACACAGAGTGTGGGAATGAAATAAATCTAGAGAGCTCACTGAGCTCCCAGTTACCCAGGAGCGTGCCAACATCCATTTCTAAAGATGTAGTAGGCAAGACTTCAGACTCAGTCTAATTGCATTTAATACTTGCAGTTTTAATGGCAATACAGTAAATACCTTAGGCTGATATGCAGGAGGGAATAGGATGAGTCCCCACTGAGATTTGTTTTTCCTTGCAATGCATTTTTCAGCTGTTGCCATGACAAAAAACAGAATTTGCTGGTGTACAGGGCACGCAAAGACAAGCGTGACAGATCATGAGTAAAGCGAGTAGTGGACTCGGCCAGCAGACTGCTGCCATCAGCCATGTAGATGCGAGTATGTGGCTATTAATTAACAGTAGCTGTTAACAGGAGCAAGGACACAATAGGTTTCTCCTCAGGGAAGCAGTCACCAGAGTCATCCTTTCTCTCCCCCTAGCCTTCTTTTAGGAGGAGAAGCTCTGCTGCTGCCGTGATTTCTCATTCCTCAGACAGCAAAGGCAATTTTGCCAAGTAGCAGCCTGTAAATTTAATTCAGTCCAAACCTCCAGAACAGAAATTTTCTGAGAAGTTCCGTGCTCTCTTTGCTCGCCAGGTCTGCGTTTCACAGCCTGTACCTTATAAAAGAAGTTGAAGCGCCAAGGTTTTAACAGTACCAATTATAACTGATCAGGGACAAGAAACGTTTGGGTATGGAAGTTTCTCACTTCACTTTCAGAAAAAAACAAGTAAACTCTTTTTTCTCACTGCACAGGCACTTTTGTTGCTTTGGCCATGACGGCGTAGGACAGCTGCTGCTGTCTGCCCTCCCAAAGCCCTTTGAAGAATTAAGCTTAAGTTATGGATGGCACCAGGCACCAGTGACAAATCAATTCTTGCCAGAGATGGATTTAGGGGATTCTGCAGGTGATATTGCCAGCTGGAAGAAGGAACGGGTATGCCTCCAAAGGACAGTTAGTTACAACTAGATGTATTACGAAGGGATTTAAACCTCCCTATTGCTCAAGGCGGGGCAAGGGGAACGATAGTGAAGAAAGCATTTGAGCAAGGATATACAGGATGAAAAGCAAAGCTGAAACTTAGAACCTGCCCTATAGACAGGATGAAGAGCAAAGCACAGACTCTTCTGTCTGTGGCACCCCAGTCCTAATAATGGAAGAACGTATCCAAGAGGATTGCGAATCTGATAGTAACCGAGACGTATCGTTGCGGAAAGGAATTATGCAGTATAAGGCTATTAGAATTTTAAAAATAATGTTTGAGAGAATTAACTACTCTGATAAATAAGCTATAGCTACAATTACGATTGACATGGCCACAATTGTCCGTTTTTCTTTACACTATTTAACAGGAATCTTTGTTTATTGGTTTAATTTACAGAAGTCAACTCTAAAATTACAACTTCCTAGAAAATAAATATGATAGCCTCACATTTTCCAAACAAATGAGGACTGTTACATTTTTACCCGGTTTTGGAAAAAAAAATAAAATAAAATATAAATAATTTAAATAATTTTAAAAAATTAAATTATTTCATATAAAATAAAAACACCACCATTCGTGTTTCTATCGAAATGCTCTGCACTGTTACATATGCAACACATTTTCTTTAAGAAAAAGATACCAAATTAGATAGCAGTAGTTATTACAGTGTTAGAGGTCTTTGACGAGACTGCATTTCTGCTACTTTTTTTGCTTTCATGACCTTGTCCATTTGATTTTGTTAATGATGTTCAATTCAAATCTTAACTGAAAACACTCAAAGTTCAATCTGCACAAAATTCAAGTTTTTACCATTCTAAAATATAAAAGCTTAAGAACATATATGATGACCAAAATCATGGCAGTCAGTGACAGTAACCTTGAAGTCAGTGACAATGTTCCCTCTGAGGGGACACTGCACAGCACAAATGGCAAACCCATCTTTAATTTGGGGCAGGTGTGGAAAAAAAATAAAAATAAAATCAATCACTCATTATAAACATGAATCTGCTGAGGCTGAGTAATTCAATTATGCAGTAATGACCATTGCATAGCTAACCTGCATCTGGCAGATGCACAACAACTGGATAAAGATACACTTCCTCAGCATCCCTTTTTTATACATGGTGAGAAGGAAAAACCAGCTGACTTTTCAAATGCCCTTAAAATGATGTTAGAAATCTGAATCTCATTTTAAGAAGTAGCTCAAAAATATCAGTTTTCACTGAAAATTGGGCTCGTTTATCTTTGAGAATTCAACCGTGTGCTTAGTAAAAGTATTGAGTGTTTCTGGTTTTTTGAAAGTCTGCCTCTTACGACTTTAAGACTGTACTATAAACTTTAGAGACTTCCATATCTAAGTGCACTCATCACTTTTGAAAACAGTACTTCCCCTATTCTGACGGTTATATTTCAGAGCCGCAGACACATTGCACAGGGAGCGAGACCACCAACTCAAAGCACAGATGACTACTCTCCAGCTATGCCCCCTTGACACGCTCTCTCTAAAAGGGCTCCGAGAACTCAGTCTTGCCATGGAGTCTCAACCTAGCTGTCCCAGGAGATAGACTACTTTCAGCCTACAAATTTTATCAGCTTTTTCCATCTGTGTTGCCCTGCTAAGTTCTGCTGGTTACAGATATAATTTTAAACACTGCCAGAGGTATTCTGTATCCTGACTTCTACCTGGTCTCTTTTGGATGTTGGATTTATGCCCCTTTCATATTCACCCTGAAGGCTTCTGGGAGCTAAGTTACACCAGACTTGAACTAAAACCTTTTCATATATCTTCGAAAAGAAAAATTGAAGGGAAGTCACATTCATGGCACGAGCAGATATAATACTACTGGATTCCCATCAGCTCAGTGATCTTTGCAGAATTATGTCAGTTTTTACCAGTTCAGACTCCGCCTGTGCTATGGAGCAGGTTGCTTCTTCTATAAATATTTATCCGAGAAAATTCAATATTCACACTCCTAAAATGTTAGATTTACTGACTGAATACTATTAACAATATTTGTCCTAATTTTTGTCAGCATGTAAAAAACAATGAACAGGGTAAGGAAAAACCCTTCAGTTTTTTGTGGTGACTCCTTTCTCCCTTTCAGGCAGCTCTGAGAACTTTTAGTCCTCTTGAAACCTCTGAACCATCAGGAGTAAACTAATTTCTACTTTTTGTCGCCAACAGTGTAAGTACTGCCCTAGAGGGGGCAGGGGGAGGTGTTCAAAAAGGCTTACAGAGATAATCTTTACTTAGGCTGTATCATTAATTAGGCAACTTGGCCAAGGCCAGTAATTACCACCGTGCTAAATTGCACTGCATTTCTGTAGCATTGATGTTTCACAGGAAGCAAGGTGCAAAGCTGAAGGAATGAATAAAAGCTAACACAGGGACTTTTCTTACCTAATGATTTCTAGCGTATCTGCTGGGAATAATGCTGATGCAGATGGCCAGTATGGGACGGACAGAAGAACGGCACACGAGCTCTCGCCTACAGCCTCCAATGGAGAAGCTGGACAGGAACACCCGCATTTCCCTTTTCAGCAAACTGCGCAGACAAACTGCTATTATCCTACGCGATCCTTCTTCATTCCTAACACAGACTGCTAAAGAGGCTTCACTGAACTCACACAGAATCCAGTCCACATTCCAACAAAATCAATGCAAGTCCCCTGGTGCACTTCTGCAACCTCTTTAGAAGCCCAGAGGGTCCCAATCCTCAAAGCTTCATCTGACTGCAGCACATTTCACCACAACAGAAAGTTCCCATTCCAGATCTCCAAGCACATTCAGGTGATGTCTGCTTGGGCGGTATGATTGGCACTGCTGTCTTTTATGCATTTTTCTCCTAAGTCCTTTATCAGGACTCCTAGCAAAATCACTTACCATTACTGACTCCGATCCTCATAGTAAGCTAAGAAAATTCAATTAATGTCATTCCCAGTAATATTTAGAAACTGCAAGCTAAGTAGCTGTCACTTATTCCTAGTAACTCAAAGTATATTACATTGAAAGAAGTCTTACAATAACATATATTGATTTTGTCAGTTTGGGGCTTTTTTTTTTTTATTTCCCCAAGCAACATATGTTCCGTGCTCTAAATTTGTGGGGCTACATATACGCAGGTTTCATTGCAGTAGCTCTGACTCTTGCCAAACAGATGTTGAGGGAAAGCAACTTATCGCAACACGCGATAAAAGCTGTCTCAGATCAAAACGTGGGGTTAAGAAACATCTTGTGGGTAATGCGGTATACTAAAAGCATTGATTATATATTTATATACTGAATCGATAGGTAGCTGAATTAATGCTTGACTACAATTGGTGAAATCTTGTGATTATGTAGAAAACAATTACCAAATGCTAAGACTTATTTAATTAAAGGACAGCAACTATGTAATTTTTAAGTTCCAAAGTATTCATATAATTAATTTTACCTAAAGTCCAGGTTCTCAATAACAGCCTAACAGCTAGCTAAAATAGTTTTAAAAGCGATGAAGAGTTTGAAAAGGAATGTTTTTAAACTATCCCTTGAAATAATAAAATGGCAAGCAATTCCCAGTCCCAAACACAAAGAACTGGGGAGTATTGTCCTGAGACTAACAGAGTTCTCTGCAATTTGCTGTAATTTGTGTAATAATCAGTAGGGCTTAGCTTATTCCAATACTTTGTTCGTGACTAAGCCTAATGACAGAATTCAGTTCAATTTACTCTCTGAGAAGGCAAAGAGGTTAATTTTCTACCATTCAGAATCAACACTTTTCATCACCTGTACACTTTCCCGTTATGAAAATAACTAGATTTGTATGAAGTAGTCAGTTCGGCACATGAAAACTGACATTAAATCCTTCATACTTATCTTTTCCCTTGAATTTAGTAACAGTGTTGGCTCAAAACATGGTACTAACCACTTCAGGCTTTTAGGCTTGGTTTAGCAATTCTAATAAAATACAAGTTATGTCACAAGACTTCTGTGGTTACTTTCAATGTATTTCTGATTTACTCAAGAACAACACTTTGGATGTCCATGACAACAATCCTTTCTAACCTCGGGTATGTAAGTTCTGCTGCTTCTGATCTGGTATCGATCAAAAAATCTGCAATGTGCTTCCTTTATCATGAACACGGAACTTGCAGTTCCAGAAGCCAGAAAAAAGCTCCTCTCCCCCTGCATATAGAAATAACTTTCAAAAGTTGGCAGGAAAACCTAGTTTCTTTCACATTCACTGCTACAGAAAAGTGGTTGTACTCTGATAACAATGTGTTATATAAACTTTCAAAGCAGTGAAAAGATTCCACATGGGGAGAAAACAAAAAAAAGTCAAACCCGGTCAGCAGGTATTTTACCACATTTTAAATTCATAAAACAGATACTAAAGAGAAAAAAAAACAAAATCAGTCTTTCAGAGTTCAATTTTTCCCTCCTAAACCCATGCAGACTAAAGGTGTACTTCACCATATTGGTTGGAAAACAAAAGCCAGGATTCACTTATTTGCCATAGATTAGATGGGGATTTCTTATAGCACAGAGTATTACAAAACATCATCTAAAATCTTGCTTTTCGAAAATGTTATTTGAGAATCGACTGGATCAAGGACAGCTAGTCTATCATCTATATTTCTACTCACTTTGAATTATCTATGTTTTTCAATTCATGTACATTAAAGCCAATATTAATATATTTAGCAACAGAATGTTATTAAAGCAAAAACTATCATGACTAACAGAAATCCACATTGTTAAAAATTACTCTAGTTTCACATATGTTTATGAAAGCTTCCCAAGCACCATGAGAAAACTGAACATGAAGAAAGAGTCAAGGGCTGTACGTAAGATTCCACATGAAACAAATCACAACAAGTGTTAACATTGGCACCTCACTGCATTTAGACAACACCACGTCACAGTACATACCTGTAAATCTGTTGAATATTTTCAGCTTTGATTTCCTTGAGAATTTCGTGGTAGATGTGAAGGTTATTTGGTTCTTGAGACATTGGGGGAGAAGGGCATTTCTTGTGTGCATAATATCCTATCAGAATTCCAAAAATAAATAAAATCAAAGCAGTGCAAAATACTTTCAGTATGTGAAAAAAACTGCAGCGGTTGCTCTTTGGTGCCTGCCTCGTATAGTGTGAGATGTAGTCAGGGTCTTCCTGAAGCCGCTGGAATCTTCCCTTTGGAGAAGATGATGGCTGGATGGGCTCGAGATCAAGGTCAGGGCTCTGCGAGTTTCCCAGGTGACGCTGGACTGCACCATCCAGTCGGAAATGGTCAAAGCCAGGCTCCTCCAGCTCTTTTTCCATGTCCCATTCCAGTTCCAGCGCTGTGGCTTGAAGCTCATCATTGTCAAGGTACGGAGAGTGCCCCTGTGCTCTCTGGTCTGCGTTCACTTTGTGATAGGCCATTTTTTTATCTATTAAAACAAAATTTAAAAAAAACCCCTAAGTGTCTTTTCCTTATGTATACATAAATGATTTATTTATTCTTTGTAAACCTGGGAGAACTAAACATACATAATAAAAAGGAAAAACTGGTTCTCAGTATTTCATTCTCCGTGTTTCCATCGTCCTATCATCTTTTGTAGCATCAGCAGTCCCATGAACATAGTCAGAGGGGAAAGAAGACATTTAAAGGAATGTAATATATTGAAGGATATGAAGGGAAGTTACAAGTGCCAATGGCAAAAAACCTACAGTTGTCCTATTATTTTGTCAGTCCCCAAGATAATATTAAAAAATTGAGTGAAGGCATAGTTTCCAAAACAATTATTTATTACCTAAAAGGAATTTTAAAGCTTAAGAACAGCGTGCATCAATTTCGTTTCACGCACCGTACAAAATAACACTGTTAAAATAAAGTTGAAAAAGTAGAAATAATATAACTTGCCTGATCTGATTCTAAACACGAGGAAATTATAAGTTAAAACAGAAACTTCAGGGTGACACTGCACTGACACATCAATAAAAGGCTTCCATTTAGATGGAGCATTCTATTATTTATAGGTATTTTAAATGCATAGTTCCTGAATGACTGATGAATTTACTTAGAAATTGTCCCAGCTGTTTTGCTCCACTTATTTTCCCCATTTTAATGAATCAAAAGCACTGCCAGGTAAGTATTTATATCAAAATCATTCCTTTAATAGCAAGGCGTATCTGTGGCAATTCTAGATATTTCTATGGAAGTATGAGCCCTCTAAAGAGAACTCTGACCTCCAGCACAAACATTCAAAGTCAATTCTCAACAAATCATTTTTAACAGACTACAACAACAGGGTGCCGTTTTCCTCCATGCTTTGACAATAGCTATTCCATCACATAAGCATCTGTAATTGAGGGCTTTTCAAATGTCAGACTCGCTCATCAATTAGAATAAAATGAAGATAAAGATATTAAACCTCTCACAGTGACAGATATTGGGCTGACACCTACAACACTACGTTATCCCTCCATTTTTACATTTTAAGGCATTTTCTTTCTCGAAGACTTACCTCCAGATGACATTATTGAGGCCACATAATAGATGAGCCTACTCTAAAGGCAAAGTAGAATTTAGTTTTTTGAAGCTCTCTGAAGAGAGCAAACCGTCAGAAAGCCTTGATATAATGAAACAGCTTATTGTCCACTGAAAGACTCTCTCGCTCTATACAATACCAATTTACAGATTCGATTTCCTTGTACAGCCATATAAATATCCCTCGCCTATAACTGTCAGGCAGTCTAGGAACAGTCGAGAGAGCCCATACTGGAGGTACTCCTTTCAAGCGTAGCTATTGTATACGCTTTGCAAATCAATGTTCCACCTGCAGCCCAAATTTTTCTACATGCAGTGGAAGCAGAGTGAGCTGAATGAAAGCATCTTAAATTACCGTGAAAAGCTGTATTATTTATTTAAATAACGATAACAGATGTTAGTCTCTAAATTCCAGTTGAGTCAACAAACAGCTTATGCCGGCAAAGCCATTCTGGCTGAACTTTACGGACCTTCTGTTAGCCCAACGCTCAGGTTTGTGAAGGTCCCTCTGCCCCGTAACTCTAGAATCCAGCAGTCAGCCTCTTCCCCTACAGCTGTGCATCACCTCAAGGTTTCTCACAGGAGCACGTCGCTTCCGCATCCAGGTTGTTAAGGAAAACATTTAACATCATCAGCCCCAGAACTGATCCTTGGTGCGCTAAGCTTCTTACCCAGCACCAACTGGACATCAAGTGATTTATTAACACTCTTTGGAAAATTGAGCTAACCAATTTTGCAACTATTTATCTGCCCTTTCACTCTGTCTCCTTCTGTTTTGCTGCTGGAGGGATTAATTTGCAAACCATCAGTGACAGAGGTCACTACTAGATAATAACAACTGCCCAACAACCTCATCTTTCCAACTCCACTTCATATGGGTTTTTATTAGAAATTAAAGGTGTTTTGTCATTTAAAAGCAAAACAAATCATTGCTGTATGCCGTAAATATATAATCTTGACTCTAGAATTACTACCGTCATTTAACAAACTGCTTTAGCCAAAGAAAACCCTTAACTCTTAACAGATTATTACAATATTACCCATTGAATAGGAATTAAGGCAGTATTACAGATGCTGTTGCACGGCAAATATTAATCTTGCTGCGCATATAAATGGTGACCATTGCATATCCATGGTAGTTAAGTTTTCGCTGCATTTATGACATTTTAAAAATGTATGATATTGTTCAATGGAGCGCATTAATAAAGGTTATTTATATCTACACATAAATGCCTAATAATTCCTACAAAATGTCTTTAAATGGTTGTTAATGCAGATAAGAACAAACCACATTCCACAGCTTAGTACCTCAGCAATTCAATTTTCATACAAAGCACCAAAACCAGTTACTTCGCTCCAGAAAAAACCCAAACAAGTAAATGAACTAAAATAAAAATCAATATTCAATTCAGTGTTATATTTAAGACTTGTATTTGCTGTTTAGCATCCTCTTAGCAACACATCTGCTTTAGTTAAAGAATGCAACAGTAACCCCAGTTAGCACCTTTATTTTTTCTACTGATATTGCTAGGTTCGTTATTTGAGTGTAAGGACACAGAACAACTTACTACGAAGTATCTGAGATTAGGGCCTGCAGTGTATTTAACTATGCCAACAGTCATTTTAGAAAGGGGTGTCCTGATTCTCAAGACAGAAGTAATTTGTGCTGTGTAATCTATATTACCAGTTCTATTTAATATTTGGCTGGTTAAGGAAGTAGATGTGACTTCAAGTTTATGTATTAAATATAATTTTAGGTAGGAATTAGAAGGATAAAGAAAACACTGCATAAAGAATAACAAAAATACCAGACAATAGAAATGCAGCCAAACTATGAAGGCAAGAAAAACCACTACGATACTCTAGTTCAGTCTTCTCTATAACACAGACCATAAAATGAACATATTTTTGAAAGACACTTTTGAAAGCTTCAGGAGATAGAAAATCCATCCCATCTGCCAGCAAGCTGTTTCAACATCTAATTGTTGTTAAATACATGTTTTATTATAAAGATAAAAAAGCAACTGCAAAACGACAGAAGCCTGAATGCGCGCCGAGTGAGCTTTAAAGCCATTCTGTAGGGACAGCAAAGGCAATCATAAACAACAAATACTTGACAGAGGTTAGCTGACGACCAATGAAGTTGATGTGCATTTCTACACTTTCACTTATTTGTGGGGAGAATTATAGAGAGGTATCAAATCCATGCTAAACAGCCTTTCACCAAACAGTACACAAGAAATCAGGAGAGTCAGCTTTATCAGAACGTTATTGCCTTAATGAGCCAATTTCAAAACTTATCTACTTGTTTGATCTTAAAAATAACACATTTCCACCCTGTCTGATAGGTACATCTTGTTATGAAACAAGCAGAAACTTTGTTTGTGATAGCTTTTCTGCTTCAATTCCTTATCAATGAAGCCTTTGAAAACTATATCATAAGGACTACATGAAAGGTGTTGCATCTGTATCACTGCCACTCTCTTAATACTGCCGCAACAGAAAGGTCAGCTTATACAAACATTTTATCAAACAATATGAATATATTACAGTAAATTCCTTGTGACTTGTGCTGCAGTTGCTAAATCCAGTCCATAAATAGCTGAGACAATCAGCAGGCTCAGTCACAGCAGGAAGAGTGGCAAGTGTTAACGTGCTGCCCATACGAATGCCTTCTCGGGCCACTTAGTGTTCATTACCAAAAAGGCAAGTTTTACCTAGGAACTACACTAAAGGCATTGCGGCTTCTTTGTATAGACATAAAGCCCGAAATCCAGGGTTGTTGGCTAACCTCCTTTTTAAAGGTTCTCGTATTCTTACTTTCTTCTCAGTATCTCCTATACTGAGTGCTTTTCCTTTAAGTGCTTGTAATCTTTTTGTGTCTAGGCAAACCCCCCAAAGCCGATACAACATCATGTGTTTGAAGGGCAAATAGCTGTACTTATTGTGGAAATTAACACACATCGCACATACAAGTATTTAAAGCGTGTAGGACAACAATTTAGTACTTTGTTATATGAGAGGATGCCAAGTTTCAGGCCTAGACAAATTTCTTCAGAGCTACAAATCCCTGACAAAAGGTGTTTGCAGAAGAGATTATGATGCCCTTGTCAACAGCAACATTACCCTACACTGTAATTCAAAAAAATAATGTGGTATTTCCATCATCGCTTCCTTAACGTTTTGCAGTAATGATTTGTCCCTTCCGTCAGGTTTGGGCTACGGGTGTGGCAGCCAGTTCAGTTACAGCAGGATAATTAAGTTGCTTGTCACTCCGCGCAACCTCCATATAAAACCAAAATGACAGAACGTACCAGTTGTTCACGTTTCAGTAGCAGACTCAAGACAAACGCTATCTGAAAAAACACACAGTGTTGTAGCAGAAGACAGAACAGAGAGATCAGAGTCGAGAACGAAGGTGCGTAGAACACAGCTAATCCTTGAGTCCAAGTTGTCTCTGCATATAACACTAATACATACTTTCCAGCATACGTAAGTGATGTAGAATATTTACCTTGAAAATCTCTAACCAATTTTATTATATCATGAATAGCCATGTGGACCAGGATACTATTAATACTAACACAAAGGATGACTACGTGACAAGAACAGGGTCTACAATGCACCTTGATTGATAAGACTTGCATACGACGACGTCCAGTCGGAAGCAAGAGTTAGCTTGCCTGTCCAAGTGGTGATCAAATGCGTCAGCTACTTGAGGGGCCATCTGGGCCACCCAGAGTGCATAGGTACACACAGACGTATTTGCCTGCTGCCTTTTCAGAACCTTTGAAGTCCTAAGGCTCGGAGAAAGAGGAATTGCTAGGAAGCTCCTTCTCACCCAACAGACAACTATCACATAAAGATGAGACAGACTCAGTTGGTCTCTAATACGCTGGGCGTGTATTACCAGCATACATCTCGCCCGCCCTCAGGCACGTTTAGTTTGCAAACACCTATTTGCTTGAAACAAAACTCAGAAATATTTACTGAACTTATAGTAGCTAACAGCATCCCTGATATATGCGCAGCCTACCTAGGAGGTTTATTAAAAACTGCAGCAGCATCAGATCAGTATAAATGGCTCTGTTACGGAGTCTGTGCTTTTCTTGCAGTACATGCCCTGCTGCTGCCTTTGCTTTGCTTCCATTTTCAGAACAACTTTTCCCTCCAGTTTGGGTGGGTAATAGCTCAGTCCTCTATGTGTGCATTCTTTACCACACATTTGCAAACAACAGAACAAGTCTGAAATGAGGAGGGAGCAGTTCCCCCTCACACATTGGTTCCTTAGTCCATTAATTAATTGCTCATCTTTCCTTTGGGCTCTACTCTCAAATCCCGCTGTTCTCCCTGGGAAGGCCAGTGGACAGCACTGCATTGTTTCTAAAAGCAAAAAAGTGGATGGAGAAGCAGGACCCCCAGCGCTAGGGGGATTGTGCTGTGTATTTGTGTTTATGCACTGTTCTTAAAACTAGGTATAAGGCAAAGAAATGATGTCCTAGATCTTTGTTCATTTGCACTAGGCCGCAACCCCACCACCTAACCTGCCCTGCCCCAGCCACCTCCCTGCCATTTACCTTCCCACACCTCTTCCTGAGCTCCCGTCCATCCCCACCCCAGCACGCTGGGCCCCGCTCCTCCACGCAACCTGGTCCCTCCCCAGGAGCCCTTCGCTCCTCCCTTCTCTGCTGCTGGAGCTGCCACCCTGCTCCAGCCTATCTTCCTTGGCTTCCCCGGGGAATCGCAATAGCTGCTGGGGTGGGCAAAGCCCACTGGACACCAAGGGTCCCTGAGAAAACAAGTGCTAGAGTTCTTAGACCTGTTTTGGATTTCAGGCGCTTACAGACATTATACAGTGATAACAAACAAAACGCATTCAGAAGGCATGTGGTTGCAAAAAGTGAGAATGTTTCCCGCAAAAGAAGAAATTTTAGCTGTTTCAGCCAGTCCTTGCCATAGTTTGGTTTAAACTGCAGCATCGCTGTATCCTGGGTGAAGTCACCTGGCGAAATCCTCTGCCCCGTCACGCCCGGTGGGATTTGGGACGGGCAGCAGCAACCTCCTCTTCTTGCAGAGCAATCAACCCACTCAAAACTGTTCTTTGAACATCTTTCCCTTTTCCCATTTCTCCTCACACCAACTGCCTGTATGCTAACCTAATACTCTGTTTGCCTGGATATATATTTTTATTTCCAAAGTCAAGGTTTCCTCAACAATGTATTTTGCATTACAACTCCCCAGACATAGTAATTGCCTCTGAAAGAAATAAAACACTAAGCTTCACCGAGACAAAAACTATTACTGAGGCATTTCCATGTAAGCATACAGTCAAATTTGATGTGAAATAAAATTACTGTTAAAAGTGTTTAACTTTAAAACGCTGACAGCAATAGCTACAATAACAGGCCCTAGCAGCTCTTAAGAAGTTAATTTTGTAATTCTGCTTTGGAAATTTTTACGTTGCCGGTCTTTGATTTGGGCACATTTCACTTTGACTTTTTGTTCAATCTCTTTTTTTATCATTAATTACAGTCAATCGTATTTAAATTACTGTTAAAAAGCTAAGCAATTTTAACTTTAAAAATTTAGAAACTGTACACTTGCAAGCTACTACACTCTAAGAAATTGTGCTATGGGAGTCTACTATACCTTAAAAGGTGCAAACCAGCATTACAAAACACCATGCGGTTTCGACCTATGTCGTTTAAAAATAAACAAAAAAGGTCGCTTTTATGGATGAACTACGAACAGCACTCTGTTCACATCGTGAACACAGACACTGTTCCTGGTTTTTAACAATTGTTGCCAAAATCTAGCAATGAAAACATTTACACATTCTGCTAGAGGGGAAAAAAAGAAACCCTAAAAAACCCCAAAACCAAACTGATGCCTCAGGAGCAGTTGAGACACAAGATTATCTAGCCTTAGTCTAGTCCACATATAAGAGATGGACATGAGTCAGTTCATAGAATCATAGAATCATAGAATGGTAGGGGTTGGAAGGGACCTCTAGAGATCACCTAGTCCAACCCCCCTGCTAAAGCAGGTTAGCCTAGAGCAGGGTGC
>VZSC01017789.1:1284751-1368973 GCA_013398225.1 Steatornis caripensis
TTTCCTATGAGGATGTTGTGGGAGACAGTGTCAAAAGCCTTACTGAAGTCAAGGTAGACAACGTCCACTGCTCTCCCCTCGTCCACCGAGCCAGTCATGCCATCATAGAAGGCTATCAGATTGGTCAAGCAGGATTTACCCTTGGTGAATCCATGTTGACTACTCCGGATAGTCTTCTCCTCTTCCATGTGCTTGGAGATGAGTTCCAGAATGAGCCGTTCCATCACCTTTCCAGGGATGGAGGTGAGACTGACTGGCCTGTAGTTTCCCGGGTCCTCCTTCTTGCCCTTTTTGAAGATTCGAGTGACATTGGCTTTCCTCCAATCCTCAGGCACCTCTCCTGCTCTCCACGACTTTTCAAAGATGATAGAGAGTGGCCTAGCAATTACCTCCGCCAGCTCCCTCAGCACGCGTGGATGCATCCCATCGGGACCCATCGATTTGTGCGTGTTCAGTTTGCCTAGCTGCTCTCTAACCCAATCCTCATCTACCAAGGCCACGTCTTCATTTTTCTGTGCTTTCTCTCTCATCTCCAGAGTCTGGGAGTCCTGAGGGACAGTCCTAGCAGTGAACACTGAAGCAAAGAAGGTATTCAGTAACTCTGCCTTCTCCGTGTTCTGTAGTTTCAGTCTACGCCCTGAAGGGATGTGCCCCGATAAAGGGACACAGCACACAGCAGACCTGCAAGCATGAGACACGCTCAGGACCTAAGACCGAGTTTCAGTAAAAATGTAGATTGCATACCATAAATTGTGCTGATGTCTTCTCTAAAAGGAAGGCAGCACTTAAGCGACTTAAGACACTTTAGAACATGTCATCTCTCCAAGCAGAATGACCTCAGATATAGAAACGACTATACATCAGATAAGGCAACTGAAAAAAGACAGTATTTCAAATCTCTTTTTGAAAAGAATAAATCTACAGATAAAGGCTTCCTCTATAAAACCTGCATGTGTGACCGACCTGTGCACAATTTCTGTTCCCACAGAAGAGCTATGGCTCCAGCTGGGGATGGCGAGTACTCGCGAATCCCTGTTTCTATGGCTTCTGTTGAAGTCACCAGAAGGGAGAGTGGCGTGGGGAGAGCAGAACGAACTTCATCTGCAAACTCCCCGCTACTCCCAGTGACAGGCAACATCAGGTTATCTGAGCTGGTTTTCAGGGCTCAGGATGAATTTCACAAACTTATCTGGTTACAGAAGACAAATCTTGCTATTATTAAGATTTCACATGGAAATCAGAGATACATATGAAACCCTACGATCACATATGTCAAGAGTACTTTTTTGGATAAAACAGATTTTGAATTATCCACTTAATATACTGATATACGCAAGTAATATGTTTCTGTTATCACCATCCTGTGGTCTTCTAACTTGCTATGGAAAAATAGGTCAGTGCTTATAAAAAAAAGTCCTTATTTCACAGTATATTTAATAGGTTTTTTTTTTTCCAGTTCTTGCTCAGTGGGGTTTTACTGAGGTTTATCAATTTAAACAATAGCATGGAGCCCTTAAATACAAAATATTCTGGAGCTGAGGATGGTAACATTTACAAATTTTTTGGAATTTTACTTTATTTTGATAGATAACTGCTTTAATGATTGTATGCACAGTTTATAGCAGAAAACAGAGTAAGGCAGTAAGAGAATTTTCTGCTTTTTTTCAACAATCTGTAGCCAAAGAATTCAGAAAACAAGCAAGTTTACTTCATAATCACGCCAAATTTATTTTCTGGGTGAACTCTCGAACGCTAAAGCTCAAGTACACAGAGTGACGTTGCCATGGCAACCTCTACTGCAACCAAAGCTGGGAACATGTTTATGAAAGCACATTTCTATACCCGCATACACATGCCGAGCCACGCCGACGCTCCAGACTCCTCTCAGAAGGCAATTGAGCTATTCACACGTTATCGGTCCTGATCCTGCTCCTGGCAAGACAAAGGGACATTCGCTGAAGCCATGAAGCTGCAGCAACTCCACGTATGACACATACAACGCAAGGTTCTTGTCACATAGTGTGGTCACAAGGCCTTCAAGCTATTACTCCTGTTTCTAGGACCTAAATGAGGAAACCTTAATTTGCCAGAAGACGTAGTATTAGAAGATTTAATGTTGCTATAGCTACAGGCAAGAAGTGGAGTGGTAATATATTTGGTGTCCTTTGACCTATTTTTTTCCTAAATTCTCACTGAAATAAACTGTCAAGTTTGAGAAATGCCAGAGTTTGGTCATTTGAGTCTGCCCGGAGGTGTAATTTTGCATGGTGTACAATTCCTGTGAATTTATCACAACATGTTATTTCACACATAGTCAACACGGTGTGACATTCAGCATTCTGAATCCGCCAATGTCTACCTGCTGGAATGAGTTTATGACTTCTCTTTAAAAGAAAATCCAAGGTGCGTTAGTTCAGGTCAACAGAGGAATCCTCAGTGGATTTCCAGGGATAAAAAGCAAACGAAGCATCCCTTCTTTCTGCTGCTTCGTCTGCATACCTATCTGTCAGGCAGTTCTGCGACTCTTGACACAGCCTTTCCACATCAGCCAGCTTTGAGTTCAGCGTGGAAGCATCTCAAATTAAAAGCTGATTTGTACCTTTAGTTGAGTATCACTCACTCTGCAAACACGCTTAAGATCTGTGATGAAGCAAATCTATGTGTAAAGCTCTATATACCGGTACTATACATAGTTTCAGTAGCTTTCTGGGAGAATTTTACACTTTGCTGATAGCCCTTCTGGAACTGAGTCACAAAACGCAGCTAGATCTGATGCTGTTTTCAGCCAAGTCCACAGCCCAGGAAGAAGAGGCGCAGCTGCTGCTTAGCCTACGGTTTTGTCTTCAGCCTCTCTCTGATGGAGTCCCAGCCATCACTTACAGAAACCTCTCAGCCTTGCTGAGATGCATAAAGATGAAGATATTACATTAAATAAACCAAAGAAGTCCATCATCCCAAAGACTACCTCAATTCTCAATTGTCCATCTCAGCCTGTTACAGTCACTTTTGACACCTACAAGTCCACAGTTAAACTTTTATACCTGCAGAATTTGTCATAGACTGCTATTAGGCTGAACTCTGAGTGGTTCTTATGAATAGTGTTAGTCTGTACTAATTTCTTAAGCAATGATTTCTTAAAAAGTAAACATAACACTTTTTGAGCATGAACAGAGCAGCCTTAGAGAGGAGTGTGATACATACTTTACAATCTCAAACATACAGATTAGATGCTTCAAAGGAAAAACTTTCAGCAAGCCTTCTTCTTCTTTCAGGCTAGGGCAGGGTTTGTGCATAGCTATTAAGACCTTAAACTGCGTATGCTGTAGAACTTTTTGATTTAGAGACATTAGCAATTGAATATAAGCAAAGTGTGCACTACAACATGAACAAAGAGGATGTATTCAAGAAAGATAGCTTAGTATATTGAGTTCAAGTAGGCTATAAACTACATAACTGATGCTTAGAGGTATTTCAGCGCTTCCCATCTTAAGCAGGAGCTGTGCATAAGCAGAAGGACTGATGGTTTGTGCTAATTCAGCTCTATACCATCAGCTCAACGTGTGTTGATGATTCTGTAAGATGCTTAGATACCCATGTTCAGGCACACATTCTTGTACGAGGCAGCTAGTGATGTTTGGGAACTTTTCAACAAAGTAATATTAATCAGAAAATGACAATCTGCTGACACCAAAGCCCTTAAACAGCAAATGCCACAGAACAGCAGCTATGCACGACCAGTCCCTGAGCATACTTTGCATACCAGGTAACAGGTACTATTACGTCCTCTCTCCAATTTCCTTAAAAAGCAACACAAATCCAAAACACGCCAAGCAACAGCTCTGAGACAAGACTATGCCTTCCCTTCCCTGCTTTCAGCTATAAAACAGAACGGTATTCATGTCACAGTAGAATACGTTACAGCTTCTTAAAAAGATGGGATGATACATCAGTTACACCAATTCTCTTAATTCTGGAAAGTTATATTGAAAAGTTGACAAATCACAGAACCACAGAAATATTGGCTGGCAGGGACCTCTGGGGTCACCTGCTCCAACCTCTCGCTCAAAGCGGGACTGCTGCCAAAAACAGATCGAGTCGCCTCATCCTTAAACTGAGCTTATCAAGCATTCAATCAGAGCTAAAGGGTTCAATACGAACACAAATGTATGCCATATCTCCTTTTTTTTTTCCTGCTGCTGATACATCTGTTTCTCAGTAAAAATAACGTCAGCATGCAAAAATCAAAAACGTCAAACCTGTAATATAACCAGTCGTTAAAATTCATACAGACATTTCTGCTTAAAAAAAACCACCAGAAAAAAAGACAAAAATGGAAAAAGAAATGGAAGTCTTAACACACAGACACAGCAGCCACGGCATGAAAAATTCATTTCCATTAATGAGACATGGTAGTCCCCAGGCCAGCGCCCTTTGTATGTGAACCATGTTAATCAGATTGTATGAGCATTTGCCGGAAACTCCTGGGACAGCAAGCAACTGTAACCATATAGCAGGCATAGCCGATTAGCAGCTTGCTAAAAACTGCTTGACTTGTAACCCTTGAAGCACATGAATGATGCCGATTTCCTGAATCACTGATAAATGAAGCATTTCATTTCTGTGGCTCATATTTTTTTGCACCCTTTGACTCAATTTGCACATCGCCAAAATATCCTTATCCGTGGCATCTTTATGTAAGAAAGTACAGAATAAACAAACAAATAAGGGTTCTGTCAATTCAGATTTGGTCATGCATACTTCTTGTACATCTTGCTACTGCTATCTTACATCTCAAAAGAACCCTTCAATAACTTCAGCTGAGCTGGACAAAATGGAAACACAAGCATTCCCACCAGGACTCATTGTAGAAGCAGCTTTGGATATGGAGAACATGCTGATTTCTTGAAAGCTTAGCAAGGCAGCAGGACGTAGACTTGACCAAGAAAATTTTCAGTTCTAAGAGGTCCTATTAAATGAACCCTTCATCCTGGAGAACAAAACCAATAAGGATTTAGGCTGTCCTTCACCTGGCAGTAATATATTTAATTGCTCCCTAGCTTAGGCTTTGTCTGCTGTGTTTTCCCAGTGATAGAAAGAGATGGAAACTCTCACAACTTCATTTTGAAACCATTTGTTTTGTAGAAAGTCTGAAGTTGTTGGATCTGTAAATTTTTTATTGATTTTATTCCCAATCTAATTCTAATCTCAACGAGCAGTTCTCAAACCACTGTTTGTACAGAGCCGGGAACCATTAAGAAATCGATGTTCTCAAAAAGCAACTGCCAAAATGAAGAGAATCCATGAGCTAATTTCCATAAAACATAATTTCACAATAATCACAAAAGTATTATCCACAACTGACTCTGAAAAGGACTCTAAGAAACATGCTATTAGCGATTCTGAATAATATAATCAGCTATTAAGTTCTTCAAATTTCTATATGAGTATTTTCAACACTGTATGAGTATTTTTGATTGGAATACGAATTATTGTCCCATTTCCTGCTTTCTTTTCGACTACAATACTTACGTGTCTCCTTGGAGGAAGAAGAACAGACTTCACAAAATAAACAACTGCATAACCAATCATCATTCACATGCTGCTTCTGTCTCTCTGCAAGCCTCTGGGAAATGGTGTCGATTGCTACAGTGAGCAGCAGTATGTCCCTGGTCTCTCCTGTCTGTCTTTCTCTTTTGAAAGATCAAACGAAGAAAAGTATAGAAACAGGGATACAGATCCCCAATTCTACGCATGTTTTCTTCAATTTCAAAAATGGAAAATTCATTTTTCACACTTTCCCCAGAAAGGTCATTCAAAACTGAACACACTTTGCTTTATTTTACATGTGAATTATTCCTCTTAGAAATAAACATTTCCTCACTACGAACATACATTTAGATTAAATTTAGGTTTTGAGTGGGAATATTCCCCTCACAAAACAACTTCAACAGCTTTATTCTTACATGACCTAATTTCGAGCTCAGGAAAAAAGAAAATAGTCAGAAGATGCCCATGAGCTTCCAGAGGAGGAGGATCAGGCCACGCAACTGGAAAAAGCAGAAGTGCTTTCTTCAGATCTACTGCATTTTACAGTGAAGTGTCTTCCACTGAGCTTCATAGTGCAAAGTTTTTCATGATTTACAGCAAGGAAAGAGAGGCAAATCAGTCTCTAGTGACAAGTCACATTTAGTGACTAAATTTATAATTAAGATGAATCAAGAAACGACATTAGAAAACAGTTTGTACATTAACAGAAATTCAAGACTGAAAATTGAATGCTTTTTTTCCCCAAAAGCAAATACACAGAACTCCCCGTATTTTAGATACACTTGCATACCATTAATTTCTGTACGTATTGAAGTTATTTAGAAACACAGTGAACTATTTTAAGTATGTCTCATAGCTTTTATGATTTATTTATGAACAGGGTCATTATTAAAAATAAATGATCTTCAATAGCACTTAAAAGTAATGCTGTTTTGAGACTAAATGTCACACAAATGGCACAAAAATGTAAAACTCAGTAAGTCATAAAACACTGCTTTATCACAGAGTATTTATACTACCAGAATACAGCCTGAAACAACTAGGTTTATTATAATAAACACAAACAAAATCATTACAATTGCATTACATTTCGTGTGCAATCATCACATTACTTAAATACTCCATTTTTCATTCTCTTTTAAGAAGTATCAAGCTATGACTCTGCTTCACACAGCTAGAAAGGCTTCAGCTGCGCTGCTATATATTACAAAGGGTATGGTCTGCATACGTGTGATCAGACGTAACGCGTTTCATTACCCATTTTCATAACTTTGCCAAAAAAAATCCAAATATAACCATTACGAAGTCATGCCCCAAGCCTAGCACATGAATGTGAAGACAATAACCCCAAAGCGACCATTATGTCACATCTCTATGTAACTAACACGTAAACTCTCCTTAAATCTGTTCAGACCTGTAATCCGTTTCTATTTTTCCTTTACTTTTAGATCTTGGAAATAATTAAGCCTACGGTTAAACCAATTAAATATTGTGGGCAGTTACAAAACTGTACTGGATTTTTATCTTCCACTGCTAAACTTAGTCCAAAATGATTGCAGTGCATACGATTATCTACCACAGCTACCATCTGGGACATGAAAGCAAACAGTTTAATTACTGCCATTGTAATTTGGGACCCACAAAGACCAGTATGTGGGCTGCATATGGAATTTATTTTTATGGATTACTGTCAAAACAGGTAGATGTAACACTTCAAAAGCCAGTTGGCTAAATGCCCATAAACTTTGCTACCTAGCGCAGACCACTACAAAGAGCTGGAGAACTGAATTTTATAGCCAGGCTGGTTGTTAAGCTGCCAGGTGATCTCAAAAACAAAATCGGGATAGAAGACATGGGCTTCTGTTCTAAAGCACTTTTATGTAGCATTGAAGTAGTTATGATTGAAGTGAAGAGATGACTTTCTCATTAGAGATGTAGATTATCAAAAACTCCTAACAGTTTCACTGACTATATTGGGAACTTTGTGTGCAGGGAAAGGAGAGTATGTTGGGCACTTTTATTTGAGTAGATACCTGTGAGTATGCATACCTGGCATTAGGCATCAAAGTTAAAATGTATTTGTCCTCCACAGTGATCTCTCAGTAAAGAGTAAAAGAGGACCACAATCTAATCAAATTAATGAGAATCGGAAAAATAAATATATAGGGTATGAAATAGAGAGAGTGTATTAACTTCAGAGTTTTTGAATATAGCACTGAGAAAAGGTACTCAAATGTCTTTGAAGATAATTTGAAACTGTTTCACCGAGGTCAAAATGACTGCAAAGTGAGTAAGAAATTGGAAAAGTTACATAAGGCAAAGACTTCTTACAGCCCTATCGCAACTTAGACTTCACACAGCTGAATAAAACCAGAATGAACCCTCATTTAATGAACCCATTAAGACTTCCAGTTTGTGACTAAGGTCTAAGATTATTAATGACTGCACAACAGGCTATGAAATTCCTAGCCTACATGTGTTTGAGGGGATCACTTCCGTTTGACACATAATGAACTCCTCCTGTGGACTGCTGAGGCTCCTTAACTCTCGTCCGTATTAAAAAAAGTTAGTTTGCTCACTTTGTCCAAACTGTACACTAAATCCAGCAGAACTGAGCCAGCAACAGTTTTCCATCACACATCGGAACATGTATTACTACCTAATAATTATGGTTGTTTTCTGGTTTCTTTCTTCGCTGAAACTGATAAGCCATTGGTCACCATGACTTCTCACTATTTACTTTCACTATTTTAATAGAATTTGAAGACCGATACTGGACTGAGATGAAACGTAACTTAAAGGCAAAACCAGTTTGTTGGCAACAAGCTCTGCATTTTGTAAGCGCTGAGCAGCACAACTCATTCAACTAGCAGGGATCCAGTTTCCTGGTAGTGTTGGCGAGTATTAGAGCAATACTCCCATAAACATAATTCGCTCAGTATCAGACCTGGAACCAATGGATGTTTTCAAAGATCTTCATGACCTGTTATCTACAAACATGCACACTCAAAATAACCCCTGCCCTTACTGAGGCTGGGGAGGATGCTCTTCTATTACTTTATCGGAGCCAGATTCTACTGTCCTTCTTCCATGCAGATTTCATACCTGTAGTTTCTTCTTTAAACTGAAATTATACAACTTTAAGCCTCTGAATATTCTAATTGTTTCAAATGAGATACCATAATGTTTTAAAATAAACACATACCTGAAGCTTTAAGCATCAAAATCTGAATTCCACTTTTTGGCAGGCCTACTACGAGCATCCACATTTATTTCTTCATTTTTTAAATTTACCTACAGTATACCATAGCACAAAGATTGAGTTGAAATACGTTTATCTTAAAAGATAATGATACAACTATTCAGCTAAATGCAATAGTCTATGACCTTACTACGAAAACATGTAATGTTTATTCTACAGACATGACTTCGAGTAGGTCTTCATCCCAGAAGGAATATTCTACTATTACAACTATAAACATCTCCCCATCTTTTAGTTTTGACACTAAATAATTAGATTTAGAGAAAATATTCTTAATTACACCCAAAACAACCAAGACCGACTGCTTGGAGGGTGTGAGTTGCTCAGTCCATCTGCTGAGTACATTCTCGGCGGTTTTGGCACTTCCTTGAAGTCACGAAGCGTACACGCGCACGGTGGTTAGAAACATTTCAAAACCATGTAAGCAGATGGTGATACAGCAGGTAATAATTTAATTACATAGCTCTTAGAACATGTTTAAAAAAAAAAAGAAGGTAATAAACAATGTCCAGTTTGATCTTTTAATTGCAGTGCAATAGCTTTTGTTGAATTGGCAATGACTTTCCACCCATCTATTCTGTAGTTGGAAACAGTAATAAACAAGAAGTTCTATACCATGTTTTATTCCTAATGCAACACTTAAGTCATCAAAAAAAAAAAATTAGCAGCATAAGCTGCGAGTGGCCTAAGACAAGAAAATAACTGTAATTATATGACACTGAACAAGACAATTAATCATTAGTTTTGCAGGTACAAAGAGGTCAGAAAGATGTACGCACAGCATCTGCTCTTGCATCAGCACAGAACATTGATCCTGCTGAAGTGTGAAAGCAATCAAGAAATGTTAGTCTTATTAATTCTTCATTTTATGCAGAAGCACAGAATTGCATGGAAGTGAAGAAGCATGCAACAGCCATGATACCAGAGGTAAATCAGAACCTGAGCAATTTCAATGAAAATGAGAGACTAAAAATAAATTTTAAAAAATAACATTGTGTTCATCTACTTAACATACCACATACGTCAATGAAGGCTGAAGGAGAAAAAAGGATGTCTCCTGAACGCTACCATACCAACTTTGCTGTTTCAGAAAAGAAACCACTACCTCCAAAGAAGTCAGAGATGCTGAGATAATACACAAGGTTTGACTGACACTCCGCTAAGTCATTGGGAGCCATCTTAACCTGAGGAATTTGGAATTACATCAGAGCTGTACAACCCTTTGCATTATGTGCTGAAATTGAAGCATAAATGTGTAAGGAAGTAAGTGCAAATGAATTGGAAAAAATGGCAACTGTCAGTGTGAGACTCAGACAGTACATTCCAGTCACCGCTATGTCTTCTGGTGAGACATTAAGATACTGGCAAAAAAAGGAGGGGCTGGGTGTAGGGGTAGAATTAATAGTTGTGAAATGTTTATCCCACAATAATACAAGTGTGCACATAGTACTTCAATTTTGTCATAGAACAGTGTATTTTGCCTTTAGGTAAAGGTCAAATAAGTTGAAGCGTCACTGTATCCGAGCCACAAAGTGTAAGCAGCAGTTTATTTATGTGCATATAGAGATATATAAAAGAAACTTTATAAAAATCACTAGTTGAATCTATCGAGTTACTTTAATTCTGACTACAAATGCCATAATCAGTTGCCTAATTTGAAGTAAAAAACCCTAGTCTTATGATTTAAGCAGCTCATAATGCAAACTTTCATTGTATTATTTTTTGATTAGTTCCATTTCTCAGCAAACTCCAACACAGCAATGGACTATGGAAGCTGGGTTCTGAATTTTATGATACTATAAAGGAACATATGAAACATTTATTATTTCATGCTACATTTTAGAAACAAAAAAAGATAACCTCTTTCCAAATTGTACATCCAATCAGTTCCAATTTGGGATCGGCGTCTCTGTTTGAATGCACAGGAGAAGAAAAAACAGCAGCACAGCTGACAGGAGTGTCACTCCGTCTTTGTAATATTACTTATTTTTTCCTAGTTTTTATGGGGTAGGTAAATGGCATAAAAGTGACAACTGTTGCCTTTAATTTTATTTTTTTATACTCACAAATTATTCTCCTATAAGTTGACAAAACAGAACAGAAACATCACAAAAGGTCACTTTGATGTAGAAACACAAAAATCCTCAGCATTATTCCAACCAGGTTTATGACTAGTAGCTTGAAATGCTAGATAAACCGAGAAAAATATATTAAAATAAACCTAGTAATGAACATAATAGATAAACACCATATAATTCTGTGCTGCGTTTGTCACTTGAAAAGAAAGTGCAAATCAAATTTTAATAAATATGACATACTAGTTCAGAGTGTAATGGTGCATTTAACACAGAAGACAATTAGTTTTTTTATAACTGAATGCTGTTTAATGAACCTTCAACTTACCTTTCAGTCTGCCTAGAAGAGTGTTGTGAAAAGACAGTCTGAAGTCAGAGTCTAATTAGAATCGTCTGCATGTCCTACTGCATCCGTGCTGTTGTTGTCTGGGGGTTTTTTGGTGGTTGGGGTTTTTTTAGGAATGGCTGATATTTTGTACATAAATTATTCACTTAAGTCTACATGAATACATATACACGTAACTATATATGTGCATGCATTTTCTATAGCTACATACAGAATAAATGCAAATTATTACCTGTATGTACTTACAAAACTACACTACTGCTGAACTATTTTTGTGTCAACAAATACCTTATTCGAACATGAAAGTGACAGTAATAACTGTCAGGTTTAAATATTCAGTGCCAGAGTCTTAGGCTTCTGACTATTAAAATGACCCTAAACAGCTCTAAAGCTGCTGCAGCTGGGCAGCGGAGGAAAGGGATAAGGGAATCACTTGCGAGTACAAAGCTGGCAGTGCCAGCTGAGAAACAACCTACTTCTGCCCTCCAGAAAAAAACCTGAAGTGCAAGAGACCTACGTACGGGAGGTGTCCATACTTATCTGAATATGAAGATAGACGTGGTAGATGCATATGTCTACTGGGACACGGCCATCTCAGACAACAGTCTGAACAGGGACGGCAGCAGGAGCTCACAGCATCCTTGCTGCCATGGCTGTAACCACAGCCTCAAGGCCTCCTTACCCCAGGCTGGAGGCCAAAATGAGCTCGCTTACCTCAGAAAGGGAGCGGAAAGTAAACCAGGAGCCAGCTCATCTATTTTGTCCACCTTCAACAGTGACAGATCTGATACAAATGAAAGTGCTACTGTTTCTGTGCTGATGTTATCTGATGAATTTTACGATCCAAAAGTTATTTCATGATAGTGAATAGCGGTAAGCAGGAACGAGAAAGCCCAGAGGTACAACTCTATCGGTGAATGGAATGGTAATGAAGTAGTAATGCTACCCCTAAACAAAGAAAATTTTAAAACATCCTAAAAGCAAATCCTATTACCCTAAGGTGTAAAGTTTTTCTCTAACGCACACATACACTCTTGCTAGATGACAAATTCAGCCTTCCAGTTTTCTCTCTCTCTCTCTCTCTCTCTCTCTCTCTCCCTAGCTGAGATAATCCAACGGGCCGTTACCCTGACAAACGAGATATTTGACACATCCTGATTGAGCCCATCATCATAGTGTCAGTCACTCCATGGGAAGGAAAAATGGCAGTGACCAGCAAGTCGATCGAGTGGATTATACAACAGCACGGTAAGCGTATAATAACCCCTCTTTGGGTTATTATACGCTGGGTGAACATTACAAGTGATAACCAGCTGCATTTATACTGGAGTAAATGATGTAGCAGATCCTAGCACAGCCCTCGGATTTTACAGACGCTCAATGAAATAACATTGTCAATGCTTTGAAAACTATTTTGATAAAGCACTCTAAAGCCATGACTTTATTCCTCACGGTAAAATAACCGGAGATGCCTTGCTTACAATGGAAGCAGCACAGGAGGGGGCCGGAATGTTTGTTTAGGAGAGATAACATCTGCTTTATCTCAAAATAAAATACAAATGTTTAGGGGGGAAAAAAAAAAAGGCGTGAAAAGATGAAAATACTAAACAAGCTTCTTAAAAAAACCAAACCCAAACCAAAAGTTTATCCCTTTTTTCCTCGCCCACCCTTATTTCTTTACGCTACCTTGAATGCTAAAGACCCCTACGAAGCGTAACAGGCCAAACCCACGCCTGACGGAACTCCCCTTCGCTCGGCCGAGGCACGCCACAGCACTTGACACCAACAGCGACCACAATCCCAAACTCTAACTGGACTTGAAATGATGCCCGGTTGATCAATGTGTCCCTTCTGATTTACTATATACTTTTTTGGCTCAGGGAAGAGAAGTTAAACACGCAGAAGAGCATACTGTGTCAACTAGGAGATTAGTTTTACAATCTATACGTTGAAGTGAATAAATTGTACTTGCATTAACAGAAGTAGGCCATACGCCGAAAAAGTCATTCGATTCGCTTCACTGGTGAACTGGAGCAACAATGTACAATTAGAAAGCCTCAGCAATTCAAAAGTCTTTAAAGGCAGGTCCAGTGGTTATACAATTAATTTTTAATGATACTGTCACCATCTGGGAGGTTCACTTGAAGTGCCAAATGGGCTCCCTGAGCTACAGTATTAGGCTTTAGCAAACTTGACGCATCTACAATGTCTGGTACCTGTTTAAAATATTATTAAAAGGTTTATGGGAATAAGCTATCATTTATTTGTGCTTTTTAAGGTCCTGCAATTCATCCACAGAAGGAAACACTTGCAGCTACTACATTCTTACTGGAGACCGTGGAAGGCCTGAAAGTTTGCCATTAGCAATAACCATATAAAAGCATTAGGAAAAACTAAGATTTTTATTCTAATTGGATTATATAATATCTCTTCCGTTGGAAAAAAATTCTGAATTAAGTTTTCTTATTTCAGAAATCAAAAGCAATGAGCATAAAAAGTCCTATCAAAAGTAAACCCCATAAGACTGATCTTTTCGTAAATTTTCAGTTTTAAATTTATGGGGTCTTAAGAAGTAAACATCTTTCAGACTTTTTCATGCATATTGCCAGTAACAATTTTTTTTTCTTCGAAGTCACGCAAGACTCAAACATATTCTGTGTTTGAAAGTCAACTTTTTGCAAATTTTAAGCACAATCAAAATGAAATGTTATCCTTGATTTTGTTTATTTCCTTCTTTGTCTCAAAAATTTTAATATACTTTCAGCTTTTCAAATATCAGCACAAATTTTTATTGAATTAACCAAGTACAGTAGCAATGCTGAGATTTTATATATGGATTCTGTGGTAAATCAGAATAGTATTTAAATACACACTTCAAAATATTTGTAACTATTTAAAAATTACAGCCTTTGTACAATTACAACATAACAGAATTACTCTAACATTGCTCCATAAAAGCATGGGTTTTGAACAGGTAGTTTCTATTCCGAAAATGCTTTTCTCTCCAGTTAAATGTGAACATTTCTTCAATCTTGGTTTTGCCTTTTTTTTTTTTGAAGTACAAGTGAAGGTACCAAGCTCTATTTTGCTATTATATTTCTACTCCATTTGGACTTATATCATGACAGGGAGGCTGAAAAAGTAATCAAGCATACCTCTGGTTTCTATTCCGAGTAGCAGGATCTTTTTCTATGACTATTGGCCTCATGACACGACAGGAAAAAGAGCAACTGCTGAAAACCAGCGCTGTTATCAGGTTAAGAACCCAGCAGGATAGAAAGCTTTCAGCTAAGTCTTTTTGATAGTTTAAAAAAAACCCAAAAAACAACAAACAAACTGCATTTCTAAAGCTGAAAGGTATTTATGGAAGCACAAAAGCCTGTTTTCTTGACCCAAAGCATATTGTATGACTCATTTAATGGAGCAGCTCCAAGAGAGAAGATGGGAAAGAGACCAAGCTGAACCTCTGACTCACTGAGTGCTGAATGAGGACTATCTGATCGAGAACAAAAATTTTGAAGCTAGGGCATGTCCTCAAAAAAAGAAAGATAAATGTGAGGGATTTAATGCAAAAAAATCATAGCTGATAGTATTGTTAAGTAGTCAAACAAAATCTGCATGTCCAACCCAGACCTGGTCTCATATTCTCCTTTTAAATAATTACTGCTCCAGCACAGTGACTTTCCTGCAGACAACCTTGCACAAAGCTCACAGGGCAATTTTTTTTCTCCACAAAAGCCACTGGAAAGCAGTTGATATGCATTATTATATCAGTTTCTTTCCTTTATAAAATATGTAAATACCTACATTTTAGAACAGATATACAGTTTACAGTCAACAAACAGAAGTTTTTTTTCATTGACAAAATGACAGCTGTGTCATTTATGAAGAAAAACATCTTAGATAGCTGAAGGGAAATAACACAAATACTTCAATTTTGTGTTATTTCTACTTCATCAGAAAGCATTAAGAATTAAAGTGGAGATTCACAGCACCACGGATAGAATAAAAGACTGAAAGATGATTATTCTAAAGGTCACACCATCTTCACAAAGCGCCACTTTCTGACAGTGTGACACTGATATAGAAGTAATATACCCTGCTTACCAGAAACTGCTCTATAAGATCCATGCCCTCTGCACTCTAAACAAAGAAATTAGTGATTTTCTTCAAAGGTCACTCAGCAAGTGTGTTATTTAAAATGAGGCACTTGCCAATGGCAGTAGGTATCTGAGAAACATCTGATCCAGGCCCTGAAGCAAGTCTTAAAAATGTCACCAAAACTGAAACCACCTCTCCCCAGACCGCACTTTTTTTGTGCCACAGGACAAAGCCTTGTTCTCTTGCAGGGCAGCAGGCTATGGCATTTCGGTTACAGATCTGCAATCTAGTATTCTTTCCAGAACACATTTATTTGAAGAAACACCATCTCCTCTTATCATGCACAAAAAGCAACAGCATCTGCTTTCCAAGTGCTACTCCTGTTATGTGGATTAAAAAAACCGGACATAATGGTAGAAATGAAACATCAGCTACGTCCCTGCCTGGCTCTGAATGTGAAATCCTGTACATCAGCCTGAAGACAGGCTTGTTACGTAAGATACACCCAATGCTAGTTCATGGGAACTGTTCCATAACAACAGACTGTGACAGTCTATTACTTAACACACCACTGAGCTGATGTGACTCAGATAATAACACATGGGAAACGTAACCCTGTCCAGAACACACTGTACTTTCTAGAAGAGTCCCTTTTCAAAGCCTCACAACCAAGTAGGTGGTCTGCCAGCAAGAAGTGGACCTATTTATAAAGGTTATTAAAAGGGCAAGAATCAAGAAAACAATAAAGATCAGCTCTGCAAAGCTCAATATTCAAAAAAAAAAAACCCCACATGTTGACATTTCTATATAAGATGTGAAACTCTAATATGGAGATAAAAAGATGAATAGAAATACGTTCAAAGAAGTAGATGCATTTTTCATTAATAAGATGTGTCTTCAGCAGTCACTCACTATTCTGACCTTATCAAGCTTTTCAACTTCTCCGGATCCGTTAGAGCTGTTTAAGACCAAACGAACCAGCCAACTGAAGAACTGTGAAAGCAGAGCATCTCAAGGGAACTCAATTACTAATTCGACAGGAAACCTTATTTTCATGAAGACAGTTTATTAAAATGACACTCCCTCAAATCTCTCTTCTCTCTAAGTTTATTGGTGTATTTCTATCTGCATTTTAATAAAGATCTTGGGCAAAAATAATCTCAAGAGTTATTCACAAATATTATTTTGGTGAAATGGTGTTAATCATGTCTGTATACAAAAGCTAAGACTGCCATAACAGTGTTTGTATAACACAAACCACGATTTACTTGCTGTTCAGTCTTAGATCAAAATTTTACTGGGCTATGTTGATCCTTTTTCCACTGGTGTACCATCAAAATTGGTGGAAGGGAAGGAAATAAAACTTGGGTAGGATTGACGTGCAAGAGAAAACTAGGCTACGCCAGGCGTTGCCCAAAAGAACTCTAGGACTGATGCAGAAATTGATCTCCCTCAGCCTGTCTGCTTCTCTCTCGACCTAAGCACAAGTCCATAAATTTCAGCAATTTCTGTGGAGCCCCAGTTCTTGAAATGATTCAAATCCAAACCCACCTCCTACAATAATGCTGAACTACTACACTGCAAGCCGTAACCTCAGTCTCGCTCCTCACTCATATTCCTTCACACTCACACCTCTTCCACTCCCTTGTTACAGCCATTCAGCTTTGGGCAGAGCACATGAGTATTTGGGGGGCAAAAGGGAAAAAAGCAAGAGTGAGTATTTCCCTCTGTCCTTGGAAGGGTGCTCTCCCTCAGAGGGATGAGTTTCTCTTTCAAGGGCTACATACATGTCACCGTATAAAACTGCAGATTGAAGTACTTAAATGCTACTTGAGGTATCAGCAAACACCTCTCTCTCTAACTTTTGTTGAGCTAGACAACTTGTGAAGACCTAAAACTAAAGCCCTTTTTAATGGATTCCGACTACTTATCTCAAAAATCTTCAGCTTCTTTTTTTTTCCCCCAAAACTAAGCTAGTAATAGTCACCTATCATTAAAATGAGGAGAACAAATTGATTAGCAGCTGTAAAGCACATTAATTTCAGGTAATAAAATGGAACGGAGTAGCTAAATCCCAAAAGCGTGTAGACCTCAGAGATGAGATACTGATAATATAAATGTATTCCTCTTTAATAAGTAGTACTAATATTGTTTTTCACCAAATCAAGAGGGTATTTTTTTTTCTGAAAAACTTTTACACCTTATTACCGCAATCACTTTTTTAATTTCATGCTTCCCTAACTTTATTACTGTTAATTTTACTCACTTAATTCTGGCTATTTTCTACCATTTACTGGGAAACTAGACAGAACTTCATTGTTTCCTGATAAATAAAAGGTAAATGGCTTTCTGAAAAAGGACGTCTATCTGTACGGTATCCTTCCTTCCAACACTGAAAGCCCCCGGACATCCTATGATATTCTTTATCTATTTAACTAATTTCCATTAAAAATCCTGCAGCCTCAGAGCAGAGGCCAACGCAGAACGAACGCCACAGCGTGTGACCCAAGATGCCTGAATGGCTGTGCCCAATGGAACAGTCCCACGCACTTCAAGGAGTTTTGGATCAGGTCTGGTAGATCTTGAGTTTGCATATTCTTTTGAAGTCTTAAAGTCTTCTGTCACTGCTGATTGAAAACCAAGCAATAATTAACTTAATATTAGCTACAGTTGATCACTATATTGCCCATAATTATATTTACTGCAAAAATGATTCTTCCCCTCCAATAATAGTTTTTAAGTGAGAAGATCAGCTTGTAATCATTCAAATACTCCTGTGATTTTGCAGTCAACTAGTTATTTTAAATGTACAGCTAATAAATGTGAATTCTGTTGTCTTTGGTTTTAAATTTAGAAACTTCCTTTCCCAAGCAAGCCAAATGCTTTAGGATATGTATTAAAATCTACAACTCCGTTCTTAAAAGCACTATGTTAGTGAAGAATGATGTAGTCACACTACTACTTTTGCGACCACCAGGTTACACCTAAACAACAAATGCTGGAGTTGTGCTCTAGAACAAAAAAAAATAAGTCCGTATCAGCCAAACACATTGCACTCCTAAGTGAAAGTCAAAGATGAATGTATTTACGTAAAATTCTCAATACTCTTCCCCTTTACTTTTCCCTTAAAATTTGCAAAGTGAGGGTACAGAAGAGCTGTAAATCAGTACAATTTCACTAGCCTAATGCAGACAGCTTTCTCTTATGTTTTATGCCTAATGGTGGGCTATACAATGAAAGCCTAATGTAACTGACGAGACATTTATGTTCATAATGTAAAAGAACTGGAGAATGAGTCTTTTCGTATATTGTAGCTTTCAGTCATCTTGTCTTTAACTCCTGAACTAACGCTGGATTATTAGAAGAAAACAGCTGTATTTCACTCTTTCATTTTGTATTAGCATGACAGTGGAAATAATACACTAAGGGAGCTGAAATATGTTACTACACCGTGAGTCCTTACGGCTGTATTGTGTTTTATATGTTAATCTTTTCACTATTTGCAGGTCTATTTGATAGCATTTTCCAAGCTTCTTCAGTAAAAGCTTTTCTCTAATAGCCAAACTCACTGTTCAATATTATCTTCCATTGATTCCCGGTTCTAATTATGAACGATACTCCCCACAAGCAAGACAGATTAGAAGTATTTCAAGCTAAATGGATGTAATGAGACATCCTTCCAGTGTCATTTGTTCTTATATAATGAAATGAAAGTGAAATGCCATAACCACAGCTCTCTGAGGTTCCACACACCAGGTTATACTCGTTGTATTTGTTGTCTCCTTCAGAAATAAACACAAAAAAAATCCACTGTTAAAAAAACCGAAGGAGACTATTTTAAAGTTTGTTTCCTTGAAAGACACAATTCCCTAGAAACAAGATGACTTTGCGAAGCTTTTGTTGTGGCTAAAAATGCAGCTTTGTCAAAGCACCCTGGCTCAATAATGCCATCCACTGGAGCTGATTATTTAGGTTTAGTGTTGCTTTGAGTTCCTACGACATTCAAGAAGCAGCTCAGCCACATGAGTTGGCATAATAACATGAACCTCTTTGGAGCAGCACATCTGAATTTTTCTAAATCCACTAAGACACCATTTCACAGAGTGGAAAACTAAACCCAGTTGTGTTCAGCCTGTCTTCACATAGATGCTTCAAACTTTTCAGCTCCTTTTCCCCCCTTTCTTATTAAAAACTCATTTTCCTTTTAGTAATGCACCAAAAAGATTTTATGGACTAAAGCACAGTGGTCCCAAACAATGTGAGCGACTAAAGAAACTGTCTGACCATGGCCAGCTGATAACCTGCCACCCTGAGGTTGCCCCTCCCGGACAGCAACCATTGCAGCCCTCACTTATCCCCCTGAAGCGTTGTGTGCTGCCTTTCATTTCTGCATCCCACAACGTCATTTTGTCATTCAACATCATTCAACTGCCAGAAGAAAAGTCAGGTTTCAAACGTTCTCCCCTTGCATCTTGCTTTCATACCACATAAATATGTGCATTCTCTCAGAAATGAATAAAGCCACCAGGTATAGCTGGCTAATTGATGATAATATTTTAATTTGCTGGAAATGAAAGAAATGGATGCATAGACAGCATTACCTAAACCTACTGTGACAGAAAGTGAAGGACCCCGTGTCCCTAAAGGCCCACCGCTGCATCAGAGACAAGCAGAGCAACAAACATCTTATTAAACAAGTGCACAAAAGCAAAAGGCAGAAGCCTCCAGGGCCATGTTAATTATCTCAGGGTCGAAGTCTCTCGGAAGGCTGTGGCGCAGGCTCCAAGGCAGTCAGATGGCAGTGCCAAAGCACTGAAGTCCCCAAGGTCCTGCAGTTATAGCACTGTCATATTTCACATGACAGGTAATACTTACGAACATGCCGACACTAACCTCCTCAATTATATTCAATGTCAAGGTTTTCGTGCTGAAGGAACTGCTAATTTTCAACATACACACTTGCTGACAAAAGATACTTCATCAAAGAAGGGAGTTTACGGTATCTGCTGCAAGACGCTGAAGATCCCTTCAGACACTCACAGTGGGAATAATGTCCTTCATGCAAGCTCTCCAACGATGAAATAAATATTGCCCTTAGTCAAGCATGCAAAAATCGCAATATACTATATTTGCTTTGCTGACAGACACTGCCTTTGCACAGAAATCTCACTCTGCTATTAAGTGCAGCACGGATGAGCAAATAATCTCTTGGTGTTTATTTGAACTTCCTCTGAAGAAAAAGGCCCAGCAGGTGTGGGCTACTGCAATGCCTCAGGTGCTCCAAGAAGCAAAACTAAAAAGAGAGAGTGCCTTCTACCAGCCTCCAAGAGTAGCCATGACTTCCATGGAGCAATTTATGTGCAATTACCAAGAAAAAAAAAAAGGTAAGCAATAAATTTAAAAAGAAAGATGTTTAAACATGCAAACATGAGTCCTAGTTTATTCTCATATTCACTCTTTTTTATAGAATTTAACTGAAAATACAATAAAACGAACTCGATTTGGCAGTTAGTATAGTAAAGAGATTAGGTGGCACAGATATGGGTACGGGTGAATGAACATGGTCTCATTAGCTTTCTATCCATCCAGGAGGCTTCTCCCACTTGCAGGCGTTAATATGAACTGAAGACAGATTCTGCTGTGAGTTGCACCAATTTAAATCCAGAGCAACTTTTATCTGGCCTCCAATTTGCATTAATGGTCAGAGGTGGCACACTGAGATGAAGCACAATGAAGGCAGACATCATGCTTGGAAACAGAAGGAGCATTACACTAGCAGAGAGGATGTGAATTTAAAGGGACACACAGTGCAACGTGAAAGGAGACTTGTCTGAACCATAAAAAATCTGCTGAAATGAAATATAACATTTAAAAACAAAAAATACATCTTTCAGTTATTTGTATTATTCTAAATTATTTTTACTTGTGTACAAGCAGTTTCAATGTTTCTTCATTATTATTTTTGTTAACATTTACACTGCAGTAACACAAACATCCAAAAATGCCATATTCCTACAGAACATGCCCGGGTAATATTTGACATTTTAGCAGTTACCTGATCAAATACTCAGATTCAAAGCATATTAGACCTCCTCTAGTTTCCCTTCTTACAACACACAAAAACAGGCAAAATTGTTTTTAATAGGTCAACAGGAGCATCAGCAACCCCATTTCTAATTGATGCAAATAAGAATTGTGGCTACACTATATAAGCACTACAGGCTACTCTTACTGTCTCATGTTCATACAGAGATTTCTGCACAGCGTTGGGAGGTAACCTATTGCTTTCCTGCACCTCATGACCCAAGAATTCCGTTATAATGATGCCTGTACGACCCACACGAGCGTTAAACCAGAAACCAGAAGATGCTGAGGTACTACAATCACAAGAGACCTCATTAGTCCTTCACATTATTAATTGGGAGTGGAAGGGTTAATGAAAACACACCAGAACATGAGATTTCTACCCCCGCACATGCCTTCCCAACTCTATACAGATGAGGCCATTTCCCAATTGACCTCGCTGATCCTCTTCAAAAGAGCTGCTGGAGTAATAAACCGACATTCACTTTCATGAAAGGGAATATTTCAGCAATAAGGGTAACAATTTTGGCAATATGTCTACAGATCCAGAGCTTGAAATTTTTGCCGACTTGGCAGATGGATTTCATAAAGCGCTATGCTCTTGGTAAAAAAACCCCACAAACCAACAACAAGCCAAAGAACAAAACCCCACAAAACAAAACCACCCTTCCCCTCAAAGCCCAATGTCATCCCTGGCACTAGTCCAAGAAGAAATTCAAGGGTCTGAAACTACACGCTCAAACTAGTAACATCCACCACTCACATGGACTCGCAAGAGGTCTGAGAGTATTTAAATGTCCAACCTCTCAATCCTTTTTCAACACTGTTATTCAGAATATAAACGCTCTTCCAATGTTTTCTATGAACAACACCGGCTTCTACAGTCAAAATGTATACACACATATTAATAATCTGCTCTGCTTTCACTGCTGACATCGAAGAGCAGATCTGTTTATGCCTCTGCCTAAACATACAAACACATCAACAGTTTCCTCCCAACCTCGACTTCTTGTGAAAAACGTTCCAAATAACTCACAAACATGACTTAGACAAAACGAGTTCAAGACAAAACAAAAAAAATCAATATGTATTTCCCATCTGCCATTTAGTTCTTGAAATAATGCTCTTTCGTGTTGATCTGACATGAACTGAGAAGACATCTCATATAAATTTAGATTTTAAAAAGAATAGCTGTGTTGTAAAGAGAAACAAAACATATTTTCCTCCAATTTCCTTCCTTAGCTTTGGATAAGCCACGGCACGTCCAAGTCAATAGCGGTGTTTTTCTGCTTTTGCATTTCTTTTCTTAATATGGAAGCTGAGTAGGTAATATCACTCTTAACAAGTTCTGACAAAGTAAAGGTTACTTTGTCTCAGGGGAATTCAAATAAGCATCTTTTCTCACTTAAAATCTAATTTTAAAATACAGTAAAATCCCGAGGCCACTAGTGGAAGTCCAACAAGTCTCATCCACCTCGGCAAAGACACAATAGCATCATATTTTTACAAATACATTTTTGATAGTTTAATACAGCCTTCATGCTTCTATATTACATTACAAATCTGAAGCCTCTACATATCCATCTCTAGAGACAGACTAAAAGTGTAGCGTACTAAATATCACAAATTTCTTGGCAGATTTCATGGGCGCCTACTATACCTCAGCAAAATACATACGTTACTATGACAGGTAATTTTAAACACTGGCAGACACTCCCATCTACTTCTTCCTGTATGCAAATGTAGGTGTTCTAGTTTATGGATGAAAACTAAATTTTTTTTAAGTGTACACTACAAAATTCCTGATTTTGACCCTATTAATATTACTATCTTACTAATCTCTTTATTTTTCAGGAGAAGAGACCTAATGGACCAAATTTAAGGAAGCCTGAGTTCAAAAGTAAAGTATGGGAAAAACCTGTTTCTCTGTTGCAGCTGCGGCACTGCTCAGCCCTTGCCGCTGAAACCATGGCTTGCTTTAGGTACAGTAAGGAAACTTGACAACGTAAGAGACGTAGGAACATCTTTATCGTCCATTCTCAAAATGCAAATAGTTCAGATATACAAAGGCTTGGGTGAACTGAAAGCACTGAACTTAAGGGCAAAATCTGAAAAGCAGTTCAGTGTTTTCTGTAGAGTGCTATTGCTGTCCCTAGGGCTTAGTGAGGAGTTACAGCATCAAGTTTATGGCTTACAAGTCCATAGTGCAACACTAAATCACGTTTTAAACAGCCATATACTGTGCTACTACATAGCTGAGCGAGAACATCTAGATAGGTAATGCTACATTGCGTAATACAGACAGACCCAGAGCAATTAACAGGTTTTTAGCGTGTAACGTGAGGATCCTAAGAGCCTGCATATAGAAAGGTGCAGAGACTCGTGCTCACACAACCTGAACTGTACGCGCACCAAAGATTTGCTAAATCTCCCATTATTTACTCAGCATCTCTGTGTTCCCCGCACAGATGACTTACCACTTCAGAAACATTTGACAGAGACAAAAACTAGATTACCGTCTAAAGCCCTGGCCCAAAGTGCAACTTTCCTAACAATAAAACAAAGCTGCATTTTCAGAGCCAACTCTCAAATCAAAATTGCATCCCCAAATGGTATTTCCCCACACATGACATGACTTAGGACTTGTTCACTTCTTGTACCAGTAACAACCCCACTGAAAAGAAGCCTTGCAAAAACAGATGCCTTTTGCTCACGTTGCAGCTGAGGGTCAGCAGCCCAAGCTGTCTGGCAGCTCTGCACCACACTAAATCCTTTCAGGGCTATTGGTACAGCAAGATCAAAGGCAACTTTCGAGAACGTGCATGAAATGCTTCTGCAGAAGCCAACAGTAGATGTTAAAAGAGGGAGCCTGGATTCCTAATGCTGTATGTTGGGTTTTTTTCTTTTAAAGGAAGAAAGTTTTCAAATACAGGGAATTATACACAATCATCCTAACTGGCTGAAGGGAAAGCAAGTTAAAGAATAACGTCCTGAAGCAATTTTTGAAATATCGCTTTTAAAAACTCTTATAGCTTAAATCATTTAAAAAGACAACACATGCCGTTAGACCTCACTTTCCTCACCTTTCTCATACCTTAATAAACACACTAAAAAAACCGCTCCATAAAATCCATTTGTATGTCTAGCGTGGGTGGGAACACAGGCTTGATCCTCATATCTCTTATTGTTGTGTATCACTTAGAAATCTCATTGGATCCACCCTACTACCCATTGCTCCAAAATATATAGGTTGCTCTGACAACCAAAAGCCCATACTTTGTACTGTCATATATATAATTTTGTCAGCCTAGACAACCTGTTGGCAGCTATTACAAAACAGAACCGCATAAAGCAAGAAAAAAAAAAATCACCTCTTTTCCATGCATACTTTCATTTCTTAAGAAAGTCAAGATTTTAAACTTCAGTAGAATACCTAAGACAGCTTTTGTTTCACCTTTCATATGCAGAACAATGACTTTCCTTACCTGAATTATAACTTTCTTCTTACTCGCTATTGCTTTTGTATTCTGGTTTACGAAAAATTAAAATTAATGAGATGGCTTAAAACTCTGCTTAAATATAAAGCTACCTCTTTAATACTTTGGAGGGTTTATTAACACAATGCCCTGTTCCAACATACATTGCAATTACATCTATGCTGTAAATGAGCAAAATGAATGTTTGATACCTTAAATTGAACACTATGACTCTCAAGAAACTTCCTAGCAAGCCACAGCAGCCATTCAGAACAGGCTAGCCTTCAAAAAAAAAAATGGGAAAGTGCATAGTATTTGTATGATCTATAAAATCTAAAGGAAAAATCTCGCAAGTAGGATGAAGAATACGTATGCATCAAGGAAGACACCAAAGGCTCAGCCCCCGCCACACCTGAAGACAGACAACAGAAGACCTTGCCCACCGCAGACAGTATCTGGCATGTATTACTTGGAATTTTCTAAAACTGTCATTTAAAAAAAAAAAAATCTAAATACTGTAGTTCGGTCAAATCATAAACACTATGCAAGTGATGTGCTGCAAGATACGGGATTTCCCAAATCCTAACAAAAGCAATGAATTAGTTCCCTCTCCACCCTCGTTATTGTCATTACAGAAAACTACAGACATAGTTTTTAGTATCATTTGAAGTATCCAGTTTCCATAAAGGAAAAGACAAACAAACAAAAAAGAAAAAAACCTGAAGAAACAAATATTTTTCCTCCCAGTAACTGTTCCATAAATCAAATGGCATTTTAAAAATTTATAAATGTAAACACACTTATTTTCCCTGACCCACACAAGCAAGAATCCTAGTCTAAAAATTCAGTGTAGTGGGATAATGACTGGGGATGGGGAGGTGGGGAGAGAATTAGAGAAAACTAGGGGAAAACTTCTGGAGTTTAAAGTTACAACATCAAGGAAATTTTATGGTAAACTACAGCTGCAGCCTCCAAGATGGAATGCGGTTGGCATACATGCAATCTACTCCTGCGATGGTTCCCTAAGCAACACTATCTGCAACCTTAGCACACGCTTAGAGGAACAGAACGGAGGTTGGAGCGGACTGAAGATTCCGCGGCCAGACTCTGTCCTAATCTTCGCAAGGATGGGAACCTGATGGTACTGTGGAACCGATAAACCTCGTAGCGGCCGCCAAATAAGGAAGATAAGAGAAGACGTTGGTTACTGAGTCAACGACCGTGACGAAAGCGCTGTCCTTTGGATGAATCTTGCTCATCATAATGTAATACTAAAAAGCACACTTCCATCCGAAATCTACCCCCCTCCAAGGTACGACCACCCGTCACTGAGCATGCGCAGTGAATTTCAGGGGGCGCTGTACCTTTAACTCGAAGCAAGAGAATTCTTTACCAATCAGTAACACAAGTATGTATAACTAGAGTCACTCAAGCTCCACCTAAAGAATAATATAAAAGGAGTAGGGGAGAGAACAAATCTAGAGAGGAGTCCATCGTAACTACTGGGATCGATCAACGGGCCGAACCTATCTTCTCCCCAATAGGGACGCCTAAGGACTATTCTTTAAGTGCTCTTAGTGATGAACTTCAGCTAGCTTTTCTTTTATTAAGTGATTAGATCTTGTATGTCTACTGTTTGCATGCTTGCTTTTGCAGTTAAGTCTACTATCACCAGCAATCTCTGAACCTTAAACTGTCACGGATTTGTGTAATACAAATTCTCAGCTGAGTTTCATTTTGGTATAAGTTTCCAGAAACTTGAGTAATTCGTTTGACTGAGGAGTCTGTCCCAAAAAGGACATTCGAATCACCCTCTGATGCAGTGTGCTGTCTAGTCAGGTTTGGACAGGCTGATCAGGCACAAGGATCTCGCCTTTCCTGGGACATTAACAGGCTAGTCAAACACAGAAGGCTGGGGAACTTTGTCCCCGCCACCTTCTGCTCTTAACGTGAGAAGTCGTGTGTGGCTCAATGCGAACAGGAAATCTGAGATCCTGAGGCCAACAACCTTATTTATGCCATAGTAATAAACAGTTAAGCACACACACAAATATTATCTTCTCCCACCTCAACTCAGACGCGTCCACATGAACTTACATAATCAAATCTATACCTAAGGCTGCATTGTTCGGTCATTTTTCCAACAGCTATAATCACGATTCAATTAGCTTCCTCTAAGCATTGGCAGGTGCACAGTCAATGTCCTGTGACATTTAAAGGATTGGTACCTGCCCAGCCCTTCTCTCCTCCATGAATTTTCTGAGCTCTAAAACAAAACACATCACATCTGCAAGATGATGCACAGGAAAGCTATTCCAAACCACGCTGTTTCCCTCTNTGCGTCCACATGAACTTATATAATCAAATCTATACCTAAGGCTGCATTGTTTGGTCATTTTTCCAACAGCTATAATCACGATTCAATTAGCTTCCTCTAAGCATTGGCAGGTGCACAGTCAATGTCCTGTGACATTTAAAGGATTGGTACCTGCCCAGCCCTTCTCTCCTCCATGAATTTTCTGAGCTCTAAAACAAAACACATCACATCTGCAAGATGATGCACAGGAAAGCTATTCCAAACCACGCTGTTTCCCTCTGCAGGAGCAGCATGCAGAGGAGTGAATCTCACAAAAACCACAGTGGTGACCTTTGTAAGACTGGATATTACAGATGTATGTATATGTGTCTGTGTGCATAAATTTTGCAAGCCTAGACCATAAATATATGTGTGGGTGTACAAATATATAAAAAAAATTATAGATACACTTCCAAAAATTAAGTAGGCCAGGACACTGCATCATCAGGCTTCAACGCGTTCAATTCTGCCTATCCAGGACCTATCAGTGGGACTCTCAAGGTTGGCTCGAAGAGAGGTTTCACCTGAGAAGGCAGCAATTTTACTCTTCAGCAGTTTTGTCTGACTATCACTAAAGTTCAGCACCATTCTGGTGCTAAAACTTGAAATGATTGTTTTCCCGTGAAGTAATGGACTAAATATTATTTAGATGGAAACAGATTCCTTCCTCCACAAATGTGATGGAATAATCAGCAAGTACTTTCATTTAAACCAAATTATTTCAGACTGTGGCTTCACTCTAGCATAGTATAAAATTTTGTATTAAAGCTGACTCCGAAATATTTGCAAGCTGTAATACCATTCCAGTACCGAATTTTATGAAATCAAACCCACTGCAAAAGAGACCGTTAGGTGATTATTCACATAAGCACTAAGCCATGGAAAAGTACTGTTGATATCTTACAGCCAAGAGTTGTAAAAAATGATGAAAAAGGATACCACACAGGCAAATAGCCTCACCTTTCCTTATTACAAAGTCACAAAGAAATTCTCCACATTTTGAGTTTTCTCTCTGCCAAATATGTTCCTTTTCCAGAACAAAAAGGAGACCTTTTTATAGAAAACCCGGACATGGCAAGTTAAGGCTGGTTTAACAACATCCTTTAAATATTTAATATATAAACAGCCACTTAATTGCATATCCAAATAGCTAACAGGCAAAAACCATTTCTAGCCTCACAATTATCACTAACTCTTCATACATGCAGTAACATCACCTTTTAGTTACTGAAGGCAACCTCAAAAATAACATCTCTAAATCCCCTTTTAATACAGACTGTTTCGCACTTAACACGACTGCAAAACGTCACATACGTTTGCCATCCAGAAAGTTCAAACAAAGTCACTTTTAGCCACCACAGCGGAAACACAGTTTGCATAAATCTTGTGGTCTGACCTGTGCAGAAGAAAGCAGTCCCTCCCTGAGGGCACCAGAAGACAGAAATTTATACTGTTGGATGAGGTTGAAGGAGTTTATTTGCATTGACACTTTGTAAATTACCAGAGAAATGCCCGGAACAGCCAAGGAGGGTGGGCAGTGCTATTGCAGTGTTGTCCGCAAAACAGGAGTGAGCAAAGGCTACCATGGAGGAGACCTTAAAATCTCTCTTCAGCCTGTAGGTGTGTATAAAGAAATAGTGGAAAATGGGATTCTGCAAACGTCTTCCATTGGCTTGGCTGGAAAATGCTGAGTTTGTTTTGGTTTGGTTTTTAAATAAGCAAAGGAAAAATTCAGTAAATGATTCCTTTGTGACAATGGAGCTGAGGAAGCTCAAATAGCTCGTTTCAGGTGCTTCAGAAGAACCCACGCCCGCAGGGGCTGCACAGGTCCCCAAGCAAGTGAGTGGCAGACTAGGGTGCGGGACTACAGTCCCAGCACATGGGACCACAGCTAATGGAGAAGGTTGGATCAACTCCGAGCAGGATGCGCAAGAAGCAACTTGGCATGACCTGGAGCAGCTCCTACCAGATCTGCCTACCTGGAATTCAGACGTTGCAGGTCAGCAGCCCCGAACTGTGCCCGTGAAGAATCCCCCTCCCAGTGCCGGGACAGGGTGGGATGGGCACAGAGCAAAAGGCACGTTTTAGCCCAAACAAGCAAGGAAAAGAAGTTTTCTGTAGAGAAGGAGAGTTGGTAGCTACCTCAAATAGGCCTTCAAAGCCACACTGCACTCTTCAGGGCTGACAGTCTTGCTCACATTCAAATATCCCAAATTGAGATATTATCATGTATCCTTTTATTTCTCTTGCCAGTACTATTAAGTCTGATTAACCAGTTGTTTGGGATTTAACAGATGACCTCACTGAGAACACAGCCATTACAATTTATTCTCCCTGGTTTCTAGGAATAGGCTTGACTGTTGGAGGCTTTGTTTATTTTGCTGTTTTTTTTTTTTTAATTTTATTTTGTTAGTAATTGACTCCTTGCTGTCAGCTGGTGCCTGCAGAAGACTTAGATCTGTAAGAAGAGCAGCAAGACATGTTCAAGCATGTGACAGGCACAGCATGCTGACAGGGGCTGGGAGATACAAGTCTTTCATGAATGCCAGAATTACGTTCCAGCAGAGAACTTAAACTTTCGTATCTTCTAGCAATTTCTCAGAAGTAGTAATACTTACATAAACTAAACAGCTGCCCACACAAAAATTAAAGCAGCAATTGCCAGCACATTTTACTTCATCTATAATGGCACACGAGGTAGCAGAAAGTTTTGTACACATATTTCTCAGGGAAATAAACTCAGCCAGAAAGTAGCTTTCTGACTTCTGAAGACACTTACTGTTCACAGAGAGCAAACATCAGGCTTTACAGCTTTCAGAGGAAGATACACGTTACATCCCTGGAAGCCAACACAGTGTCAGACAAGTGATCCTGCGGGTTTCCTGGGGGAGTATAAAAATACAATAAAAATCCACTAACCAGGAGCACCGGATTTTGACAGAGACAGCACAACTTCCTCCCACTAGTAACGCTGATGGATGTTTTCCATACCAAAACTGACAGTGACAAAAGAGGCTTTAATGCGAAGGAGCCTTTCCAATCCCTCTTCATGCATCTGGGAAGGCTGGTACTGACTGACAAGCAAGTCAGATCACGAATGATTGACATCCCTAAAACAAACACAGAGGTGGAGTGTCTTCAAAGAGCAGCCGCGACCACTGCTGGTAGGATTATTTTTTAAGCACTTGTTCCAGTGACTGGTGTTGCTGCACACGGCTGAGAGGACAACTGTTTCTCCGCCTGGTCGTCTTCACTGCGAGCACCAGCCCTGCCCTCGCTTCTCGGCCCAAAGCAACCAAAAATAGTTATGCCGGTTAGTGAACAGACTATTTTAATCTGGCATCTTGCTCGCTACATATACCATTATCATGGAAAAGAAAAACAAGTTGGGAAAAGATAAAAACAGATGTGAAACCAGAGCTAGAAGAGAGAAAGCAACAAATTTTAGGGAACTCGTTATCTTTCTCATGCCTTGTCTCATGCCCAGTAAATGCACACTTGTCATCTCCAGTGCCTTTTCTCCATGTTCTCAGCAATGCTTGGCTTTGTTGTCTCGGGGAAAACACACGCAAGAGCTGAGAAGAAATTATTTCATATATTTTACATTCCTCTCAATGCTGAATGATGTTCCAACATTGTTTGAGAAGTCATCTACAGAACCCTAATCCCCAATGTAGCAAACAGCACCAGCCCACAGCTAACCTGCCAGCAGGAATTCAGGTTTTCCACGCAACGTTTCAGTTCAATCCAGAGGCAGAGCCCATTTGTTGCACAGTCAGCACAATGTGGCAAAGTAACTTGAATTTATTGGGAAAAGATCCACAGTAAGGATGTGTAATTTGGGCAAGATTAGCACCTGCTGCAAATAAGAGTCAGATATATACTTGCTAAGGATCTAGTCCACCAAGGAATAGGATAAATTTAATAATCAGTTATGGAAACAAGAACTTAATTTTAGTACAGATGAGGATCATGATGTAAAACATAGCATCCTACAATCTATCATGGTTAGCATGATTTTAATGGATCATTCGAAATGCTTATGGAACCTGCGAGTTTCTGGGCACTACTTTGGGATCAGTAATAAAACAAATCATTCTCTAGTTACCTCCTAAAGCAACTTAACATCCCTATATGATGAATAATTATAGTCTACTTGAGAAAAGATACTTAACTCCTTAGAATGCAGCAATAAAATTTGCCTGATCAAAGATGAAATTTGAAAGCTTTGAGTTTGATGGGCTTTGAGAACACCCCTATGTAAAGTATTTTATACTCTTTTCTTTCCTTTCAAAATGATTCTTTTTCCACTGACTTTCTACTATGAGAATACAAGCAGAAAAAAAATCCATATTTCTTTTCAGTTATGTCAAATTTTAACCATTTATTACAGTGCAAAACCCTGGACAAAAATACCGTGTAAGTCACACACCTAGCTCTATGTGCACCTTAAGAATTTAAGTATGTCCAGAATCAGACATTAGGGTGACTGCTCACGAAGAAATCTTTTTACACTCAAGATGCATGCCCTATGGTCGCTTGTATCCACACACATCCTCCTTACAGAGGAGCTATCCTTCCTACTCTGCTGCTTTAATCTCTCTTCATATTTACTATGCTCTCAAGAATTCTAATAAATATTCTATGTGGTGTCCATAAAGCAAATAAAAATGATTAACTAACAGTCAGCACAAACGCCTCTAAAGCAGCATGCACTCTTCTTTCATGCGGGATCATCAAGTTCAATACCATGATAAAGGTTAAGTTTATTAAGTATTACAGAGATCTGAGTTCTCATCACTCAACCGCCTTTTTTTTTTTCTTTTTTTGAGAAACTGTAATAAAAGGAGGTGCACAGCTAAATGGTGACCTTTGGAAGTACTGTCTGTTCCTATGGGAGGAAATGCGCTGTATTTGATTGTTAGTTTTTGTAAGATTAATTAGACTTGCATGCTAATTGATATTTTTTGGTAGATGAGAACAATGAAATAATTTGTTTCCCTTTGTAGGAATTCTATAATAAATGTTATCCACAGATGAATAACTGCACTGCTTTATCACAGCAATAATAGTTTTCTTTGGAGATACATTTTTAAATAAAAAAATCCCATACATTTGCATAAGGTTACCTGAAAGCGCTATGTAGCACGGTTTTTTCAGACAGCAAGACCTTCATTGATTTAAGTCACCAAACCAGATACATAATAAAGGTCTCCTATTTAACAGGATGACAGATTTCATCAACAGAACGCCTTGGCATTAGTGAGCTAGCACATCTCAGTTCAGTACTACTGCCTGCGCACAATTTCTACTGCAACTCAACTTCCACACAACCATAAAAGCATTTAGTTTGTAAAAAGCCAGCATTGTTAAAACGGCTTGTGTTGTTTAGCTTTTACGTCTATCTATATACATAGGCATAATAACCTTTCACAAATCTGACCTTCAGAAATCACACATTAGTATGCAAGTATGTACAGTACACTGCAAACACTAATGAAGATATTTAGACAACACAGTTAAACCTCAGACACACGACCAAGTTGTCACAGATTAATACATTACCACATCAGCTGAGTCACAGCAACTCTCCGGTCACCCGGTCTGAGCTCATAAAACGCAAGGTGACGTGCGTTATCGAAGCCCTCTTTCACTTCAGGTTAAGCCAAGTCAAATAATTTTGCATTTGTGCAAACGTGGCCAGCTACTGCATCTCTGCTAACCCACAACAACTCAACAGGTCTCGGTATGTTGATCACGTATATAACCTGTTCGATACACTGCTACCATCTAAGGAATTCCTCTACACATTGCTTAAAGTACGAGATGAATCACACAGTCAGCACCTTCTCCCTACAGTACCAGAAGTGTCTTGCATAGACCCTGGCCTGTCCTTTGAGAGACTACATCAAGACTTATTTGCCTAGTAGCTAATTTAGCAGTGACATTCCACCTCTCACCACATCTGTCGCAAAGCTATCACAATATTGGATGTCTTCATTTTTAAGCCCTCACAGAAATATTTCAGCCTACACAAAACATCCTAGAACAGGCTCGTAACTGACTATAAACTAGGTGTTAGAAGGATGACATATTGCTGTAGTTAGATGATAAAGCTTCTAACACCCCAGTAGATGTTATTTTTCTCAGCAAATCAGCAGTTCTTCTAACGACCACAGGAAGCTCAGCTCAGGCGCACGTAAGCATGTCGGTGACCATCTTCAGAGTAGCTGCTGAATTGGGACTGGGAGCGGGGAGTTTAAAAGAAGTGAAAAACCTGCCTACCTCAGTGAATCTCGCCTAAACAGAAGCGGCTTACTGCCCACTAATTACAGCCTGGAACAGGGACCAACCAACCAGGCTGACATCCCAGTCCTGACAAAAGGAAGAGAAGAGAGAGAGGCATGTTAAGTACAAGGATTTAACTGTAGATTAGCCAACATTTGATCTTGCTGGTAGTAGGAAATACATATTCAGTTTAATGAGCTTTATCAGACATCATATGTCTCTTGGGACTTCTGCTAGAAAAAGCGACTACAAATTGTGGCCACAGTCTGTGAGGGTTCCTCTAAAACCCATTGGCAGAGGTTTGAGAAGGACAGTGTTGAAATCCGTGAGCCAACAGTTCCCATTTTGGTGTTGCACAACGGAGTCAGTATCAGATTTTCAGGTCAGAGACTGAACTAATTAATCTGTTGTTGCTTTTGGCAGCCAGAAACATTTTTCTATGAATCAGAAATGAATTCTTTATTAAATGAGAGTGCTCTTCCTCTCAAGGAAGTGCTTGATTCAATAGGCAAGAGTCTTTCTCACAAAAAAAAAAAGCCAAATCTCAAACCAACAAAACAAAACCCCAAAACTTCTTTAAACAGTGTAATGAACATTGAAGTATTTGTACAACACACAAGCGCGTCAACAGAAGAGACACAGACTTCCCATGTGATTCCTTTAGCCATGGTTTACAGGAATCAGTGGGAAAGAGACCAAGGGGAAAAGACAACGTGAATTAAAATCCAAACGATTTGAATGCCCAGACCAGAATCCTGGCAAGAGAGGAAAACGACCATGCACAATTTGAGGTTTTTTGTATTTCTTTCAGGGAACAGCTCCAACCACGGTTGCTGCGGCTTGCCTGCTCAAGCCTGTAGGCCAGCTGGAGAGACACTTTTCTTTTTTTGTAAAATTCTGTTCCAAGCAGGCTTTTGACTGCTGGGATCTCACTTCTTTGGCTTTGGAATCTAGACTGTTTTGTTGCTACAGAATGGCAGAAAGCAAGCAACGTGACAGGAGGAGGACGACATTTCGTAAATGGGAAGAACGCTTGCATCAAGTGCAAAGCAGAAGTAGTATATTGATGACTTTTACACTGGAATTATACTGACATTACCCTTCTCATAACTGTAAATGAGGAGTAAGATTAATTTTACAGCAGCAGATTTTCCCCATGACTTCAACAGAATTAGATTAAATTAATGTTTCATTTGTGCTTAATCTAAATTTCTGTCTTCTAAACTGTAGGCAAATGGTTTCTAATCACTGTTTCTGTACCATCTGATGTTAAAGGTTCATCAATTTTGTTTCCCACCAATATGATTAAACTATTATTCAGGCAAGAAAACATTGTTAGTAAGCAAATCAATTTCTTCTAAAACTCTCTCATGTACTGCCAGTTAATATCTTCAACCAAAACAGTAAAAATGCACTGGTCTTGGGCTTATTTTCTAGCTGTATGTTGAGCTGTGAGCATGCAATTCTTCTCCCCTCCAATTCCGTCTGTCCCAGACTACCAACATGCAGAACATAAATTTGAATCTCCCTCTACACAACTCTTTAAAAAGAAGGAGCTGTTAGAATCAAACTGCCACACAGTGCGATTTTAACTTATTTAATGAAGGACAGAATTAATTTCTACTTTATAAAAATGTAACTCCAATTAATACCAAGAATAAAACACCCTGTGCTATTATCAAAAAGTCATAAAACATCTGCGTTTAACAATAATCTGGATGAAGAGTACTATACATAACAGAAATAAAATTCCTTATTGCCGTTCATCATCTTCTATCTTTAAAATGATACTGTGCTCACACATTAATTACAGATATTAGATAAGTAAATTGTATCATGATACCCTGAAAAGGCTGGCACACCAACTGCTGGAAGAGCATAAAACCATTAAACCGGCGAGATCCTTGGTCTGCCAGCAGCGCGATTTCACAACACAACTCTTTGTCAGTCATTTACCTTCATCTGTACTTGTGAAATATATCCCCTCATAAGCACTTTATGCATTACAACTCAGTCTAATAGGTGAAAAAGACCTTTCTGGGTGGGGTGTGGGGAATTAAGGGGCTCCCGACACCGCCTTCAGACAAATGAGTGAGTAACTTGCCAGCGGCACAACGAAGGGTGAACTCTGCCATGTTGAGATTATTTGCTTTGTTGTACAGGTCTAATAAACATACTGGAGGACAAAATTGGTCTGTTACATTAATATACCTACTTCATTTAGAGTAAGAGCATAGCGGAAGCTTCAGCATTTTAACGAGACAACAAGGCTTCAGCACCACCACAGGTACCGAGGCGTTACAATTGCACAAACTCTGTCAGAAGCAGCCCTTTTGGAAAAACCAAACCACTACAGAATTCCGACCCTAGCTATTGGTCCTGACGCAGTTCCGCAGTTTTTCAGACACCAACAGCTTTTGGGGACTTTTCTTTCTCCCAGCACTGCCCCACACCAGGCAAGCTGAGTCTGGTTTGTGAAGCGAGAAAAGGGATGTGCTCTCCCCTCTCTCTTACCTCAACCCCTCTGCAGCCGGTGCCCGCTACCTCCTTAAAAACCGCCCCCCCACCACCCACCCCCGCCCCAGGACACAGCACAGCTTTGGTGCAGACGGTTCCTCAGCTGGCCCTCAGTTTGGATAGTTGGCTCCACTGAACCAAGTCCTGAGCAGGAAGGTGAGAGGGCCGCGTCTCTCCAGCCAGTACATTCACCAAGTGTCCCTTCTGCGGCCCAAAGAGGACAAGGACGCGGTGTCGCCCTGTGCTGCCCAGGGCAAGGAGAGTCACCTCTGCGCCTTGCACAAACGCTTGCAAAGAAAAAGGCGTTTATTCATGAAATGACAATCCACCCTGTCCTGTTTAGTTTTCCTTCTCTGTGAAGCATTACTAATATATTTTTATCTACTTGTAACACCACGCCTATCTAATAAAATTTCTAATTCCTTAAAAAAAATAAACTCTGCCTCTAGCGAGGATAACTTCTACAGCATATGAGCAGATGTAGGGTTTTGACAGCTGACTGGTCATAAGCGATCAAAGGTTTGAACAAAAGATAAAATACTTGTGTGGGCTACCGTTTCTGCCAAGAAATCCAACGAAAAAAGTGAGGAACAGCAAGGGAAGAGGGTACAATATCACAGACTTGAAGCAAAAGTAGTCTGCAGACGACACTGGCCTGGAAGGAAGGAAAAACTAACAAAACATATCACTCAGTATAATTAACAGCTGTGTAAGAAACAAACCAGATTTGAGAGGAAATCCCCCTTCTGTAGAGGTTTAAGGGTGACAATAAAGCTTAAACTGTCACAAGCATTTGATTAGTATGTTACAGATGGAATTTAAAACTGGCAGGTTAATAATCAAGAACTCCCCGGGGTGTCAGACTCCCATTAAATGCATCTCCTCCTTTACCTGGTCCAATCAATCTGCATTCATACTTTCCTACCACCCGACAAAATACATCTGCTGGTAAAAAAAAAAAGCTTTTCCTGGGAACAGATTAAATATTTATGCCATTCTATTACTGATGTAAACACTTCTCCTACACAATTTTCTAGATATAGATCAGCAGCTTCATTGCAAAACTTAATCATGCACTGTTCCCTGAAAACTGCTTAAAAGTATGCTTTAGAAACCATTCACAGAAGGTAATAAAACATACTTAAAGTCACATAAAACTTATAATCATTGCTCCAGCCATTTTAATGCTGAAAAACAACTGTGTTCAGAAGTTGAACAGCCTCTGCTAACACTACATATGCCCTTCCAGTACCTAATTAGCTGATAATACTCTGGGTGCCTGTAATGCATGATTCAAATGCCTTGCTTACCAATGTGTTTAGTATTCTGCAAATAAGTCTTCGTACCAATTAAATCCCTTGTTATTATGAAAATGCTTCCATACTGTTGTAATAACATAGGATAACACAGTCAATGCTACTAATCATGAGGCTATTCTTTGAACAAATGCAGGATTTATGAGTAATCATTGGTAAGGATACGCTACTATTCGGTACCGAGTACACAAAATCTAATAATACCTTTCAAATAAATCTGATTAATGTTACAGTATCCTTTAAGTAAGACATGCACAAAAAAAAACCCCTTCCCAAACCACTGAGAAGCAGTATTTTACAGCACAGTAATTTACAAGCAGAGTAATTCACAAGCATATGCAGATAACAAAAACCTGGTTTTCCTCACGATATCTAAAAATATTGCTAAGTATCAGGTTTGATCTGAGAGAAGATTGTTACTTCCATTTCCCCTAGAACAGGCAAATTAGGAGACACTTTTGCTCACGGGAAACTTTTAGAGCAAACTCAGCAATGAGCCCAGATTCCCTATCTGGTAAAGCAGCAAGTCAAGAACCTACAATATCTCCATAGAAACGTTTAATTGTACTGGCTTATAGTTTAGTTTAGTTCTAAAATTCTCTGCTGAAATCATGTACAGTACGAGAAATACTTCATTCATCATCAAAATAATCAAATACTTTACTTACAAAATAACACACAAACTCATCTTATTACTTAAAATGTTACCTATCTTGCAGTTAACTAGAAAAAGAAAGCCACGGGGCTGCAGAGCAAGGAACTCCTACCATCAAAAAGATTGTAACATTAACATGTAGAACTAGTAGGAATTTTTAAAAAAATGAGTAAGACTTTCAATAAGTAACTAAATATGATCATTTACAGAGTACAAGTAAAGAATGAAAATAAAAACTACTAAAAACCTTCAACACAGTGTAAGAATAGAAATATTTTAGAGAATTATTTAATTAGTAACTTACATACACAAAGACCTTTAAAATGATTTTCACGCACACAACTAGCCTAACCCACAGAAGTCAGAGTGGCAGGGGAGAAATACACAAAGAGATTAGATCAACTCTTCCAGGATGCTTAGTCCCAAACTTCCTTCACGTGTGCCTAACAAAACACCTGAACTAAAAGTGCCCCACCAACCCCAAATCCTTCCAACCTTGTATCATTCCCTCCTAGAAACAGCTGAGACAAGGGCCAAGCAGACCCACGTGTGTGCAACCTCTTCACCTCCCAAGCGGCCATCCAAGGAAGACTGGCAAAGTTGGCCAACAGTGTGATACAAGTTATGCTTCAAGAGGGCAGACAGCATTAGCGTTCACCGGGGCACACAAGGGAAAAACAAAGGACCAAGTACTGAAATCAGTACCTTGAAGAACCCCTCCTTCTTGCAGATTAGCTGTGTGACTTTCTGACACAGCATGTATCTGGAGCATCAACTCAATTATACCTGCAAGGGCAACACTTGCATTTTCATCATCTTTCAAAGTTCCAAGTTGCCTGTAGTGCTTTAAGAATACAATGTGTTGGAATACATATCCATACCCTCTTTGAAAAAATATTTTTAAAATTCAATCTGTGATGTTCATTCAGAACACAAAAGGAAAATGTGAGGATGTCTGCTACACAATAAAATGTCATTTGGCAAAAAAATGGACACACAACTTCAAGTTAGAAACTTCTATCTGTTATCAATATCAATATATTACATACAAAATACAATAAATACGTGCAGAGAGAAGAAAGCGAAAAAATCTCAACAACTTGCTATAGATAAATACATCTGTTTATTTCTCCTTCAGAAGACATTGGTCACGCAGGCAAACTATTAGCAAATCCCTCCAAAAAGAGAAGAGTAAGTATTCCACGGGGATATTAATAGTACGTAAACTGTTGCTTCTGGTCTCCTGCCCAGCAAATGCTTTTCCAAAGAAACAAAAATATTACTATGCCAACCATCACTACAGAACACTTAACTCCACCTCTTCTGTTTTTAAAAAGAAAATTACCTACACACCAAAAAAAGAAACATTTACTGATTCTATTATGTCTCAATCAGCTGGCCAGAGCTCACCCAAAAGGTATTGGTAGCACTAAGTCAAGCCAGGCAATTCCACTTCAACAACAGTACTCAGCAGCATCCTACATAAATTCATTACAGAAAAGAAAAAGGAATTTTTGCACACAGATACCGCACTAGACAATTAAAACGGCGAGATCAGAACGGATGTGAGAAGCTCTTCAGAAAGATAGCTATTCTCAACAAGTATGTAACTGTAATGGAAAAAAATCAAATTCTTATTTTAATGCACCCAAATCACATCACTAAATACATTTTCCATGAATTTACACTGTGCCTTCAGCAGCAGCAGGTTACTTCTAAATAATGACAAAGAGATTCTATCCAGGGCAAGGTCCTGAAATTATATATTCAGTATCAAATCACAGATCCACCTTCATTCAAACTGGAGTCTCAGCACGGGGAAAAAAAAAATAAAATCTTCGTTTTCCTGGAATGTTAAAATTTTATTTTTTGAATGTTGAAGGTTTGTTTGCCTGACTTTGATCAGAAGCTTTCCTAAAACTTTCTCACGTATATATGTGCCACACACTCTACAAGCAAGTTGTGGCAATCTATGAGTACATTACAGCATTCTTCCAAAATGATAGCACATTAAATGATTTTTTTTTCCCAAACATGAAAAATGGTATTTACTTAAAAAGGTATTTACTTAAGTTGTACAAGTACTTTGCATACATGGAAAGAATTTGTTTTAGCAAAGCAAATATCTGAAAAGGTTAGATTCAAACCCACTTCATTACATTCAGGTAGCCATGGAATCATGTAAGGTTTTCTTACTTTTCTTTTGTCACCTAGATTCTTTAATATGTGAAGGAAGCAATAACAATTTCACTACACTAAACCACCGGAGAAAAAAAAAAAAAGGCAGAGGCATTAAACTGATACAGATGATACAGATAGAAGGCTCAGATTAATAATTTACTACAGCCAATCTAATCTTTTAGAGGTAAAGCAAGTAAAGACAATTGTACATCTGAACCTTTTACCTATGTTTCATTAATGTACTTGCTTGCACATAAGCAAAATGTACTGTCAGCGTGTGCCGCGTCCCCAGGCAAGTAAATACGGAGCTGTTCTACCTTTGCGTCCACAGGAACAGTTCCACAGTGTTTGAACATGATCACTTTCAATGAAAAAATTCCTCAACAGCCATTTTCACCAAGCATACACCACTTGGTACCATCGCTTGCACCTCTGCCTGTCCACACGTTTACCTTCTCACCCTGAAGTTCAACGATAAACAACCTTTCCCTGCGCTCGAAGCTGTCACTCAAAGCCGCTCGTGGGCAAAACCACAGCTACAGCAGGAAGCTGTGAAGTAAATGAAATGCATGCCTTCACCCATCATTTGAATCAACGTATATAAAACATGTGCAACAAATACTACAGTGGCCTGGTAATCCTATAATAAAACCGTTCATAGTTTTATCCTAAGTTACATTTATTTGTCTGGTGTTTAAATTATATTTGTTGCAGCATCTGGCAGTAGGCAGTAATCATTAACAGTACATTTAATTTGCATATGCACTACAGTATCATCCAGAAACACAAGGTGCCAGAGTGACACGTCAAATGCAACATCTTGAAAAAATGTCAACATTAATTTAACCATAGGCAATTTTTAGATTGCCATAGGTACCCCTATGAAATTCACTTCAATGAACAGCTTCATAGAAGCGCAACTTATTTTATGCAGATAAAATAACCAAGCACAAAGAGGAATGAAGAGTCTGAGAACACAGACGATTCTTCTTCATGTTTGCTTTAATCAATGTAGTTGATAATAATTAAGCCTCAACACCTGAATGCCTCAATGACATACGGCAATTTATTTTGATTACAGAGTTTTTGTCATTTGTAGCTGCTCGCCATTTAACAGGCAAACACAAAAATCACACGTCTCCTTCGTAATAAATTGAGCCCAGCTTGATACCTAAAAATTCTTGCCACCCTCCCCGGCGGGAAGGAGGGGTCCCTCCTGTGCCCTCTGACCAGGGGTGTCAGGGGTCCCCACTCCCACCACCCAACAGCCATCTTCGGGAGACAGGTAACCATCTCCATTTGGGTGGAGATGACAACAAAGGCTCCCCGATGGGATTATCAAACACTTTTTACAGTCAGGCCCGTAAACACGCACCGACGGATTTGTGTCTGTGTTCAGCTGCCCTAATTCCAGTGGGTTTTGGCACAACCCACACCCGCACTCTAAGCCCTGTACACAGAAGAATTCCCCCTCTCTCACTGTTTTCCTGATATGTCTTGTATTAGTTGCTTGCGCTCCTCCGTAGTGAGTGATAGCTGATGAATATCTCCCTAACTGCATTATGTGAAACTGCACCACAGAAGGAACCTGTTATTGATGGCACAATACATCATAATGGAATTTTATATAGATCTTATAGATTTCTTCCCTCTTCACCTACCAGCACTATTTCAGAGAGAAGTTTAAGCAAGAGTCAACCTGACTTTTGTTTTAATCTCTCAACTACGACAATATAATTAAGCTGTGAATGATATATCAAAGTGCCATACACAAAGATGAATTGACAGGAGTAATTTTTACTACTCAAAAGCCTTCAGTTTCATATATCATAATATCCTGTAAAGCAAGCCCACTGACATCTGCTTGACTGCAAAAGCAATAGCTTGGTATAAACCTCAATTCATCCTTCAAACAGGCATATGTGCTCCCTGCTTATTATGAGCACTATGTGCATTACTACAGTTGAAACCTGCATCATTCATTATTTCATTTCTTTATTAACTGCTACCACAAATCAGAGGGCAGAACTTGCCATATTCTTGCACGACAGTGTTTCATATCAGTGCTCTGCTTAAATTATTTTAAACATTTTATCATCTTGACAGATATTTTGCTTTTTTCTGAAGGTGCCGCAAAGAGAATTTGGTGTATCTGGTTAGGATCCAAATAGGTCTCCTCAAACAGGGGAGATTTGTATTCAAGCTCTCATTGCTTCTGATTTCACTTCTAGTTTTGAAGCTTTTCAGGGCTGCAGCGGATCTTAGTTCTGTACCTCCAAGAATGAGAACCTTGCTTACAGCTAGGATCCCAAGGCACTACAGTAATGCAATTACTATTATCATCACCAGCCCTATCACCCCAATCAATCTGAGTATGTGCTCCTAATGAGTTCATGTCTCAAGGCAGTTAATGTTCAGACTGATTTGGGGGGATTTTTTGTTGTTAAATAACCCTTCTTTCCAGTAAATAAATTTAAAGATTTATCAAACTAAAATTACTATTTAGAGAACAACTATGAAGTATCCGATTATAGCAAAAAATTATTAAGAGGAGCAGATTAACCTAGCTCGTTTGGGGGGTGAATTGTATTTGCTGGGTTAAAGGAGATGGCTTGGCTAACAGGCAATTTGCTTTTATCTTTAGGTTCTTCCGTAGACGAATACAATTATTTCCTTCAAATAAATTATAAGGAAAAGATTAAATACTCTCCCATACAGATCGTACGTAGAAGGAATGTGCGCTATTTAAATGGCTGTTTTGGCAAAACAGAAATTCAGGAACTTTTTCTGCACATTCCTGCACAATTCATTACAATAACTCTTCACACCTTCCTCAGAGAACACCAGGGACAATTCTTCCTCAGTCATCAGATGCCAGGGAACTTCCAACTTGGAAATCAAAAAACCCCAAACTTAATTTGTTCTTTTCTGTTAGAATACTCTGCTACAGAAGGCCCAATTGTGAATAATTACCTTTCAATCATATGNATCTTCACACCTTCCTCAGAGAACTCCAGGGACAATTCTGCCTCAGTCATCAGATGCCAGGGAACTTCCAACTTGGAAATAAAAAAACCCCAAACTTAATTTGTTCTTTTCTGTTAGAATACTCTGCTACAGAAGGCCCAATTGTGAATAATTACCTTTCAATCATATGAATATGTGTACGACTGGANGAAATCAAAAAACCCCAAACTTAATTTGTTCTTTTCTGTTAGAATACTCTGCTACAGAAGGCCCAATTGTGAATAATTACCTTTCAATCATATGAATATGTGTACGACTGGATTTACAGTGATAGGCTCATTTTCAGCTGCACGTTTGCGAGTATTTGTATTAGAAAGCCACCATTTCCAAGGCAAGCATATAAAGAAAAGTGAAGGTGAAAACTTTTTCATTATCTTAGAAGACAGCCTATTACCTACATCACTTTCTCAGATATCTATCCATCCACACCTAATGAGTCCTATGATTTAGTCAGAACACATTCATAAAGATGATTCATAGTTGTTATGCAGCCACTTGATGTTATTAGCAAAGCTGATGTCTTAAATCACAGCTGTTTCCCTATGCCCCAAGGGGCAAAGCCACACTTTGGGAAAACAGAGGGAAGAATTTATTAGGGCAACTTCATGAAAGCAACATTTACAAGAAAAATGTGAAGCAAAACATCAGGGTCAAAAGTGCTATAACCAAATCACTAGATAGTATCAGACGCTGTATAGTAATCTGCATAGCTAAGTAGTTAGCAGTTATTGGTCCTCCCTCTGCATACATTAATATTGTCAAAAATTTACTATATGTAGGTTAAAAACTTTTATACTTAATTTTATCTATAATCTGTTCTCAGTCTTCTATAGAGATGCATAGTAACTGTATATGCTTAGTAACAAGAGGCAAGTGAAGTGTCATTCTTTCCTATACTAGTAAACATTGTACCACAACTGAAAAGAGTAAAGTTTAACCAAAAAAGTCTCATATTAGGAGTTGAGTAGATTTGCTGATGATTTCGAATTACATCAACTAAGGGACAGATAATACAATACGTTAAGAGCACCAGTATTAAGCCAGTAACAAACACCAAATGACCCACTGTCTGTGGGCAAACTACTTACATCCTTCAACTTTAGCTCATTAGTAAGGTCTGCTGGATCACAGAGCGTACAGGGTTTTACAGGGCTGAACCCTCTCTACACCCCACGCAGATGCAATTTGATCCAGAAACATTCAATTTATGCTGACTGCAGACTCTGGAGCTTTCAATAATATTGTAGCTTTACAACCAGGAAGGAAGAATCATATGAGTAAATCTGGCATTATACAAAAGATAACAATTAGGCACAAGATACTCATCGCCTCTTGGAAGTCTCTTACCACATTCATAGATAAAGAGATGTTGCAGCATCCAGCCCTGGTGAGAAACGGGTGCAGTTTTAACTAGAACCAACAATCCCTGACATTTCACTTGCTTTCAGCAGGACCCCATCTGCCTTATCACTATTAAAAACATCTAAATTAATCCAGCAGGATTTCTGAGAAAGCAGCAAATGAGCCGCGACTTTTGCAAAGCAGTAGTCTGATTTCTGCCTCCATTCTTCTGACCAGTAATTTTAACAATAGAAATACTGAACTCAAGTTCCCATTACCAGCCACATGGGTTTTTTAACAAGGAATGAAATAACTGCCAAAGTGGAAAAAAATACGGAGATGGGAACAAGATGTGCATACACCCTAGCAAAGTGGAATAATTGCATAGATTAAGTAGGTCAACCACAGGTATGGATTTCTTTTAAGGTGATCCAAAAAAGTATGAAAAGGTGCATGTGAAGGCACGCTCCGAAAGAACCCACACCTGCGAACAGGCCTGTCTTACTCAAATCAAGGGAGGCAAAACTGAAACCACCTACCCTTAGGAGCTTCCACTGGAAAGTCGGTTTTATTTCCCAACTTGCTCACTGGAAAGCTGCTGTGGAATAACCGGAGTGACGGACAAGTCACACAACTACTTCTTAATGATATTTTTGTCAGGTGATTTGTAAGTAGAAGTCCGGATTGGATAGGAAATTACTTTCTTTATAACCGCCCTCTAGTATTTTGCATTAAAAGAAATTGCTATTCAGAATACATGAATACAGCAATTCCTGGCTTCCTTGCATCTTTTTTTTCTAAAGCAGACTCTGAAGTTTTCTATTAGTATTTAGATTTGCTATGTGATTTTCAACACAGAGCTAAGGCTGTGTTTCCAAAATAAAAAGGCGAAAGGAGGTCGCGAGCCACCCTGTTAAAAAACAAACCTTCCAATTTGAGGGGGGGAGGGGTAGGGAGAGGTTATTTTTAAAAGAAAAAATCTCTGAGGAAGAAATTGCTGACAGCTCTTGAGGATCTGTGGATCAGTTTGGTAAAGGAAGTCAGAAAAGACATGCACACACGTGCAGATTTTGCGTCAGCTACTAAAGGAACATGAGGATTTTTAATTTATGGATGTTTTGACTCTTCAGGTATTGACAGTCTTTTAATCTTGTGAAACTCACATATTTTCTTCCTATTTTTTAAAAAAAATTCGAAAGACAAAAGCTAGAATTGGAATCCATGAGACTCAAGCTGACCACCAGGAGAACGTTGCACTTCTGGAACTACTGGAACAAAAGCTTAATAGTGAGAAACTGATGCTATTCCTAAAAAAAAAAAAAGTCTGAGGTTTTCTCCTTAACTACACACACGGCTCAAAAAGATGGTGCTTCAGTACGCAAGTACAGTAAAGCCCCTACAAAATTTCCATTTCCCATGCACGAGAGCACACACGGACCCACTGACCTCATGCCAGAACCCCAGCGAAAGGTCAGCAGAAGTCCAGACACTGGGACATTTTGTTACAAGAAAGCGTTAATCTGCCATGCGAACCCTAGAGTGGGGAAACCCAAACTCCCAAAGGCGACTGGCCTCAGGAAAGGAAAGATATGAAAAATTCAGAGCTAGGAAAACCTCTCCACTCTCCATCATCATGTGCCACCTCCTCTCTGAAGTAAAACTAGATACATACAGTTGTTACACCTTTAGCAGAGTAAAAATTCACTCCCCCCTACCTGTGAGAAGCAAGACGACATCGCTGTACATGGTATTTCTTATTTAGACTTCCGCATGGCAACGCTCATAGATTAACTGTTGCCTCACACTGGGGTGGGAGCCTCCATACGCAGGAAATCTTGCATGTGCTGGCAATCATGGCTCAGCGCCTCCAGACGAATGAAGAACATGATCTTACTGATAAGAATATGTATAAAATCAAAACGTACAACTTCCCATGGCTGGTAAGTTCTCTACTCCCTTCTCCACACAAATACCAAAATCTACAGCTATTAAGTAAATGTAAACATGGCTAGAGATCACTGAACACATTCTTCTCCCAGGCTGCTTATCCAGGCTGAACTGCAGCACTGATAGTGTAGTAGGAAAAAAAAAACCAACAAAACACACCCACGAAGACTGAAACAAAACAAAGCAAACTACTGAAGAACAACCTGTCATTGTAAATGACTGGCATTTTGGGAGGATCCAGGAAAAGTTCCTGAAGCTTCTTCCTCCTCTTTATACTATCATGCTTCTAATTCACTTCATTTATATTAATAAACACTGAATTACACAACTATTAGTCCAGTTGCGAACCGCATTAAAGCTTACTAAATCTGTCTCTAATTATTATGAGTAATGGTCCAAAATGATCAGCTCCTCAAATTAACAACCTAAACCAACTGGTATAGAACAAAGGATATTTTTCTTGGTGAACAGGGTCTTCAGCCTTTTTAGATAATGAAATCTTGAGCAGTCCATTCAGTAATACTACATTCTCATTCACCATAACTACCTAATTACACCGATTTGCATCGATTATGCTGCAACTATATATTTATTTGTGATTAATTATTTTTAAATTGCACTCAAACTTCGCTCATGCTTACTTTAATACTGTAAAAATGGATCTTCAAGAGCTGACTATCTCAGCCTTACTGTTTTCTCACCGCTTCCAGAGCACGTACTACGTACAGGTTTTTGTATTACTGCTCCTAGTATTCACCAATACTTGTTTTTACAGGACAAGTTCTCCATTTAACACCTATTGTTTGTAAAGTGGACTCCTAACACTTCAAAGGCTTATTGACAAATCAGTAACTAGAACAGCTAAAATACTTACAGGAATTACAGTTCTCGATTACTTCTGTGATTAGTACTCCAATGTCTGTTATTTTACGGTGATTTTCGAAGAACATTAAAGCAAGCTGATCGCACATAGTTTAAAAGTGAAAGAGACTGTAAGAAGAGTCTTACCAAACCCACAAAGGAATTATCACGTATTTTCAATTCTAACACCCAAAGATTTGGATTTCTAGATTTGCAGTTTACCCAACAATGATTTAAGACAGTTACAAGGTCTGAGCCAAAGCCAACTCACAAACATGATTAGAGGAAAGCCGCTGAAAATACTTTTCACCCTTATTCTCAAACTCTAAAAAAGCTTCTCCCATCTCCTGAATGCAAGCCATCTAGTAAGGACCACATCTACTACATTGGTTTCCAAAGAGGAAGACGATATGCTCCCCAAGCATCAAGACAGAGTGATACGGGTTAAGAGAAAAAGAAAATCCCTCAATAACATTCAAGTGAATGGCAGTTTCCTTTGCCATCTAAGGAACACCAAAAACGTAGTGTCTACTCTTCTAAATAAGGACTGATAGCTCTTGCTTGGTGTATCTTCACCATCAGTCTTTCTTCTCCAACATCTCTCATCAGTAACACATGTTTTCTTCCCTTGAACTAAAATCATGAACAGCCCTCCATGGAAAATTAAGCCCTGTAGAACGTAATTGAGAAGCCTTCCTACAGCTGCAGGGAGCCTAAGGGATTGCTCATTAAGAATTAGATTTCAGACTATATTGATACAGTCAATGCCACAGAGAATTATCTGTCTCCAGAGTGGCAAAGACCGCTGACATTTCTGTTTTGTCCTTCCTCACAACGGCCCATTCCTAGGACTCCTTGAATATGATTTAACAATGTGTTTCTATCGCAAATAACCAGCAAAATGGCCATGGCTTTCCTTCCTCTTGCTCTTTTCTTAGGGCATTATAATACAGCACAACAAAGTTGTGGTATTCGGTCTTCTACTAGAGGCCTCGTATTTCTATGGGGAGCTCTTTGTGGGCTATGATACACAGGGCATGTGTAGTACTTATTCAGCAGATCCTCCTGGACCAGTCACCTACTGCATTCCTCCATACAATTGCCCCAAGGTCGATGCCACGTATCTTGTGGTCCCTGCAGGTCCTGTTTCCCTATTTATGTTAAATGCAACAGTCTTTGAATTCTGAGAAGTCTTTCTCTGACACAGGATTGAAAAGAAAATAAGTCCTACTTTCAAATACGGATTGAAAAGCTAACAGAACCTACAACACTATCGGTGGAGAACTTGCTTCCACTTGAAGATTCCTCTTATAAATTTCAAATTACATGCCCAGTTTAAACAAGTTTGTGTTCAGTACTTCTGTCATCATCCAAGTTAATAACATTCATTCTTTACTACATGTGAATAACCAAGACAGCAAAGATTAAAAGGGGAAGTCGATAGCTAAAACAACTGGTTTGGCAGCCGCATGGAAGAATCAGGAGTGGTTCAACCACTAAATTTTCACACATCAGTCTGGGAATGCCCTGCAGTGGACTACTTAGGACACACTACTAGCTGGTGTGTGGGAAACCTAGGTACAAGATTGTTTCAACATGAGAGGTACATCTGAATGTTCTCCAAAGCAATTGTGAAAGCTATGCAAAACTCACTCAATTCTGTTTGGCAGGTTATTGAGAAATGGCAAATTACTCATAGGTGTGCGGTTTTGCTTCCGTTGTCGTTGCTTGAAATGCCAAAGCTTGCAACTAATCCAAAAAATCTCAAAAATACTTTTGATACTTGAAAAACTTACCAAATGCACCCCAGATACTTTTGCACTGTGATCACCCCTCTGCGTGATGAAATGTGAAAACGAAAAGTGAAAGAAACCTCTGTTAAATCAAAGAATTGCACTAACTCCATAACTAAAAAATACACTTTTTTTAGTTTTTCACTACAGTGAGAAGCAATGTGACATCGTGTTTTGCAGGTTCCTGAGTTGCAGCAGTGAGAAGAGGGCACAGGGGACATTGCTGCTAACGCTGGAAAGCATCCAATATATAATGCTGTAATTAAGTCTCATATAACTGACTTGAAATATTTAACACTTTTCTTTGACCAATTCATTCCACAGAATGCAACCCTAGCACCTTTCCTGTAGGGAAAGAGGTAAACAGGAAATTGCTGCTTTTACCTAGAGGTAATCGGCATTCCTTTAATCTCTCCAAAACCATGGCTTCCTTCCCACTCTGGAACATCAGAGCCTGGAATAACATTTCAATAACTTCTGTGACACTTTAACTAGTCCTTTTATTTACTTTTCCTGAACTAGTAAGAAACTCACATCATACTGAAGAGTAAAACCACCTAAATGTCATCTGCTTTCAAGCCTCAACAAGAAATTTCATAAAACTCTATCCGTCTGAAATGACCTTGGCAAAGTCTAGAGCCTTACTGATGTATTTCTTAGCTCAGACTGAATTGGCAATAGACCCACTCGCAGGTACCCTGAACCCTAAAAATTCTAAGTTGCTCCTGTGCATGTACAAGATAAACATAATGTGTGAAAGCATTCATGTGTATAAGATTTCCCAAGGCTTCATGTGACACAAGTTCATAAAACATATTTGTGCCTGATGGTATATATTTTATATCACCACCACTCACCTCACTTCTGTTACCATGAGTTTTCATTAAGGGAAGAATGGTTAAACAGGTAGAGTTTTAGCAGTAGTCGATGGGGGGGAAGGTGATCTTGAGTTCAAGTATGTTTGCCCCATTAAGGCTATTGTACTAAAGACGCCATGAAAAGACAGTAATATCACGTACTACATTTGGAATTACATTCTTGCTAATGGTGGCTGCTAAAACATGTCCCAAGAGCTAAATTTCACATTAATAATTCAATCAAGGGGACTTGGAATAGGAGTGTTTTAAAAAAATACAAAACCTGAAAAATCCATTTAGATGAATACACTTTAGAGTTATTAATTTAGTAATACCAGAACCTCTTTCTTTTTATTTGGCCATTTTTTATAAGAGGTTGTCCTTATTTATATGAAAAAATATTACCAACAGACAATGATATATTATAAAGACATTGCTGCTGTTAGCACCAGGTTTTGATCCAGCTCCTCAGCCTGTAATGCAAAGCATTCAGGGAAAATACAACTTACTGCAAAGACAGAGTCATGCTGGGTTTTAGACCTCTGCATGAATAGGAAATACACATCCACGCTGCATTCCTGAAACCTTCCATACAAAACTCTCAGATTGTAAAAAGGAAGCCCTGATATAAAAAAAAGAGATAGTCTATAGGGCTCCCAACCAACATACTCAAATGGTGTAGTTGCATATGTCCATTTTTTTCCTACAGATCACTGAAAAAAGGGTCTGTTTTGTTCTCACATCTGGGAGCCAATTAAGCCACATTCAAGACACTAGAAATTGCTGCGACATACAAAATCTAGCACCAACAAAACCCTGAAGACTTTGGAATCCATTCACAGAGTGAAGTCGGTATAAAGTTTCTTTTTTAAAAAATTATACTACTAAATTCACATTATCTAACTGTACCGTGTGCCCACTGCTGAACAATGGGAACTGACAAATGCTCAGTACTTTTGCAAATGTCATCAATATAGATTTATTTTTTGAAGAGATTGCCTTCTCATACTATTTCCTACTTTCAACATCATATTCAGTCTTGCAGTTTTGGAACACCCATCTTACAGCAACGTGGGTATCCCTAAGTCAGGGGAACAGGAAGTAAGTCCAAAACAGAATTTTTAGAATAATAATGTTTTTTAGAATAAGAAAGGCTCTGCACTGACAAAAACGGTGGAAAAGTGAAAGCTCACCAAGTCAAGACTAAGTATGAAAAGGTCATACAAAACTCCCGATGAGAAGATGCTCAGTGAACGCTGCTCAGACAGCTCGGACTCACTGTGTCACTCTTGCAATGTTTTAAGGCTACTACTACATATCATCAGCTTGGGAACAAATTGCAAATCTGACCTAATTACTGACTGGTTTGTGGTGCATTGCTTCTAGGCTGCTCCTCTACAACACTGGATAAATTCAAAACAACAGTGCCATGCTGTTATACTGTAAACTACTTCTAAGAGAAATTATGCGGGTTTTGAAGCATCTCATAGGGCCAGCATGGACCAACCCTGAAGATTACTCAGAACATATACACAAAAAAATTTCTCCTAGATACAGCAAAAGCTATCTTGTAGAAGCAAGGTACAAGTAAACTATTGTCTAAAAGTTGTGACTGCTATAGAAAACACTGAAGCCTTACCATCAACTGCGTAAAGATGATAACCTCTGTCATAATGGCTGAAGACGGGAGACTGAAGCAGAATATAAATATTGAAAAGCACAAAGCTCTACACAGTACACCAAAACGCTATATTTTACATGAATATTGGAAAAAAGCTTATTTATAGTAAGAAGCTTGTGTGTTGCAAAATGCTGCTATAATGGATGGTGGTAGGACTGAATGCTATAATGCTGAAAAATTCTAACGGAAGCAGCCTTTGGGTTTAACTGCATTCAATACATCAGTAGCAATATTTGGGTTTAGTTTCCTTCTCTCAAAGTTAGTACTAAAATCTAGAGGCAAATGAAAAACATGTGTCACTCTTGGAAAAAAAGTTCTACCTTTATGTTTCTGAAGCGTTTTTTTTTTTAATTGAATTTTAAAAAAAAACCAAACCATACAAACTACTTGACAGCTACTAAAGACATCCTGAATCACTTTCTTTAACAAGTCAAACTTTCCAAATATGACTAAGATTTTTACAAGTTACTTTGAAATGTTGCACAACAAAAGTATGTATTAAATCAAAAAAGCTTTCATCATAAGAAATAAAAATTTGAGCTGGGAGTTTCTTTTAAAAGAAGAATCATAATGAAAATACGAATACCAGAAGGAAAATAAACCCAACAACTTTTCAATTCTCTGCTATTCAGCTTCCAGGTTTATTTTATTTTTGAGATAAAGCTCCATTGCAAATCTACAAAAACTGGACATTTATCATTTGTCCAAATATTATGGCATTCAGTGGCAAGGCAGGTTACAATCTAAGTCTAGAGTTCCTGTTGCACTTCACCAATCGATCTTTTCTCTTGGATGGTGGAAAAATCATCTCTAAAACCTGAGTTTACTACGACTATGTGGAAGTTGGACCAATTTCTTGGTGATGAGTGAATGAAAGATACCAACACAGCAAATTGGATTCAGGTCTGCACGCAGTTACAGTACTTACGGATCTTATCTCCACTTAAGCGTCTTAGTATGAGATCTTACAATGTAAAAGCAAAGTTTCTCAAGTGTGGTTTTACTTGATAACACTGATAGGTTTTTTGAACCTGTAATTTTTTTGCTGCTTTCCCTCTATATTGTTATCATCAGTCTTTTTTTTTTCTATTTTATTTCATGTTTACTTGTACTGATCAAATCATACAGTTTTATTCCTTCCACTAACATTATTTCACATGGTTCAAAGTGAAAAATAAAAACTTCGACTTTTCTAAGTCTAGCTGTTGTCACTTAATGCGCATGAATAAAATCACCGAGAATACTCTTGCATTTTGCGTGAAATCCCACTGGAGCTGAATGGGTAAAACTTTTTAACCATCATACTTCATTGTATATAGGGCGGTGCTTAGCTCTTGCTGGATGGAGATAGCTCAAATGGCAGCACCCTGAAAGTACAGGGGACACATACCCGCCCCAAACACAATTGTCAATAACATTAACTGCGTGAATAAAGAGGGTGGGTTTGAGGGATGTGTCCTCAAGGAAGAGAGGAGGACGATGGAAGCGGGTGAGGGGGAAAAAAAAAAATTAAATCAAAACCAGAGAAGCGGAGTGTCAAGGATACAGCCAGAATCAGCCCACAAGGAAAGTGCATTTTGGTTAAGTACACTGAAGGAGGGTTTGAATTCTGAGCAAATAAGTTCTGTTTAAATTATCTTCCGTAAATTACACTTTATTTACTACATACACAATACATCTCTCACAGGATAAAAAAATTACTTGCTTTAGAAAACTCTCAAATTTTGCACAGATTTTTGATTAAACCAGATGAAAACACTCACTTGGCCTGTGCTACCTAGGCGTTTTCTGAAAAACCCAAGTAAAATCAAAACTTGTAAATGAAATAACAGGCCAATTTACATGAATCTCTAAGCAAGACAAGAAAAGCCAGAAACTGCATTATGGAACGTTACAATTAATCATTAACACAGGGTAACATTTAATATATTTCCTTTGAAGTTTGGTGGTATGGGAAAATACTAGTGATGAAAAGCCTCAGGTAATCACAGCTAACAGGTAGTTTAGCCCGAGGAGCTGGAATCAGGAAGACCTTTGTATTTTCATTATTATTTCTTTGTAAGACATCAGAAGGCAACATCTTGAGTTAACGCAATGTAACTTCAAAGAACAGGTATGGCTTCACCACGGAGGGAAAACAGTGCGGAGAAACTGAACAACTGACAGCAGATACGGTACGGGCTGAAGTCATCGGATGGGAGGATGCTATTACGGGAGAGCTCTGAGAAGGCATTCAAAGACAGTTAAGCCTCAAAATGCAAGGTGATTAAAAAAGTTATTTTCTCACATGAATAATGCTACTTCTCTGCACAAGGCTGGAAAATAAATTCTATATAATCTGAAGTGTTTTCTAAAACATTATGAATGTTTGTGGTTAACACATATTTTAAAGTAATTTTAGAATTTGGGAATTGATTGGAAGAGTTATTCTTATGAAATGAGTTAGAGAACACCACATGACGCACAAAGATTTCTTGAAATTTTCATTGAAAAACATTGTTATGTTACTCCAGAAGACTGAGCTACTGCATGAATGACAAAGGAGCTCTCAGCTAATGAGGAAAACGATCTGACTGAATTTCCAAGAAGGCTTTACTGCAGCTTATATGAAGTGTTTCATTAATATTTATCTCCATGTCAGAACTCTGACAACCATTGTTATTCCCTCAGCTTCTAGTTACAAACTAAATTCTTTCAAACAGTATCATGCTCGGGAAAAAAAATCCCATACAGGCTGTGATGTGTCATAAATTAAAACAAATTATTGTATGTACTGCCATATATCATTTTCACATTTAAGGAGAAGTTCTTGTCTTTCACTCAGAGGAAATTCTCAGGAATTTGATGGTTCTCGACACTCCAGCCAACTTTTCTCTTCCAGCAAAAGTGCAGTCCAATCTCAGCAACCAGTGCGCAGTGTGCACGTCTAAGGGGCAACATCAGGAGGTTAAGTGGAATGTTTAAATATTTCATTAAATTAACTTCTCTCTGCTTGCAGGCATTTCTTTCAGCTGTAGAGTCAGTGAAGTTTAGAAACTAATACCAGCGCTTATGCAATTTTAATTTGACTGATGCAATGAAAGAAAAAAGTATAATTTATCATGCAACAAATTTACTTTCACATAGTCATGCAGTCTATTCTCTTCCCTTTATCCAAGCACCCTTTGGCTAAGCAGCACTCTAATCCAGCCACCTTACGTGGAGCTGCTGCAGCGGTACCTGGTAAAGCACAGTTGCCAGAACTGATGTTGATGGAATTTTGACAAAAATTGAATCAGAGGTCGAGCAGATGCTCTTTTTAATGTATCTCTTCTGGGCTGCAGTGACCCAATACCACAGTCAACCATCTTAGTTTTCATGTATATAACAGCAAAAAAACCCAGAAGGATGAAGAAAAGACACCATACACGACCACATCAAATAGTAAAGAGCTGGATTTCAAACAGCTATTTGCTGTCTGCATTAAATTTGTCCTTTAGAAATTTTTTCAAATTAAAATGATGGCCCACTGGATATTGCTGGTGGTGCTCAGCACAATACAAGATCAAACCAAAAAAGCATAGTACTTTCTGTGGACAGAAGACGACTTGTATGTTAGTTTGATCTCTGTTGCTAAAAGCCAGGAAAATGCCAGTCCGTATACAGCTAGTTGATCCAATACAGTTATTGATAGTTCAGTAATCTCCAAGTGATGTGGCCTTCACAAGGAAGTCTGCAGTAGTTCTAAAGTGTAGTCATATATGAGCCCCCTGTGTGGTCCAAGAGAAATAGCAAGACACTTGCAGAAATAAAAGGTGACAGGTGATCTTTAAAAATAAATCCAGATTTCAGCCAAAGAACAACACGGCTCAAATACAACGCAAGAAGTTTCAACAATTAATTTTACAAGACAAACAAGCATCACACCAATGACAGATGAGATCAAAGACCTGAACCAGTTCTACTGTGTATGATGTGCATAGAGCATCTGGAACACTTCAGGATTCCTCCGCAAGTGGATTAGGAATTACTGTTTCATGAAGTTCCCTACTAGTTCTGCTATCAATCTCTTCTTTTGTTTCTTTATATTTTTCCTCTGCCCTTTCTAGTAGGGATACCTATCTATCTACATATAGCTAATGCACTCAAAATCACAAAAGCGCTATGCTAGGCCAACAACGCTTTTTCCTCGTCTTGTGTATAAAAGCAGAGTTCCTTTTACTCACGGCAACATTACAAAGGCACCCAGCATTTAGTTACTCTCTAAGCGGTACTCTTGTCATTATAACTTGAGACGTGCTGGCTGATGCTATCGGCTTTAAAGATCCTGTTCCCCAGGTTGCCTGTGTGCAGTTTACAAATCTGCTTTGGATTATATTGATTTACTAATTGACCAAAACACTGGATTACACACTCTGCTGGACACTTTACACATTAAACAAAGAAACTGATAGCGAGTGTGCTCGTTGGGCTGATTTTTCTAGGATTTGATCTTTTCTAGGAACATATAATTTCAAGTCAGTCCTTAATAGCACAAAGAAACAGTATCAAAGAAAAGAAACAGGGGAAAACAGCCTTTTGAAACTGTTATTTGCTACTGGAGGAAGGCTGGCAGAAGCAGCAGCAGGAGTAGAGACTTGACTGGCAATAGAGACCTGATCAATGCTCGCTATCGTGTAATCAATGCGAATTCATTAGGTAACATCCTCTACAGCCTGACAGAGGTGCCCTGCAGTGTTCCCCAGGAAACTGGGATGCAAGCACCCTATCCATCAAATCCCTGGAAAGAGCAGTTTATCTTCCCTTCCGTTGAATATACATCTGTAATTAATCAATAGCTGTTAGAATTTGTGTCCCTTCTCCCCCCATTCTTACAAGAGCTGGCAACTTCCCTGTGACTGAAATAACCCAATTAATCTTCCAAATAGAAAGGCAGTATTTTTATTTGACAGGCAGATGTTTGACAATTGATCTGAACAGCCTAAGGAAAAGGAGATGGAGCAAGTACAAAACCAAAAAGCTCATACAATGGCAGAATACAGCGATGTAAATAGTTCATTGCTCCACCTGCTGTTGGGCTCTTTTTCCTCTACAAACTGCACATTCTCTACCGCTAAGACTAAACACAAAGACATGCACCTACAGACAGCCTCACCACGCAAATCAATTATTAAAAAGTCTGGACTGAAAATGCACAAATCTGAAGGCAAGTCAGAAGGAGACAGAATATTGATTTACCTCTTAAGTCTCTTTTCATTGGGATCTAGAAGTATTAAAAGAAAATGAGCAAGGATTGCCACACAGGCTTACGTGCATCTTTGAAGGAGATCTGTACTGTCCAAAGAATAATAAAAAATAATAAAAAATTATGCTACAATGCAACTATTTCTTATGTGGATCAGTATTTAAACGATGAATTGCTATTCCTGCCAGAAGGCCACACTGATGTGGTTCTTACATGTTTTTGTAAGGGAAAAACTCAACCAGTCTAACTTTGCTTTTCCTCTAAGCCCTTTAAATTATCTTTTGCAGCACCTGACTAATGGATAATTATGTGCTGCAAGGTGGACATTTGCTGAGCGTGCAGCCCTGCTGCGCACCAGCACAGTAACGCTGCTTGATGTGAATTTCCACCTGTAACCTGGTCCAAAGGATGGGAGCAGAAAGAGGGAAGGAACACTGTGTCACCAGGCAAGTACTCCTCCCACCTTCCTCCTGGGACACACAGTGCCACCTAACTCGGATGCTCCTATCCTCTGCACCAGCCAATTATCCTCTTTAAGCAATCCTCAGAGATCAAACACACTAAATTCCCGTGGTCGAAGGTGTGGGTTTAGGTGAGCAACAGCAGTAACTTCAATAGCCGAAGTTACATGCTCCACTGTGGCTAAGAAAGTCTGCATTTCATTAATCTTTTCAGCAGGCCACCTGTAACTGAATGTTTCATTAGAAAGGAGCTGTGCTTCAGCTTGTGGTATGAGGGCATTAATATAAATAGGTGATGTACTGTAAGACGTACTGTAAAACTGCTTATGGATATAATGGCTCAGCCACTGACAGTTGTTAAACAGTGGAAGGTCAAAAGGGCTCCTCTGAATTTTCAGCAGTCAAAGTAAGAGGTGATCCCGAATTTAATAAAGCATTTTGGCATTTTAAATAATGATATAACCTTTATTATAAATTTTTTCTCCTTTAAATTATCATCCATAGCATTTTTCTTTAAAAAGCTATTCCCTTTGTATGTACTAGATATCCTAACAGTTAATACTCTCTGCCCATCAAATTTCTTGGACCTCTTAACAAAAACCTCTCTGAACTTGGTACATACCCCTCAATACCAACAATATACAGACATTAACACAAACAGCACCACGGTTACATCTTAAAGCTGTCTTTCTGTCCTTCAAAAAGCCTTTCAGTCTTATTCTCTACATTTAGCTCATTGTCCTTAGCTTTTCAGCTAGGGATTCAGATGCAAGAGAACCATTTTAAAACCTAAGGACTATATGCAAATAAAAGCCCCGTAAGGTAGTAGGCTCAGGATCCTTAGATCTACGTTATCTCAGCTTTTAGCCTTAGTTTGATTCTAATCTCAACCCCATACTCTACATATTTGCATCACAAATCTTCAACCCATAATAACACTCAGTCTACAAGAGCTTATTCTCAAACACTCAACTCTTATGCTCACAGCACACAGATTCTTGGTTCCAAATTTGTTAGGTACGGTAAGCACGAAGACTAACCTCTGTTTTCAAACATTTAAGTCTTCTGGACAATGGTTTCAGTTACATCAGTTATTCTAAGCACAAGTTATTTGGCCATTTTGAAATATATCTCAGCAATGTATCTCTGACTGAGAACACCAGCCTGTAAATAAATCAATAGTACCAAACTATTCCCATTTTCTTATTATTCCAGGGAATGCATTGTACCTACTAATATCACTCCAGAGAGAGAACATGTCCTTGCTTTTAATGCCTGTGAACCTCCTTATGAAGAGAAAGGAGGAGGAGTTTATGCACTGCCCTCAGGAGCATCCCTTTTCCAATACATCGTATTCAAACACAAATTCAACTTTTCCCATGCATCAGCCTTCAAAAACACACTGGCTCCATCTAAAATAGTAATTTTGTTAATAAATATTACTTTTATAGTTAAGTATGAAATGACACGGTTACTGTTAAATTCTCTGAAATCCTGGCCACCTCCAGTATTATAGAACACTTGTTTCTCCAGTTTTGCGCTCTTCATTATAACAACCACACGATACACCATACTGATCTTTTTCTATGTGTTTCAACAGAATGAAAACTTCACTTTCTCATTGTAACAAAGTAATACACATTCGAAGAACACATTTAAGTGACATCTGCAATATTCAACCAGATGAATGCCCTGGTCAAACTCAGAAGATCCACTGTACATATATTGCTGCAGCAAAACCCCTTACAACAACTGATACAAAATTTTTAAGAAGGGTAACATGGTTGGTTTTTTTCCTCCAGAATTTGTTCCATTCTTTGGCAACACAAATTGGCCCTTGAATTTATTTTTTCCTTTTTGTCAAAACCAACCATGATTCTCATTGTGGTTTAAACCTACAAGTACTTCTCGTATGTTTTTCATTTTCTGCTACGATTATCACGTCTCTGGTTACCGGGCTCATTTTTCTTCTTTTCTTTTCTACTGTCTGATTCAAAGAACCTCAAGGTAGTTCAGGAGTTACAACCTGCCTACAAGGGGAAAAAAAAAAACCAACATACAGAGACCCAACACTTTCTTGCAGTTTAAGGAACTGCATATAGTGCGAAGGGATACATACCTCTGTCACCTTTCTCCCTTTCTTTCCTTTATCATCAGGCATGGAAACACCTTCCCTTTCCATCCGCCCTACACCCACATATTTTATATTTACTACCACAGTAGAAGATTGTTCTGCCACACTTCCAGTAGCAGTGGGTTTGCTCCATCTGTCATTTCTTTGATCCAGTAAATTACTGAAATACCAATAAAGTAAATGAAAAACAGATTGATTGATTTATTTATTTTAGCTACTATGTCTAAATGTCAATGTTTGGTCAAATTCTCTACTTCTCCCTCTGACAGATCACAAACAGCCTTTACTATAAGGCTGAAACTAGAAAAGGAAATCCTTTATTTTATTTTTACCTTTTAGGTCCGGCTCTTCTGAATAAATTTTGCCATCTAGAGAGAGCTTTTTTTTTTCCTATGTAAAATCATACATTCATAACAGGCCAAAAGTGTGTTTTCTGGATTGGCTCCAAATGCACTTCAAATTGACAGCTATTAACAGTCTGGATCTTCCTTTTAGAGGCCAATAACAAGAACAGTTTTCCAATAAAGCTTTGATATTGTTCTTCTGAGAAATAATCACCGTTCATCCAAAAGACAGTAGAAATTATGCAGGTGTCAACATTTGCCACGAACTGACAGGCTTTATCCTCTCAAGAGACCTTGCTGGAATTGTAGAATAATTAAAGGCTCGTGGCTTTTAATTAAAAGATCTCCAGAAGGAAACAGAGTAATTCTTCACAGCAAAAAAACCAGGGTAAGTAAAATAGGGACTGAAAAGAAAGAAAACCATTGCTGTTAAAGGATACCTACAGAAGAGAAACTAATGTTCTCACTGGGAGAAGAGGAATGTCACGAAAGTAAATTCTCCAGATAAATGTGTTTTAAAAGAGAAAGCAAATAATAATATATTTATAAAGATCCATATTTTATGAATACATTTATCTCCCCACTCTGATAATGCTATTTGCAAGTGCACACTACAAAGCACAGAGACAGGGGATGTGCAATTTTGAAGTGTACATAAAAAGCATTTACCACCTAAAATAACAAAACACGAGAGCTGCAGGAAACTGGGTTTTGTTTCTTTATCTGCCTGGACTTTTAACATAGTGCCTAAAGTCCTGCCCTCTGTGGGACAGCTATTAACATTTCCTTCTCTCACTTTTGAGAAAGTAAGGAAGAAAATTGATGGGGCTGCATGAAGCCCCACACTAATAACTTACTCCTTACCTGGTCCTGAAACTCACTGTAAAAAGCAATTCTGATTGCAACTAGCTTGAAGAGACATGAAAAGTTAGTTAGGTGATGTGGAAAACCCCAGGGGAATGGATGCAAGCAACGTCAGACCAACGTAATCGTCACTTGTTTAATGTCCTAGAGCACAAAGTCTTATTATTGAAGGTTGATTTACACTATTAAATACAAAACGTAATCGTTAAAATTTTCATTACTTTAAAAAAAATACTCATTAAAATTATTCACTAACAGCAATTGTGGGAGTTCCCTGGAAAAAAAAAAAACAACACATTAAAAGCCTCTAGGAAATTAAAAGCTGCATTTGTCTTTGCAACTGCAACTCAAAACTCTAACAAACCAAATCGAATTCTACAATTGGTTACTCGTAGCCAATTTTTAAGTACTGTCATGGACTTCAATGAAGTTACTCTATACTTAGTTCTTTCTTAACTACAAATCTGGCCCACTAGCTCTAAAGTATCTGCTGCATCATATAATGAAGATCTATGGAATAAAGACGTGTGTTTCAGCCGGGCTAAATCTAACCTGCAAGAGGTGCAGCTCTACAGGTACCCACTGGCCCCACTGTTGGGAACACCGAGGGCTCCTGAGGAGTTAAGAGCATGACTCTCATGCAGAAGCTATTTCACATGACAAGCCATGGGGCTGGTGGTGTTTGGTGCAGGAGCTACAGCTTATTAGAAACCTGTAGCGGTGGGAGGAAACAAGTCGGAGCTTGTAGCACTTGCATGTCTGAGTCACCCTCAAATCAATCGGGGTGACCTTCAAAGAACAAGGTCTTGACAAAACTGCTTGCACCTCTGTACCTTGTACTCTCTGGATCTCCATTCCCCCAAGGAAGTAGCCGTACGTTTCGTGCCTATGGGGAAAGTCTTAGCATGTGCCTTATAGGATGAGGAAAAACATTTCACAACAGTTGGGTGTGTCCCTCCACCCGTCATTACAGGTAACGATAATGAATTTTATTCTTGTAAAGGACTAACACTGGAAACTAATCATACAAAACTTTCCCTCTGCATTTCAAAATGCCCTGACCTCGTAACCTCCCTGCCCCTCTCCAACACAGAAACTGGTAATCCTGCTACGGTGTGCTGAGCTCTGATGATTTTGCAGTTTGGACAACTAACCACAAGAGACTGGGATGGAAAAAGGCCTCATCCTTGCACTAGTTATCTACTTATGAACAGCTGGTTCTCTGCATTCAGGAAAACCCAAATGACCGCAGCTTACTTGCTTATCAAGACACCTTCGGTTCAATTTGTGGAAGTCAAGGCAGACATGTCAAGGGCAGAAAACAAAGATATTTAAGCCCAGAGCTGGACTCTCAGAAATAAGGACGTTTAAAAACCACCAAGATCTAGACATACCTGGACTTTTTTTTTACTTTCTTCTGGAAAATAATCCCTACTCTGAATGTCAGCAAGGCCAATCATTTTTATCGTTAAAAGTATTAAGGCATTTGCTATTCTTACTGCTCTCATTTTTAGTCTTTAGCCTCTCATGTGCCAGAAAACATTTAATAAGCTTCTCTTCCCAAATAAAATCACATCTATCTCCCTGTAAATACAGGCCAGATTTTGACCAGAGCCTCAAGCCATCACTTCGTGAAGTAACCACGTAACAGCATCAGGCTTTCATCCTGCAAAATGTTTATTTCAGACCTTTTCAAAACATGTCCTACTGGTCACCAGCAACTCGGAAAGAGCTAGGTGGGTATGTCCAGAAAGCAGCTGACAATAACACCTAGGCTTCATCTACTTAAAGCTGTCAAAGCGTGAGGTTAAGCAAAGGTAATTGGATATGCACTCAGCAACTGTGTGTTCTCAAAGGAGTACTGGATGTACAGGGGTGGGAGACACTCAGCCTTTATAGATGACTCTCCAGGGGACCAAGTACGTATTTCGTTTCTAGGAGTGCACCCAATCAAGAACCACCTCCACTACAAGCTGAAAACAAGAACGGGCTGCTGCTGACGCAGAGCTCAGGCACGCACCAGTCCTCACGCAGCCAGGCACAGCAAGGACGCGGGGTCCCATCCTTTGGTGCAGGACCACTCTAGCTCGTCTTTCTCCAGAACTATCCCCAGAGCCCCAGACCAGTAAACTAGAGGCAGAAGATAAGACTAGAACATTGAAAACAGCAGGCAAACAAACCCATTCTATCATTTGAGATGAAACAAAAGCAGCCAGTTCCCATGTTCACGCCCAAGCGGGACTCGTCCCCGCTCACAGACCCTTTGAGGACCCACCAGTGCCACAGCCGACCTCTGCTTCCCGGGGAGCGGTGACAGCATTCACTGGAGACAAGCTTTACAGAGAGCTCGGCAAGACCATTCCTCTTCCACATTCCTTGGCTTGGCTTTGCTAGCAGGTCTGAAGAGGTTAATTTCTGCAGCTGAAGTGCAGCTCTAACCTACGTATTGACAATTTACAGATGTTTTGCTCACCTAATTTGTTCCACTATTCACAAAAACATGCAGTTACCTTAGCAACTACTACATTACATTTTATCTCCAAGCTGCAGAGCTTTTTCTTTTCTAAAAACAAACCTCGCAAGCCCACTGATACTGCATGTAATCTTTGATATTAGTTCTAGCCATTTCAGGAAACGAAAATAGGCACAAGTGTAATGAAAACAACAGTCTCTTTTCTAAAGTCTATTTAAGTTTTCCATTTATGAGCAGATTTTCTTTGTAGATTTGTTTTATTGAAATCTTCTGTGGGTTACAATTTGCATAGAGGAAATTGAGAGGACAAGGAGGAAGACTGGTTTTGATATGGGAAGCAAGCTGGAATCTGGGTAGAAGATGTATTAAAGAGTGTGCATCTCAAAAAAAAAAAAAAGAGTCAGGAATCAAGGAAATATCTGAAAATTGCTGCAAGAAACAAAAGCCTTTAGGCCACTGACTGCAAAGTGTCCTTGCTCAATAGATGTCTAGAATGAAAACACGCCCATTTTTCAACGGCAAATCAACAGAATACTGACAGGTTTTCTAAAGGGAAAGACATCCTCCTCTACAAACATATCTAGAAGAAAGAATAATTATACTTGGTAAATATTCACAGTTGGTTACGTACCAGCCTTGCTCCTAGGCACCACTGCTTCCTGCATTGCATAGATTTGCATTCAATTGAAATAAATTTGTTTTGAAAGGCATGTTGACATCACGTAATGTGAAACAACGTGGAGACATGTAAACACACATCGAGCAACCTGGTACCTTCACACTGCCTGCTGCAAGAAGAACAGGCCTAAGATCTAGACCTGGCTTCCACTTCTTGAAATGTTCATGTGTTGCCACCTAATACTGCATTGTACAGGGTGGATGGGAGGGAGAGTCATAGTTTTTTCTTCAAAAGGAATACATCTGGGGACATATTTTTGCTGTACTTAAAACAACAGAAAATCACAGACTGATATTTTCTCAGAGCTTTGAAAAGCTATAGAAGTTTATCTTCCGGGATGACTGAAGTTAGTGAACTTGTTGAGTTGTCTGACTTCAGCAAGTTATTGATTTAAATCCACAGATCGGTGCTTAGACTCAAATTTCTAATAAATTATTTTAACTACCTTCAAAATTAGGAATGATCTTAACTACTGCCTTGAATTAATACTTTAGCGAAGCAACTTCTGAAAAGGCCTTCTACAACATCTATGTGATATCCTTATAGCTGTGACGTGATGTTTGATTTTCAGCTACCTGCTCTACAGTGCCCATTTGTGCATATTTGAATACACTAGAGAATTTAGGTTCTACTTTTTGAAAAACGTAGATACCCTTCAAAGGCAAATTTTCCCCTTAAAGATGGCTAAAAGAAAAAGCAGCTGGACAAACAAATTTTCTGGTCTTTCTTTTTAACAGGAAGTTAAACTTTTAATCAAAAAAGCACTGCATCTTTTAAAGGCAATAAAACTTAGTAGGAAGCCATCAGTATAAAGTGCAATCCAAACTTAAAATTTTAATTGCAGTTAATGATAATGTTGGTAAGGAAGTAATCTAGTATCCAATCAGGTAATAGTAATTAATCTTCCAGCAAATCTAACTGATGATGTATCTGGGCACTTAAGTTCTAACCCAGAGGTTTTTCAGTTTATTGACCCTTGAAGTTTTCTCCTGCCGGTTCAGGCTCCTGTATAGGAAATTTAGGCCAGCCGACACAAGGTCTCATTTTCTTCATTATCCTCACCAAACCTTAGAAGAGGCCACGGACTCTTTGATTTCGTAGCTGCCAGGTTGAAAACACCCCTGCTAGCTTTAAGCCACTGTCTCATTTCTACTTACATTCCTTTCCACTTTCTCCCCTATGAACACCTATCTATCTGAAGCTCAGCATGACTCTGCTTTGAACCTGTTTTTTCTATACTGCTAAAGAAAGTCGCTGAAGCTGACCAGTAATAATTACCTCCACGGTTCAGCACATAGGTCTTTCTGTAGCCTTCAAACTATTTCTGAAACTACAGCTACACTTGAATGATGGTTTATAATTTTTTTTTTACCAGCTATGACTCTGACCTTTCCATCTTAAATACACACCTGCCTGTACCCACTGTCCTGTTCTGTCCTTGAACACCACAATTCACTCTGGTTATAGATTTTAGAGGAAGAAACAAAATTCCTGTCCACTGAGGTCTATTGCAAATTGTGTAATACGCTTTGTATCATTATCCATGGATTCACCCTGTGACCACATACAATGTTCTATCCCTACCACCGATATAAAATGAATAACTACATAAAGCAATAATACCACTTTGTCAAATAATCCTTTACATATCTCTTTCAACAAGGGAGATGCAGAATGAAAGACATAGAAAGTAAACAAGTAACTGTGTATTAACGTTTAACTTCCTGAAAAATTTGATGTAGTTAAAAGGCAGTAGGAAACCACAGCAATGCCAGTAGAGCATTAAAATGCGTCAGTACTTCTTGTTACATCCTTTCTCTTGCACTGTCTAGCAGACAGAGCAAACTCTCTCTCCTCAACCTCTCCTAAACAGTGCTACAGCTTTGATTAGCACTATTAAAAATGCTACCATATTCCAGTTTAGCAATGGAAGAGTTTCAGTGTTGTGGGAAAAGATTCACAATGTGTGTGACAATGGCTTGCCTAGGCTGCGCACACATGCGACTAACACACATGAAATGAGTTGCAGAAAAATTATATGCATTAATATACTGCTGTAATTTATGCCATTCATTTCCTTTGCATAATGCTGCACCCTACTATCCATTAAAATTCATAAAAAGAATTAATTGCTTTTTAATTTCTACATATTTATAAGCACTCATTTGAAATGAAAACTGTTTTCTTAGTGGCATGTTCTTCCATCTTGGCAAAAAAAGAAAAATATTGAACACTAAAGGCTAATGACTTCAATATTTTTTGCTGGTATTAATCATATTTGGAATGCCACAAAAATGAAGACACATTTACCCAAATCCAAAACACAGCAATCAAGTAGCTAAGACATCTAATCCAAAGCCAATAAATTATATTCCAAGCAGCAAATGTGGCGATGCAATTATAACTGGTTTAGCACCTTTGCCTATAAAGAATATTTGAACAAAATAAAAGCTAATGGCAGCCCCAGCTGTTATCATAAACAGAAACAGTATGTTCATTTTAAAAGAAAGTAGATGTATGTTCTTAGGTTCGGAATGCACATAGCATTTTCTGTAATAGCCACGTTGACTTTATTTAAAGCAAGCACCTTTCTTTACACTACTGTATAAGATGGTAGACATCTGCCCATTTAATGAAGAATTAGAAAGCAACTTAAAATTACTGAACTTCACAAACTACGACACTTCAACAGACTGATAAGCATCGAGGGAAAAACTCCCCTCTGCCTTGCAACATAAGTCGTGAGAGATTCTTCATCTTCACATGGAAAGACATGCAAGGTACAGAAGCACCCTGACAGGTTAAATTACTTGCATTCATATTTACATTCATCTAACTATATCCAGCATGATTCCTGGATGTGTAGCGTATGTCTCTCCTGTTCTTCATTACATGAATGTGACAAGAGGAGACAGATGCTGGGAATGTCCTTTTGGAGACAGCGAGCCAACCCCCATCCTTTTTTCTAGGGAGCTGGGGTGGAGAGGGAGGAAGGAAGGAAGGGAGGAGGCAACAAAAAACACTGCAACTATTAAATCAGTATGTTTGTGGACATTTTAAAAAAACAGAATAGTTAATTTCTCCTCAACTCCTTCAGTGGAAATTCTAAAACACCACCGGTGCTCACCAGCATTCCCTTCCAGCACTGGCTTTGCACTGAAGTTGCTATAATGCACTAGACAGAGCCCGGCAATCACAACAATTCAGAAAAACAGCCAGAATCGATCTCCCTTGCTCACAGTGCAGCAGAACCCAGTAACCTGCAGGCCCCTGTCATGTTTTCGCACTGGCAGCACGCTCACGTTCGGCTCAACCCCATGAGGCTCACACGAGGCAGGGCTGCAGAGCGCTGTGCGCCAGGCGCTGCGCGTCAGTCAGCTGGGGAACCAGCCAAGATGCCCAGAGCCCCCACGCATGTCCAGCTACACCCACGAGTTTCTTCTTCTACACCCAGTAGTTTGTACCACGTATACCTGATTCCATTTTGCTCTAAATAAATATTTATTTATTACATACCACGTGTGCCTGATTCTGCTTTAGTCTAAATAAATACTTAATCAGAAAGGAAGGTCACCAAGACAACGATTGCTTCCTGTTATAGCAGCACACGGTTTTCAGGCAGACTCGGCACATAATTAAAGTAAGGGTTCTAAAACGTGCTGTTCTTTAAATACAGGCCGACGTTTTCAAAATAAAGCATATGATAAAACCTCACTGCAAGTTTGATAAGATACTGACATTTCCACCTCCAAAATTCCTACAGCACTTTGAAGCTTTCACAATCATTACGGAGCCAGTAAAAACCTAACCCCAGCAAAAGCAAACAATGTTTGTTCATTTTACTGGCTTCAAATAAATGCGTATGTTGTCAGATTGAGTTCTAAATTTTAACCTTTGATCCACACCTTTAAAAAGTTGTCTATGTAAGAAACGGTTTAATGCCAAACAGCAAAACAAGTATTTAAAGGGGATTCGTAGACATAAAGTTATTACTGGAATTGTCAGGAGAATAAATTTTTATTTTCAGAGTGAGTGTGCATGTTTCCCTTTGCTTCGAGAAAAAGAGGCTCATTAACATTTAAATTGAAGTAAATTAGACCAATTTCTACACTGAATGGCCTGCAAAGCAGGAAACATGATCTAGCATCAAGCAAACTGGCAAATCAAGTCTGTTATCAGCACCTCCTGAATAAAACTCTGTGTAATGTTGTGTACCCAGCACACCGTGCATTTCTCAAGAGAGGAACAACCCATAATGACCTTTGAACAGTCAAATAGGCATTTGAATAGGAACAGTCTAGAGATGCTGGAGTTTGGGATAACTTTATATCCCCAAAGTGCAGGTCAGCACTGACTACATTTTAGGAGTCTTAAGAGATTACTGCATTGTTCAAGTAACATAAAATGGTTCACTATTCATTTGTATACTAACAGAAGCTCTAATAATCCTAAATATGATTGAAAATACAACTCATGAACAAAATCAGAGAAGGGTGGAAAAAAAGGGATTTAGCTTTCACGGCCTTGAATGGTTTCAATGCAGAGTTGCAGACGTGCAACAACCTGCAAGACAGGCGACCCCTGGATCCTGCACGGACCTGAGGGAGCACGGTTTAAGGGCCTTAACATACACAGGAATCACCAATGTGACAACAGATCACTGACATCCCAGTTAGGATCCAGGTATGTCACTTCAGCCTGTAGGTTTAGAAAAAATCCATTAGATCACGTACCTGTCCCTCCTGCAGACACATGCCACTCCGCTGTGATTCAATGTAGCTTCACCGCTTTAATACACGGTATCACGATAATGCTGAGCTGTAACTGCAGGGTGAGTCCTTATCGTGTGACTTCTTCCATGAGCACTTAAAAAGTTGTCTTGGGTAGGATTAGATTTCTGTCTCTTAACAAGATGATAGAAAAAAAAATGTTTTGCTCTGGCAGAGGACTATAAAATACTGATTTTTTTTTTGTTGTTATTTTTGCTCTTATGATCTTCCCATTTCTAATTTACACTTTATTACTGCATCAAAGCAAAACAAGCAAGATAAAAGTTGTATGCCAACTGAAGCCAGGTTCATAATGGCTAACACTTCAGAGCCCTAATGAGTGTTTAAAGCCTTCTTAATGCAGGCAGTGTACAATAATCATTTCTATACTCGGGTCATGAAGTTTCTGGCTCTTCCTTGACAAAGCCCCCTCTCTTTTCCCTCCCTCCCCCCCACATAACACACAGCCAACTTGGCTCAAAATTTAGGCAAGAAAGGTCACAGCAACAGCCCTAACCCAGAAATTTAATAAGTATATTTAAAACTTCAAATAATGTTGAGGATCTGCTACTAACAAATGCAAAAAAAAAAAATTCGAGAGTAAAATTGCAATATGCTTTCATATTTCTTACATCCCGGCATTGCCAAGAGCAAAATTAAACGGTAAGAAATAATGAGAAGCTAAGGCTTAATTATTTGTGGAATGAGTGAAAACACTCAAATTTCTTTCTTTATTGGTACTGTGATAGGCAGAGACACCTGGTACAGTCAAACAGGGACAGTGTTTATCATCGCATTCGTTTACTACCTCCCCCCCAAGTATTCCATTTTCCAACTGAAAATTAAACATTTGGTTTGGGATTAGAAGTAGGTAAAAACAAAGACAAATAAACAGGGATTAGTAGCTCTTAATAAGTCTTCCTTGTTGCAGTATTGAACAACTTGGAAACTTAAAACTCTTCCAAATATTTATAATTTAGCAGAGTTCGCAGATATAGGAGTACGACTGAAGAGCAAATGACACGCATTCACGCAGCGATCATGGTTACCATCAGTTTAAGCAGCAAACGAATTACGACTAAAACTTACTTGCTCTCTTTTTTCCACATTCATTAAGCCCTCCATCCTTTATCAGAGATGCATACAGAGGGTGGGAATCTTTACTCTAGCAAAAATCACTTTATTGTTGTTTCTTTCAGAACTTTTTAACTAGTTTTTCTGAGATTAATGAACAATTACTACTTTAAATTTGGATTACTGTGATCAGATGAAGACTGAACCACCCTCTAACTTCAGCACATGAATGTTCTCTGGGCTTCTACCAAAAAAAAAAAATCTTGAGGTATCCCATTACATGTTTTTCACTGCATGAACCATTATTAATGTTTAAGCATCTTTGGCAATATAAGCACAGCAAGGAAGCTGGGAGTATATAATATCACCATTGATATTTTGCCTAATATGTAACACCAAGCTGTAGAATTTTTTTGAAGTAGCAAACTCTTGCCAATGAAAATAAGCGTCGGATCACCATTCTGGGGTTTGGTTGTGGTTGTTTTTTGTTTGTTTGTTTGGTTGGTTGGGTTTTTTTGTTAGAATAAGGTGAAAACTTCTATTTTGCAGTTAACCATGCAAAGTAATTTGACCCAGCTCATAGCATTCTGCTAATACAGTAAATGTAAAAGAACAGCCATATAAAAAAAATTTCTGAAAATGGTTACTACCAAATATAACATATTTCTGCTGGTTAGCACTAGACAGCAAAAGAACAGCAGCATGCTAATCCAGACAGAAAGCAGGTGCTTTGCTAGATAAGCACAATGCCCTATACCAGAGCTGGGTTACTGCATCTTCTACTCGAAAATTTTTAGATGCCAGTCATTGTGTTCCTGACAAGAGATGAAATCCCCAGCGGACTGAGCCCATCATTTCCACTGGATTTCCATACCCTGTCAGCAGTCACAGTGCCGCATAGATACTCCTGACAGATTCCTCATGATATATTAACAGTTTACTCTTGTGATCAAATGCAAGGCAGCCAGACAACAATGCAAATTATTAAGAAGGAAGAATCATTAGGAATTTGATTCATTATGAGAAAGAAGAAAATAATTTAAAATAGGACTATTAAAACAGTTCAAAACACATTTTCACTGTCCTAATTTCAGTTAATTATAAAAACATAACAAGCTATTTGGAAATACTGAGTTGCGATTTGAGAAAGGAAAACTTTAATAATGGGCGAAGTCAAAAACTGCAGGAGCTTTTTGCAAAGACTGACTTGGTTAAGAAAAAAAGTATTCTAAATTACATGGAATTTAAAATCTGCCTTTAATGATTTAAGACTAAAAGCTAATGGAAACAAACTTGGGTATATGAAATACAATAATTATGCAATTATGATAAAGAAAACGACTAATACGATAACGCTTGGGTTATCAACACAATATGGGACACAGTGTCACAACGGCCTCGGTAAATCAACCATATGCTAGTCAAAATCATTTATCTTTGAGTTCTTCTCCTTTATCAACTAAAAGCTCTGCAGAAGCCACAGCACCACTGACTGCATCTGAAAACATCAGTTACTCTTGCATGAAATTGAACTTTATGAAGAATAGGAAGTTACTGATGATCATCAAATTTTGAAGCATAATAGAAATGTTTATCTTTACACTTGGCATAGTTTAAACATTTATACACTAGCAATTTAAAATGGCTGAAGTGCCTCATGGTTACAGGGTTTACAAACGATAAGTGAACAATCCAGTAACATTTAAAATGCTGCTTTTTCAAACATTCTGTCTCAGCATTCTGCTCCTATTCTATTCCATGGAATATAGGATTTTAATTTTCTCCTATTGCAGTAAGCAATCATGCCTCTCTCAGTTTTCCATCCTTACCACAGACATGCATATTCAAAGACCTAAACACTAACCTTCCGAAACAAATACTAAAATAAAACTAACAAAAAATGAAAAATATAGCCAATTACCACTTTTTAGTCCATAAATGCCATAAAAACAGAAAACAAGAAAAAAGTTTGTTAAAAATATGCGAAACAGAAGCATGCTAACAGGATAAATTTTAAGTATTTTTTTTCATATATGGTCATCTGTAATTTGCCTGTTTCAAATGAATGTCCCAGACTTAAATTTAGTATTAATTTATTTATTTTTAGGACTTAAATAGTCAGTACATTAGTTATTTTCTTTTTTATTTTATTTCCCTGAAAAGCCAGACATGGGTCACTGGATGAACCGGGCGTCCCCTCTTCCAATTCTGAAGAAGAAAAATACACAGGATCAAGTGAATTAAATGAAACGCAGACAACTTTTCTGCAGTCTTTAAGAGGCAGAATTCAAATCAACTATGATAGGTAGGACAAACTGGGTAAATAGACTTAGTAAAAAATGCACGTACGTTTGTGCTTATAATGCCTACAATCTGTTGAAGCATAGGACTGCAATTCAGCAGAAGTTTTAATGGTTGGGTGTGGTTCAAATTTTCATTCTTGAACATTTGTGTTTGCTTATCAGGTAAGAATTTCCATGTAGAGAAACAAGATGATCGTCATGAAATTTCAGTGGGCCTATTTCACATCTGGTCAAAAATAATTTGAAGATATCATGTGTACCTCATTGCCTGCACTTAAGACCTGTCTGCACTCAGATGCAGTGCGTATGAAACGACTGAACACAGCCAAGGCCACAGATTCCCACAGCTGGAAAAAGAAACCAGCACAAAAATCACTTTTTAGACATCTGACTTTCAAAGACTGAGATCTAATTTGGACCAAACTAAATTACTCAGACTTAACCTGGAGATACGCTGCAAACTGAAGTTACTGTATCTTTTAAATGCTGACAAATAGCTGTATACATGAGCCTGCTTCATCAGCAATTGCATTTTCTTTTGTGGGGTGCATAACTCGGCTGAAAGAATATCTATTCCAAGTCTTCAGCATATAGAAAACTCCTACTCAACTTGCTCCCAAGGCAGTTCATTTACAAAAGACTCATACAAAATTAAACAACAAATTAAATCCGAGTATGAGTTCATGATTGGGTTTAAACAAACATCTGTTTCTGAGAGAAGAGAAAACTCATTTTATTTTTGAAAAAATCACTTTAGAACTATGAAGGTGATTTTTCTTTCCCACAACTTTTAGCTTTGCCGTAATTGCAGTAAGAGAGTCAATCCAGTTCAAACAGCTGCAGCTGACGCCAAACTAGGAAAAAACCAGAACAATCCAAGATTCTTAAACCCAACAGCTGACTTTGCAAACAGACACAAGCCAGGTTTTATCGGACCTTATCCCAATTTACTGGGAGCACAGCAATAACCATACATGCTGCAGAACTAGAACACAGACATCAAATTCAGTAAAATGTTTTATTTTGGCCTGCATTAAAGACAAAGCAACAAACAGAAATAAAGCTACAATAGACTCTCCTCATTACATAAATCAAATAAACCAAAGAACGCAATTGCCTAAGGATACGTACATCTTGACACTAAGACTCCTTTTGCTTTTAGAGTCAATTTTATTTTTCTCTTGCTTTTGGGTAGATCTAAAAAGAAAACCCACGTCGTCCATCTTCACAGAATCTGTTCAGGAAGGCTTCTTGACTAAGCTAGAAGACTGGAGAAATAATATGGTTATTGCCTCTGAATGTATCACTGACCTCCTAGGTCAGGATCACAATCACATACTGAAAAGGCAAGAAACCTAATCTCTAACTTTTTAAAAGCCGAATTCAGTAATAAGCTAAGCGTGTAAACAATCATGAGCTTTAACCACTGCCCTTCTGTTTGTAACCACAGAACATGTACAACAAGTTATTGTACAACCTTTCCTCACTGCTCTACCCATTTGTCTCCATTGTGCTCTGTGGGAAGGCCAGAATTTAACAAAATAAAATTACATACCCAAGGCAGGCAGATAATGTACTTTGCACGCTACTGATTTATGAAAAACGTCTGTAGGCCAAACAAGATCACCTTATTGTATGTGTATACACCCACTCCCCCAAAACACAGGCTCCAAGTATGATAATTTACAGATACGCAGCCTGTGATCTCTAATCTTTAGCCAGGGAGTGTAATACTAAGAGAAAAATTGGATTATAGACCCTTGTGATGTTCCTCAAGGATTTGAAGAGCCTTCAAGCAAAGCCAGAGTAAGGAAACAACAGGTTCTGACATTCTAAGACATCCATGCCAACAATGAAGGATGTCATCTACCTACCTTCAAAAATACAAAAAAGGCAGCAGCATCAGAATAAGCAAAAAAAAGCGCTACATTTACAAGCTAAATCTCAATTCTCACATTTAAGAAAGACTATTTTGGATAATATTCGACAAATGCAAATCTAGGGGCTAGATTTTCTCAAAGGCGTTTGACTTCTTAAAATACTTAGCATTTCCATTAGTCAACCAAAAATCAAATCATTGTGCCACATAAATTTCTATTTTCAATTATTTTTTAAAAAATAAGATATTTCTTTTCTGTAGTGAATGGGTTTTTGCATTATCAAATGAGTTGGAAATGTCATAAAGAAGTTTAAAAAACAACACTGAAGTAACATACAGGGTACCTTTCTCTGCAAGAGCACCTCTGGAGAGTGCTTACAGATACGCAGTCTCACACAGAGCTTTACAGCACAATAAAAAAGAGAAACTGTTCACCTAACCGCTGTGCACAGGGCACTGAACTAACTAATCCTTCTTTCACCCAGAAACCTGTCCTGAATCTTCTACATAACATAGGAAGGAGGTAACATGAATAATTACATCAAGACGTGCATTTAAACTTGGTTTGTCACACTTTTATCACTCCAGCGCCTACTGCATTTCGGATGGACAGCCTATTCGGTCTTCGAAAAGTCTGTTGTGAAACAAGACGCACCCTCAGGAAGGGGGAAACTTGCTCCCCGATTTTAAGGTTCCCATCAGTGCAAAGGAAGCGGGCTGGTGCCACCAGCCTTCATCACTGACCGTAACTGCAGTAGAAGTAGTTTCTGAACAAACTACCACATTCCTCATTTTGTTATTTTTCTCTCTCAGTCTTTCAGTTCCCACCCTTCACAGTAAGAGTTTTACTCTTCCTCTTGATTTTTAATAGCTCAGCATGTTCTAAACTCACATTTTAGGAAAGTTTCCTTTTGTATAGAAGACTGTGGGTTTTTCCATTTCATTCAAACGCTCTCTTCTACTGTTAGAACTGAGCTGATTAAAACCACAAAGGTACTTACAAGTAGTCCTTGCCATTATCATATTTACCTTCACTAACATAAAGGCACTTGAGAATTATTGACAGATTTTAACCCCACAATGCCTGCAGAGCTCAGGTAAAAAGTAAAGCAAGTGATTTGCACAAAGCAAGACAAAGGGGCAAGCCAAGCCCATGCAGAAAATCTGTTATTCAACGGAAAATTGAAACAAGTCCTCTTCTGTCTTAGCCTATCTATGGCTTTCAGTCTTCAGAGTGCAAGTCAGCACCTAGCCTTCACAAGTGAAAGCTACTGCTTTTTTCTTTCTCTTCCTACCAAAAAGGAGCCTACCTCCCTACATGCAGACAGCAGGAAATCTAGTGCCAGTCACCTACTGTCAGCGCAGAGACCATGGTAGAGCAAACACAAATTCCCTCCAAAGCAAAAGCCAATCAATTGCATGTCTTACATAACCAATTTGTTAAGAAGAAACAAAAAAAAGCACAGAAGTTAATTGCATTTTAATAGAAAAATCTTTACACCTTTTACAGATGATTAGGTTATTTCACAGTATATTATAAAACATTTTCTGTTATCATTAACTGAAAGTTAATAGTTTTCTGGTGTGGTGGCTTGAGTGTAGTAACTGCAGTGACAAACCAACATGAATTTTAAGTTGCTGCATACGGCAGCAGTACAAATCTGACCCGATAGCCAAAAGCAATACATACAAAATTAGAGTATATAAAAATTAGAGCTTACATTTTTTCAAGGTATCGAGCTTCCTTTTGTCACCAAAATAAACGGCTCAACACATAGGCGGCAGGATTTTTGGAGTTCAAGGCCCAAATTAAATGGCTAGAGGATAACTGCCGAGGAGTGAAAAATCAAGGCAGGTCTGGGTTCTCAAACTGTTGAAAAGTCTCAAGAGAGAGAACTGAGCATCTCCATGTGAGGGTTTTTTCCGCTGTTGAAAATGCATACATTTCATACATTTAATTTTTTTCAAAGAATGGAAGCAGACAAAAAAATATTATTCAAGTAGCACTAGGGTTCTTCAGAGCAGACAAAACTGGTGGACATCAAGAAGGGGGGTTACTTTTACAGAGAGGGCTCTGCAGCCAGACAAGAGATGCCACCTTAGTCCTGCTGCATGAAGAAAATGCAGATGCATGTTTGATTTAAACATTTAGTCTTGTACGCAAAAATTTAAGTCAGAACTTGCTATACAGAAAGCCTTCAGAAACCACATCATTGCTCCGTGTCCTTGAAATGGCCACAGCTGTCTTCCTCACTGAGGTTCATCCCAACAACACACTCTATGCTCACACGACACATTTTGTCTCTGTGTGCTCTTAATAGGCTTCCGTTTACCTGCTGGAGTGCAACCTGTCAGTTTGGCCACCTCAAATGCCTGCGAGCCTCAATGATATCCTTTCTACCCATTTTGTTCAAGGCTAGGCAGAGTAAAGTCAGCCAGAAGGGTTCAAGCATCAATACGCCACTGGCAGACACTCCTACGAGGGAGCGATTCCCTGCTGAAGAGTTGGCGATAGCTACTACAAGCTGCATCTGAAGTCATCTTTGCCCTAGTTTGCTTAGTTTACTTATTCAGTAAGAGGTCACAGCATCACTGTAATGTGCACAAGGTTTGAGAAACTTCAGATGCTGTTCGGTATCAGTGCTCACCACAGGGTGTATGAAGATAAGATGAGAATCTAAGTAAAACTAACAAGCAGAAAGGGATAGAGGTGGATCCACGCCTTGCTGAAATAGGGAGAAAAGTGCAGTATTTCTCAAGGGCGTTCCAGGAGTTTTCCTTTACAGAGCAGCCTACCCGCACGCTATAGCTTTACAAACATCCTTCCTTTTAATATAGATGCATCAACATAGTATTTGGCACTAAGATTAAGTTCACTGTATCTTTGTACTGAGCCAACTAAAACAGCGCTAATTTGGCACACTTCTCAGGACCACACAAACCGCCTCCCTGCTTTACACGACGCAGACATTTGGAGAGAAAACAACTGCTGTTTGGTCCCAGCGGCACTTATTCAGGAGTCAGTCTCCATCACCCTGCCAATCGTGGTGAGTTGCCCTCAGTCGTCCTTCCAAGGGCCAGTTCTTTGGAGCTCTCCAATACATTTTTCTCTAGGTAGCTCCAGTTCTCCTGGACAGGAAAGACTATCTCCCTCCATTCACCTCAAAAGGACAGCACCAAGCAGCATCTCCTCCTCAAAGATCATTTTGGATGGGGGAAAAGAAAGGGAGCTTTATCCTACTCTGCCTACAAGGATCTTGGTATTAAAGTTTTATTGAGAGTAGAGCCTGTATTTCCAGTCACCTAAAATGACTATTTTCAGGGAGCACCTCAGTTCTCCCTCTTCTTTCACCTACGGTCAAACCACATGAACTATAAAAGCAGACATGCCACGAAAAAACACATTGTGCTCTAGGCCTTATTATGAGTAGAAAGATAGTCTGCATTTCTAATGCTGCACTCCTTACATCTTGTTCTGAAATTCAAACACATTAAAAAGTTCTTTCTCCTACTCCGCAATACCCGAGTAAGAGCTCACTGTGCTGAAGAGAAGCGCTAGCTTTGCTACAGAATTTCAATTTTACTATTTTAAGTCAAACAAAAATTTTTTACAGCAACACTCATCGTCTAACAGCCCAGGTTTAAGCCAAAAAGTACAGAAATAAGGTTCCAGCCTTTGTGTCACCTGGCCCTCGGAACTGTAATTTTTCCACAACAGAGAAAAGTCAATTGAATTGCAATTTTAAATGTACCTCTAAGACAGGAAACATACTGCATGCAGTACAGCGTCCCATGGTGAGAAAGGGTCTTTGATAGAACTAGAATATGCTTTCTTGAATCTCAAATGCAAATTTCTCTGGAGATAGCTCAAAAAATCTGGTAAGAAACCAAAAACTCTTCAGCAATAAAATATTTTTAGCACATAAACAAACTAAAATATTCTCATTTGCATATGGTACATCTTCATCTCCTCTGACTTTCTTTTTTTATCCTATATGACAATGCTACTCACAAACTGAATAACCAAAAAAAGCACGCAACATTCCTGACGCCAGATGCTCAAGATCAATAGCTATTTCCCAAAGTTTATGGTATAATTAAAATTTGTAACAGGAATAATTTTCTTTTCAACCCCTCAGGCTAAGCCTAGAATTATTGACTAAGTCAAAGTTATGTAGTGAAGCATTTTTTATTATGTTTATAGATAATATAAAGGATCTTATGGTTTTCACATGTAATCTGGTTAAGTATAGAAATAGTAAATAGGAAAAATTCTCTATATCGGCAAAGCAACAGTTATAAACATCCTGTGGTTAGGTGTGTAGAGGATGTGGGTTTACATAATCACCTGTTAAACATCAGCTACACTACAGTTTACAGCTGGATGGCCAGAATGCCCATGAATTCACAGAGAACCAAAGGCACAGTCCCTTAGAGCTCAGCTGCCACAAAGCCTTTGTTCCAGGGAGGCAGCGTCCCAGGGACGGCATGCAAGGCACCAGTCATTGACGCTGCCAGAAGATGGAGTAATATGGCAATTGAAATTTAATCTACTGGAATATTGGAATGGCTTTATATTTATAAAACAAACAGTTCGCCTATGCTTTCTTCCACCCAAGGCACACCGAGACGGCACCTGAAGAGAGCAAATGGGAAGGCGCAGTTGATCACAGACGTCTACGCATCGCCTCTGTGAGGAGAGAAAAAAACGATTCTGCTGCATAACCAACATTGCCATGATTTGGGTTTACTTTAAGTGTCAGACCTTCAGGTGAAATATACTCAGTTTAGAAGTGAAAAGATGTACGCTTGTTTCCTGCCAGCCCTAAAAACTCCGCCTTGGGCAGCGGAAGTCTAACTGGATTATTTCTTCCTCATATGTCTCAATCAATGCTAATAACAACACAGGCCAAATTAAACCCTCTGATACCAGTGCAACCCCATTACTTTCATCATGTTTTCACAAATAAAATACAACTAGAAAGTTGGTAAACATTTCTGCTGACAAAGCACAAGAACAAATACAGTCTGACTCAGCCCCTCCTTGCAGCACTAGCAGGAATAAAATGCGGTAAACTTAATTGTGTTATGAAGGCACGTAAAATCTGAGCTTACACAGACAGCAGAAATACCACTTTTATACAAGCACTGTTTGTAGAAAAAGATGAATATATCTACAAATTGCCAAAACCAGCTACTACAAAACTACGCCCTAGCACTATTGATTCACAGTAACGTCCAGGCTAAAAACCACAGCTCCGCTTTCTACAACTGTTTTTACTGGGATGGATTTAGTTAACTTTAGGTTATGCTTTTTATTCTCCTGAATGTTAAGAAAGGCTGCAGTATATGACCAAAATATAACCAGAATCATGAAAAGGGAAAAAGGCAGAAGCAGCTGCATCATCACTTCCAAGAGGGGACCCATAGTACCAACGCAGGTCCAAAGGCATCCCGTGGCTCCGCACCAGCTGAAATACCGTCCTGAGACAAACAAGAGAGTAGAGACAGTGGACTCTAAAAAAACCCCCAGAAATCAAAAATCTGAACTAAAAGCTCTACAAAGTTCTACACAGAACATTACAGTGGCCTGCACCTCTGAAATGCACACACTTTCTTGAGAGGTCAGAATACGACAAGCCTCTTTGAAGCTACCCATTGGTTTCCAATGGTTTCTAGCTACTTTCCTGATGTAGATCAAGTAAATCTTTCTTGCTTCTCTGACTGCTGACTAAATGCAAAAGGAACAGTTTTGCAGTTATTGTTCCCAGTTCTATATATATTCTACAACCACAAGATTCCTAAAAATTGTCACAACTATGATATAAACATCAAATACAGCTGAAGTGCATCCTTACAGAGTTCTTTTTTCTCTGAAATAACGAGAGCTAGAAAATACCGTAACAGGTAATGAAATCACAGTATTTCTGACGAACATGTGCTGCTCTAGGAAACCAGACAGCATTTGGTTGTTTAAGTGTGGACATGTCCATATTTCCTCAGGGTGTCACAGCTTTCTATGTAATTTAAAATTAGTCTTAGACCTGAAGTCACTGAAAAGGGGTTGAACTGGTTTGCTGCTCCCTGTCCTCTATACTCAAGACATATCTTCGGCTGCATTTACTGCTGCATAAATCAATTGATCTCTGATAAAATCTTTTTGGAAAAAATATGCTTCCAGAAGAACATCCAAAATACCTGAAATTTGCCTGAACATTCTCAAGTTCATCTGACAGAGCTAGCACAACTACAGAAGCAGTTTCCTTAGTAATTAAAGATAAAACAGTCAACTCCCACAACTTTTGTACATGTGCTAAATTTTGACCACTTGTCATTACTATGGAAGCTCGCAATAACTATTGAAACCTGTATGAGAAAAGCAACATCACTACAAGAGTGCAGAAGTCTTTACACAGTTCACCTCTTTGCAAGGCACGTGCACATGACATGATATAAAACACTGTGTCTATCATGTTTTGTTTGAATGCCTTGACAGCGTGCTCGTATTTTAACAATTCATAAATCATTTCTGAAGGGTAAATTCAAGCAGTATGCCTTCTCCCTCAAACAGCCTGCTTGGCCTTACAATTAGAAGCATGTGAGTTAAATAACTCAAACACTCATTAAAATTTCCTTTAGCTAATACAGAGTTGCTTCATATACCTCGGGACATATGATACATAATGACATATATATCAACAATCTGGAAATGCATAGAGTCACCCTGAATGACTAGAATAGCAGGAGAACTAAGAAAACCAAGACTCCAGATTTGGAACAAACCCACAATGACTTGTTTCAAATTTTTCAAAGTTTACTGCATGCCTCACAAGAGAGCATTATCGTGCAGGTATTGTGCCAGTACGGTTTTTATTTGACCTAGATGCCCTAAGCAACTGATATTTGCCATACTGGCTTGAATCCAACTTAAATAACAATGACAATGGTATAGAAAATCACAACCCAAGAGCAAAAAATACTCACGTATGATCACTGAAAAGCAGAAATTCTTCCAGTGGAGTCTACTTCATCCTACTATTTCATCATCATGGAAAGCATACTATGTTACAATGCAGTGTTACTACATTGCAGCCAGGCAATGTCCGTAATTCTAATGGAATGTTAAGACTTTTGTAAGTATGAAGGGACTAATTAAGAGACCAGGTCTTGGGAAGAAACCAAAACAAAAAAACAATACACTTAGAAAAAAATTGTAAAGATCTTGATCACAATGATATTGCAATCAAGAACACAACCTTGCTTGTCTTTATAAAGCACATCTCAACAACTCACTGCGAGACAGAACACTGTTTAGGATATTGTTCCATTTTCATACCACCTCAGTTGTGGTGGAAATAAGTGGAGATTCTGTATTTCAACTAAAGGAAAAAAACAAATGAAATAAACCCCCTCACCACCACCACCTTTTCACCAGTACTATGGAATGTAATCCCTGTATAGAGGCGGAAAAAATTCCAGCCACCTCTAGGGAACTTCAAGTACTTGAAGGCTGAAGAAAAAGAGACCTTGTCAGGACCTGCTATGAATGCAGAGCTCTCTTCAGATTATAAACTAGTGTCATAAGAAGTTTATATAAACCTTGGTTTCTTTCACCTGAACTGCTAAAACCAGGTTGATACTCCCTCTGCGTCAACCTCAGCTCTTTACTTTTCTCCAGTAAGTGACATACTTTCAAAGAAAAGAGGTACAGGAGCAGCCAAAATAAATATAACACTTACCACACAGTGAAGAATGATGTAGTGTGGGGAAAATCAACAACTTCCTCTGGATTACTTCCCTGAGTGGCTAACACTGAATCCGACAGACTCTACTGATGACGAGAGCTTCTTTCTACGTTTTGAAGAATTTCATAGTTTAAAGTATTTTTATGATCAAGATTACAAGAAAAAGTTTTCAGACACTTAGCAAACATCATCCTTTTACTATACATCTACTACATTTTCAATTTCAGTTCTATTTATTGCAGCAAGATGTTGCTATCTTGCTTCATTTTCAGGCATATATACTAGGATGCAATCATCTGCAACATATCTCTTAGAACTGGGGAAGATTATAACAGCAAAACAACAATAAAATGAAGCAGATTGGGAGCTGGAAGCTTTGGGTCTGATATCCAGTTCTGCAGTGGATTCTCACCATTGTAGAGATTTCACTGTTACCATGCTTCAATTTATACAGTTTTCCCAGTTTTAATATGCTTAAGTTAGTGAGGATATTTCTGTACAACTGAAATCCCAAACTCTGAATCATGAGCACATATAAACTGGGAAATCAAAGCTTAAAAAAAAATAGCATACCTGTGATAAAAGAGTTAAAAGCACCTAAAAAATGTTGGAAAGACTTAAGCTGAAGTCAAAAGAGAGCCCTGTGCCGATCCAGCTATTGACAGCTCTGCAGGACTATTTGAATCTTGTATTTTTCACAGCACCAGGACAGTGATCAGAACATACTTCTAGATTCACCACTTTGAAATGAAAGTCAAAAATCTACAGGAGGCATCAATAAAATGAATTATTTTAAATTACCCATTGTTACTGTACCCAGTTGGTGAATAGAGCCAATCTGTGCGAGAAATGCAGTCACAGGAAACCCTCACTATTATCATTTAAAAAGAGCCAAGAAGCGACCCAATGATATTCTGCTAATAACTGTCCAGAGAGCAAACAGGCACTCAGTTCTGAGGACTGAGGTCGTCGAACGCAAAGAGGGGAGGAAACATTTTTACAGTGGATCTTCAGAGTTACCATCTTTTGTTAGAGAACCCCAATTAATAACTACAGCTGATTACGGCAGTCATTAGCATTATTCAAAGTCCTACTCAAAAACTCAAACCTGAAACAAGACCGTTCTTCACGTAGCCTACCAAGCAGAGTGGACCCGGTGGCCAAGAAGCCCTCTCATTAAGAAAGTGAAGCTTGAGACTGAGAAGACAGCATTCTGAATTTGGCTTTCTGGGACATTCCGTTTTTAATTCCCACTGCCCCATGCAAGCACTCCATGTTCTTTATGTAGGCTCCTTGATATTTTCCTATCATCTTTCTCACCAAAAAGTAGTAGTTGCTTCTTTTAGACCTGGTCTGTAAATGTTTCATAAGACTACCAGATATTGATCTAAAAATCAACATCAGAACACAAGAACGAACCCTAAGAAACACACACTTTGGCACTGATCCAAAGCCCAGATTAATTACAAAAGGAATCTGAATTTACTGGAAATTATTTAAAATAATATTAATCTTATTTAATCATATGTTTATATTAAAGATAAATTTATAATGAATCCATTTATAAAAATGCTTTCGATATGCTAATAAACAGCACATAAGGGAGCCCTGAAAAAATCAAATTTTTCAGGATGGTATATTAATAATACTCATATGACTCCTCTCACTCTCGCTCACTTACTGTGCCTCCCGAGAACTGAAAGAATAAGCTGCTTTAACTTGAACTTGTCAATTTAACTCTGTCCTCTATGGGCCAGAGAGACAAGCATGTATTACACACACTTAGCAAGCCAGAAAAACTACTATGATCACCAAGCAACACAATACAGTGTAAAATCAATTACAACTCATGTAAAATATCATAAAATTAAAATTTACAGTAATTGCGTCTTGTGGGGCTAACATTGTCATACTCTCCAGTAAACAGTACTTAATTCACAGAAAGATTGAAAACAACAACTCATGTGAAGGAATGGATCTTGACTCTAAAAGCAAAAAAAAACCCCAACAACAACAAAAAACCACAAAAAAACAAACCACAAAAATACAAGACATGCTCAGTTTGTTGCAGTGCATTTCTGAAGGGCTCTCAGTGTGCTTGCTTGAACGAGGAATCAATTTATGGCTGGCAGTCAAAGCTCCACCGTTCTGGGCTTTGCTCTTTTCAGTTGTCACACCCAGGCTGCAAGCCTCCCTAGAAATGGAGGTCTGAAGCATTTACACAAGCAGCAGAATAACAACGGAACGGAACCAAGAGCTAATTTATTCTCTAAGCTTACTGTACTTGCTGCAAAACAAAAATGCTGTGACAGCAGAGTGACCTTATATTTACTGATTGACCAGATGGCGAGAATTACTGACTTATGTAAGCCCCGAGCCTTCTTCGCCATCTGACGGCTGTTTGGTGAAATCAAATAAAGCTCTCTGCGTAGTCTTTAGTGCACAAACCTAATCATCACAAGACCATCGTGTTGTGCCCTTAGAACAAAACGCTACAGGGAAAGGCAAGGAGTGAACAGGACTGAAACGCTTGGATCCCCAAAAAAGGGTTTTTTTTTTTTT
>VZSC01017790.1:14561-27895 GCA_013398225.1 Steatornis caripensis
CTGATGTTCCAGCACTAACTATAAACACTGAGCCTTATCACTGCTAGAAGCAGCTACTGTCTGGAAAAACATGCAGTTAATTTCAGATTGCAGCCTCTCAGAAGAGACTTACTAAAAAGTAAAGTTACAGAAAGAAAATCGGTTCTGTCCTAGCCCAAACTAGGACACAGGGCTTGCTTGGGGATGGCCGCGCCGCCTTTGGAGGAGCTTTTTAAGGGGCTGCAGCGCTTCAAACTTGCAGGATTGCAGCATGACGAAATCAGGTATCGCAGTTATTTTAGAAAGGCACAGCATTCAGTGTGGGCTAACTGGAAATGGTTCACTTTTTTCTTTTCCAAGAGGACTTTAATTTCAGCTTGAGTTGAGGCATTCTGTTCAATCACCACCAAGTGTTTCAGGTTGTTCGTTTGCGGGTTACTGCTCGAGATTGTATCCTTTTCAAATGCTACCTCCAAACATTTCTTTTTTAACCCTGGCATGCAGTGCTCCAGTGTGTCTGATTTTTGCCTGCCTCTTTTCTAGGTAAAACTGTTCAGGAGACAACCAGAATTTGCAGTTTCCATGTACCACAAGCTGGGCCTTGGGCTGGAGAAGTAGCTGCAGGCTCCCTGAAGGAGCACAGGATCTAGGATCTATCTGCAACACAGTACCAAGAGTTTGTTAACCTCTTTGTGGTAAGTAGGTGCGATGTGGACACACCTCTGGCTTTTATGTAGTCCTCCTTTGGGTGAGCATCTAAGGGACTTCTCCAGAGGCTCCCTTGAAACTACATGTCGGATGAGTACATCCCATAACAGTCTGAGTACATGCTGGAAACGTTCATATAGCAAAAGCTGCTCAGGGTTTCTACTAGTTGTGCTGGGCATGTCGCTGAGAGCTAGATGGTGTTGTGGACAGAGTGGAGCCCGAGCAAGGCTGTATGGGGGCGCTTGGGCTGACCTGTTCTGTCGGAGCTGAATTATAGACCTCAGAGCTGCGCACGGAATAAAATACAGTTGAGAGAACTGCAGGGCTCCTTCTCTGGAATGCTAGAAATCCCACAGGGAAGCTGGAATTGCTGTACGGCTCCCTGTACCGATAGAACTGTGTTTCTAACATTTAAACAACTTAATTTTTCTGGAGAGAAAATGTCTCTCAAATTTCTGGGGAGAAAGCAAAGCAAACCTTCAGAAAATTGCAGATGGAGAGCTTGCATTTATGTAAAATGGAAGCGTGCTGCGAATCATTGGAGAAAACCTATATTTTCTTGACAATTATAACAATATTAGGTAGCAGTGAAGGTTTCCAAGGCAACCTGGCCACGGGTGCATTCATGTGGAGTGTGTGTGACTACCTGCTTTGTCAAGCCAATGGATGGATGTCAGAAGGTGGTGTGGTGGAGGGGTACATATAATTTCATCAATCTGCACTAGGAACACTATTTAAAAGCAGAGCTGCTTTTCTGCCTTTTTTTTTTTTTTTTTTTNATTCATGTGGAGTGTGTGTGACTACCTGCTTTGTCAAGCCAATGGATGGATGTCAGAAGGTGGTGTGGTGGAGGGGTACATATAATTTCATCAATCTGCACTAGGAACACTATTTAAAAGCAGAGCTGCTTTTCTGCCTTTTTTTTTTTTTTCCTCTCCAGACTGTGTCTGATGGCACCGATTGTCTCACTGCTTTTGTTTCTAGAATAGGCAAGGTAAATGCACGGAAGCCAGGCTAAAGGCAGCTGGCTGGTAAGGTGTCCCACAGTTACAGGGGACCTTCTGGGCAAGTTAGTGTGGAGTCTGCTCACAGATTCTCTGCGGTGTAAATAAATTTACAGCATTTTCCCCGAATAAGCTTTCTTCTTCCTTTTGTGCCTAAACTGACATCAGCCTGTATTTCCTGAGGTGCTAAACCACAGGGATCCTTCTGAAACCTCAGGTTTCTTGCCCTCAATTGCAGTGCCATCTTGCTTTTGCCTGTCCCTCTTCATTCCTCCCTACCACATTTCTGTTTGGCATATGGGAACTTCCCTGGCCTCTCCGGCTGTCCCATGATGCGCAGAAAGTGCAACACACAGCGTGGTCTCCCCTATGCTGTTCTTCAGGCCATCACTCTTGCTCCCTCTGAAGACTCATTGCGTTTAAATGTTGTGCGAGGACCCCTGCTGTCAGTCTCCAGGGAATTCACGGCCTTTTCTTTGACCTTGTAAAAACTTCCAGGAGTCGCAGATGCAGCTCGTTTAGAAAAAACTGTCAGGGTTGCAGAATACCTGAAATGTGTGTCAGGAAAATAAAAAACCACCCCTTAGCCACCCAAGGGAAATGAAAAAGTAACGTGGGTCACGTTCATCAGTCCTGACTGCTTTCCAGATCATGGGGGCGGGTGTGACATAGCCATGATGTAGAGCAGCCTGTCCCTCATTTTACCTGGTCGGGCAAGCTGAGCTTGTAGGTCTGTGCTGGCATCACAGCAGTGCAGGTCACCAGGGGGATGCAGCCATACACCAAGATTTGGCTGAGCATTTCCACTGTTCTTCAATAGCAATCTCCTTTCCAAATTAGTTTTGCTTCAGAAAAAGGTAGGGAGGATTCCCAACTATCTTTCTCTAAACCAAAATTATTATAGTATTGAGCTCACTGAAACTTTCAGCTTCCCCTGGGTATTAACGAGTCACTGGAGGTGTTCAATGGAGCGGTTATTCAGGTGTTGAAAACTGCCTGCGCAATCCCTTTCAGCTCTGGTGTGAGCGCTCCAACCACATTGAAACTCTGGTAACGTGCACAGCTGCATCCCTTGCCCTGCGCTGCTTTCAGAGTAGCCACAGCAGCTGCTGTGTGTAATGAATGTCAATCACAATCTGAGCACCCAGAAGTAAGCTTGAGTGAAAATTTACGTTTCTGGGAATTTGTGTTTAAATTATTTTGCTTAACCGTTGCTTTTTCCTGTGGATTACAAAATGTCCTCTGTGCACGCAAGTGTGCTCACAGCTAGCTCACACGCAAGAGCTCTCACTTTTGTGCTTGCAGCTGTGGTTCAGATGTGCACTATGCCGATGCCATGTCCCTCTCCTTGCGCCAATGCATACACTGCCATCCAGAGGTGCAATAGCAGCATGTGCTAGCTGTCAGCTCACTGCCATGGTGCAAACAGCAATGAAACCACACTTGCAAAAAGGCTTTGCAGCTCGGAGGCCGGGGCTCCCCACACACGCACAGCTGATGGCCACGCTGTTCTCACACCCAAAGTGGCCAAGCCAGGACTGGTGCCATTATATGTGTGCACAGCACCCCAACCGCAGTGCAGACATCAGGGACTCTCCAAATGGGATCCTCTTCCCAAAGCAGTTGTTCAGCAACTGCCGAAGCCATACAGGGAGGAAATAAAGACTAGAGGATGCAGGTCAGGAACTCACTCAACTAGCCAAGTCAGGAAAATATCTACTTTTACCAAGATTTTCCACTGCGTTGGCTGTCCTGAAATTTTGGGAGTAAGCTGGTTTTTCTGCTCGTGGGCAAGGAAAGAAGAGACTTGGAAACAGCCAGCCCAGAAGTCAAAGCATGCGCGTACGGAAAAGGGTAAACTTAGGTGGTTTGTACTCAAGCTAGTGTAGTAACCTGAAAGCTAGGCACCCAGCTCTGCCACTGTGCAAGCAAGTATCCAGACTGCCAGGATGTGTGCTATGTGCACCAACTGTGTTTGTTGCAAGGCACTTGTTTCAAGAGGTGAAGTTATCTGCTGGATTACAGCGTTGGTGAGCTGCTCAGTGTGATTGGGGCTTCTGAGACTGTTTTCAGTGCTAGAAATACAAGCATGGATGTAGCCAAGATCTTGATGGCAGGCAGCTAAAGGTGGCAGTAGCTCTTAAAACGTTGAATATACTATTGAATATTTGGGCCCAAGTTATTCAGGCACTCCTGACACTTAAGTCTTGTGTTTAAGGTTCCCAAACACCTTAAGGCTCTTCATATTTGACATTTTGCGTTCCAGATAAAGGTGTATCAAGCTCTCATCTCTGGAGGCAAAATCAAACCCTGTATTGAATTCCCTTCCCTTTGAACAATATGGGACGCTTGACAGAGCTATAGAAATCCCATTTGAAAGATGATAGCCGTTGATTTTCTGCTTGCTGAGAATTATTAGTATTTTTCTATCCTGCAAAACCAGCCGCTAAATCAGCAAAATGCTTTGCATTAGAGCTATTTGGAATGTAAAAATTACTGCTGCTTCTTGTTGAGCTGCAGACATTCAGTTGCAAAGTTAAGGGAAAAATCTAAAAGGACGAATAATTATCTTAATTTGAAAGACATTTCACAAGTAAACATGCTGCAGTTGTAGCTACAAATTAGATAATTGCTGAACATTTTAAAACTCAGTAGTATAAAATTAAAAACAAGAAAATCAAATTTAAGTGCAAACAAATAACAGGGGAATTCTAAGTAGAAGGTTCAGATTCTTTATTTTTTTTATTGACTGTTTCTTTATCTTTGTAACTTTAAATATTGCACAGTGGTCTCTAATCATCCAGTTTATAATATTTAAATGAATAGGTACTTTAACATAAAATGGTTTACAGTCCGTTTTTCTATTACTGTATAAGAAATGTACCCATGAAGCATAAAAAGGTCAACAACTTCAATGAAATAACTTTTTAAAATAATACATTTTTACAGCCATACATAAATATATGTATTCTATTATGTCAAAGAACATGAAATAATATTGCTCAGCATTAAGCCGCAACTTTTTCAAGGAGGATACATTAGCTTTAAACTGGGTTATACGATCATTGAAATAGACTATTTCTGCTTTGGACTTTACATTTCCAAGTGAAATGTTTTTATTCTTCTCCCTACTTCCCATCTTTGGCTGTTCTTTTTCCCCACTTGTAGCAATTTCCCTATCAAAGTCCTAGTATGTCTTGTCACCGTGCATTTTGGTAACATACAATTAGGAACCGGGGGCTGCGCTGGCTCCCCGCATGCTGACCAGCTCCGTGGCCCAGCTCTGCCATGCCAGGGCAGCTCGCTTTCTTTGATCCATGTTTCAGGAGGGTGCTGGCAGCTGGATGGGGGGAGCAAAGCTGAGGTGCAACCGTGATGCAGGTGGCAGAGAGGCTCTGGATGTATCTCCAGGTGGGATGGGACTTCGGCTGGGAGGAAGATGCAAGGAGACAATGCTTATGGTGATGCACGTGGAAAATTGTTCATTGGAACTTCCTGAGAAGGTATCATGAAGAGGAGAGGAGACCAGAAAATAGATTTTGTGCACACATCTGGTCCTCCTGTCTACCTGTGACAAAGTATGGCTTGGGCTAAGCTGATCCTGAGAGAACTTCCAAATCTCTGGGTAGGTTCTGCAGCTTAAAACAAATATATGGCAGCACAGATATCTGCGCTGAGCTAGCTCCTTCTGTACAGCCTCACAGCGTGTCCCACTCAGCTACGGGGTGCCACGAATACAGATTCCCAAAGCATCTGCTGTTACACAGTTAACTAACATCTCTAGGCCATACTTGACCTAAATTTTATGCAAGTAATTAAAAGGGTAAGTTTATTTCTGAAGAGCAGCTGTTCGCAGAGTTGGGAGATAGAAGTAAGGTGAAATGCATTCCCATTCCCTACACATCCTTCTTCTGAAGTAATCAATAAGTTTAACGAGAGTGGTTAGTAACGAACTATGAAAGCAGCCAAGTTAGTACCAGATAAATGAGGGAAACACTGGGACAGAAGATATACCTATGACATTTCTAACAGAAATCTAATGTATGTAATTGCCAGTGCCAGTTGTTATGAAGTGAAGGAGTGTGTGCATCAGGACTTTGCAGCAGTGAAAAGAAAGTCCAATATAATCCATCCATTTCACACACTGTAACTGCAGTCTAGATAAGTTATTGTGTAACACCCCTGCCACCCTGCTCCCCCTTTGAGAAATACTGTGTTCTGTTGCTGACTAGCCCCTAAAGTCAATGGGTAATGTACAGGTTTGATACGATGCTAACCCTCCTGTGTACAAGTCCTTACACTTTGCTTGTACACTTTACTTCTTTCTAGTGTAGAAGGAAATCCACTGTAGCAGTCCTTTTCTGAGTACCACTTGGGACAAAAAGAAATCCCAAAAGATACAGACTCCCCTAGATTCATCCAGCTATTTCTCAGATGCCTAAAATTAGAAATCAAGTTGGCACAGGAGAGTGAACGGTACTTCCAGCTGCCCACCTGCAGCTTCATTCCCCTTTGGAGATGCCTGTCTCTCTTTCTTGACCACGAAGGCCCCAGAATAAGTGCCATGAATCTAGGCCAATATTTCTATCAAGTCTCAGAGGAAATTTTGTGTAATTCAGCACAGCTGTCATCGCTGGACTGGGTCATGCAAGATATCCCTGTGCCCTTTCTAGCTTTTGTTAGGATTAGCATCAGCACCACACACAGTTCAAAGAAAGCCACCTCTCTTCCGTTCCCTCTTGCTGGTGTGCTGGGCCATACTTCTCCACGGAGGCATGCTGACTGGGGGTGCTTAAATATACACAAATATACATAAATAGTCCCTCAAATGATGACACACTTATTTCTAAGGTGTGGAGGCTTCCACAGTAGAGATCATTTATAACTGCAAGCATTGGCTTCCTAGAGAAAGGATTTTAAAAAAAACCCACTATTTCTAAGTTGGATTTTGTTTGTGGTAGGGCTGTTCATACTTTTGAAGTTAAGCACGTTCGTAAGAGCTTTGTTCAGTTTGGGTCAAAGTGATAAGTGACAGAGCTGAGAGAAGCTTTTATAGCAAACATCTTTGTGAAAAATGCTATAGATCTGTCGATACATGAATGTTTTGTGGGCACATCCTTTCAGTTGTTTTGATGCATTAAAATATCTGAAATTTTATCTGAGCTACTGGAATTATCTAAGGCACTGAATTTCAACATTTTGTTAGGTGAAACATCTGAACTTTCTGTTTAAAATAGCTCCTCACGTCATTTTTTTTTCTTTTCATTCAGTTGAGACACTTAGAGCAAAAAGCAAAACTTTTTTTTTTTTTACTGTGAGGAAAGTGTTTATTTAGTTTGGAGGAGAGAACAAAATGGATTACTTAGTCCAAAGGAGATAACATGATGGAGGACATCTCTCCAAATAAATAAAAGGCTGTTGCAGTGAGAAAGGCAATAAATCTGCTCTCCATGTTCATGGCGGATACAAGAAAAAGCAATGGGACTCCAATTGCAGAGAAAAGAAAAATCAAGCCAAACATTAGGAAAGCTTTCTACTAGTAAGGCTATAAGTCTGGGGGAAGACTGACTGGAGAGCTCCACCAAGATATCTCCAACCTGTTCTTGAGGACAGGCACCCTCAGGATAACAGAAAGGACTTGTCCTGCCTGAGGATCATCTCTGGGGTGTCTCCAAGCCTTGGGATTCTCTGATGTTGTAAGTCCTGTTTTCTTAAAGCTATAACACTATTGATATGGCTACAGTCTGGTAAGATACTGTAGGTGCCACAAGCAGACTCTCAAGGAGTTTCCCTTAGACAGCACTGGCTTTGGCAGGCTGCTGTGACCGTCCCCAGCCTTTGCGTGTGCCTTGCCTGTACGTGGTCTGCATGGACACAGATGGGGCTGGCAGAGGTGAAACATTTCTTTTAATCCTTCTAAGAAATTACAAATTGAGATGTGATTATAGGACTGTTAAAAAGGAATTACCACAGAGGAATTTCCAGATGGTCATGCAGAATAACTATTGAAGAGTGAACAAGCAAGGTTGAGCTATTTATCCAAGTATGGGTCTCTCTTCAATTTGTTTCCAATTGGCAAGTCCTGTTCTATCTTTGGGTCCATGTAATAGTTTCTTTTTCAGTCCAGTTACAACTACCTTTATGGCTGATAGTTCATTTTCTTGTCCAGTGCTGGTAATATTCTTTTAAACCTAATTTCTCAGGAAAACAAAATGTATGGGATCAGTTTGTCCCCTGCTGTGGAAAATAACTTTGGGATTTTTTGGCTGGTGTTAAGCCTATTTGATAGTGGATAACAGATGCTTGAGTACTGTTCTGTGGAGCAGCATGCAATTCTGCATGATAGGGTATCAGAAGAAATCACTGCTGATAACCTCCTAGGTTAATTACTATGCAGTGAGTGACCCTCTGCTTTGAATCAACGTGTTATGTTTAATCCGAGAACACACTATACCTACTTCTTTACACTGACTCCATGGGGCTTCCAATTGTTATTTATGCATGATGGGTGACCCTTGTTTCAGAGCCATCTAAGTGATTTAGATATAACAGTTACACCATTTTGCAGCATCTCATCCCTGTAGATGATTCTGGCATAATGTACATTGCAAATGTTTCTACACATTCCTAGGTAATTTCCTACTCTCTTTTCTCATCAAAGCTTGTAAATCCTTATTTGAGCATTGCTCAAAAGTCACAGAGGTCACCATGAGATCCTGACGGAATTTGTCATCTAACCCGAAGTTTCTCTATTTGATAGAGTGGCGAAATGGTGTGTTTGTTCTAGATGGTCCTCTGGGAGATGATCCCAGGGATGCAGGAAGATGTCAGTCAAATCAACGGGAAGATTATTCTTGTCACTCCTTCGGCTCAGGCCCTTAGAAACTGTTCAGAAATCAAAAACCTTAAAGACCATGGGATTTGTTGTTGCAGTTGAGGATTGGACTGGTTGCAGTTTTACTAAGGGAATTTTCCCAAGGCATTTTACAGAAACTAGATCCACGTTCCTCTTAACTTTCGCTGGAAATTAGTTTTTGCTACTTCTGAAAAAATTTGCCTTTATGATCTAACTCAAGCATGACTGTTCTAGTCCTAAAAGGCACGCTGCTAACACAGCATCAATTTTCCCCAGGTTAAAATAACAGAGAGTAACAAAATAATGTACGTAACAGCAGGGCTGAACAGGTTCTTGTTCGCAACTGCACTGACGAGTCATGAGACAAGGGGAACTCTGTAACTTGCTCAATGCTTCTTCATTATCAACGTTGCTTGTGTTCAGCCTCCTTTTTCATTAGGTTTCGTGCTTCCAAATCACAACACTGTTCACAATGAACTCACTATTCAAGTATTCTTTCCACGGAAGACTGCAAGGGAAGGTGGCTTCCATCCCTCTTTTAACCTCTTTCCTAGGAAATTGTGCCTCTGCAATGTCCTTTCTTTCATTTATTACCGTATCACTCACAGCTTCATTTTATGTTGTCTCACATCTCCGTGTTTGCGGTGTTCCATCCACCACAGTAATCAAGGGTGTGACTGAATTTACATCACCTTGTAATGAGGGCAGTGGGGTAAGAAAGCAAGGGAGACAATGCGGTATGCACCCAGTTCATCTAAGCGAAATGAAGCCTGTGTACACAACATGCAGTTACTTCAGCTGTAGCAAAGCTCAAAGAAAATGCTGTTTTCTTACAGCTAGGAACTATTACAACAACTTCCACTATCAAGGTCAAAATAAATCTTGGCTTCCAGATAGAGCAGTGTCAGTTTTCTTCGCAGATTCACAGAGTAGCTCTCGATCTACATCTTACATATGAAATCTGTGGAAGAAATGTGTATTAACTGTTTCATCAAACTGCTGATCTTTGCTTTCAGTCTGTGAGGCTTTCCATTGCTTCCTCATTGCTTTCAGGGCTGGTAGTGTGCTGACAGTGAATACTGGTAAGAGTTATTTTTTTCTCAATCCTTCTCCATCGTGTGCTTGGACCTGCAGTCTAAGCCTAGTTTATTAGGCTTTAAAGTTAACTTCAAGTATCCGTGAAAGAGACTTACTGCACATATAACAGTGGTCTCTCTGTAACTTTTCTTTGTTTATCATTTAAAATTGTAACCATTTTTTAAGTGATGATTTAAGACAAAATATCCTTTGAATTCACAACATCCACCTCTGTGAAAGAAGGCGTGTGGCTCAAAATACACAAAGACGCGGGAGTAGACAGCTCTGGCAATGAAATGCTATCGACAGACCTTCCCATGCAGAATACTAACCTGCTAAAATCATACTTATCACCTCATACAAATGAGCAGATAGGGTTCAGTAAAATGTAGGATTTTTCTGATCAATTGCCAGCATTTCCATGGAAATGACAAGGAGTCTGCTGCTCGGGCTATTTTTGTGTATCCTTTGTGTCACTGCTATATACTCTTCTTTTGAAGTTGTACTTGTGTGAAAGATTTTACTGGCTGGAAATCATGATTTCTTCTTTGAAGAAAGTTTCTGTAAAGAACATCTGCTGATCACATCTTGGCATAGTACAGCTCTGATATTAAATCTAGATCTTAGTCTTGCTTACACATTAGGCTGGGCTGAGGATACATAACCATAAAGAATAATTTTGCATTACAATCTGATGGGAAAAAGGAAAAGATTGAAGGCTGTCATTCACTAGTAAATTAGGAATATCCGTCACTTGCAACGAAAGCTAATATTACCTTTGCGTATATACATATAGACAGTATACACCATATCAGTGGTTTTCTTTTTGTACTCTGCATATTTCTCCATACTTTCCCCTAACACTCTATTTTTGTAGAACAGTCCTGCAAGAATTTTACAAGTGATTTTTAATTACTGTAGAAATTGAGGTTTGAGACTGGTCATTTAAAATTTTGGAATATTGTAGTGTGTTGTAGGTGCTGAGATTTTTATTTGGATGGATGCTTTCAAAGAAATTTTCATCTGTATTAAATTAGGAGGCAGTAAAATATTATTATTTTTAATAAGCAAAAAATATTTTTAATAAGCAAAAAAAAGAGAAGTCACTGTTTTCACCGGAATTCAAAACAAGTGAGGGGGATTGCACAAAACTTTTGCACGCTTTAAAAAGCACGGAAGAAGTAATCAGTTATATGTGTGGGAAATGACAGGGACAGAGGATCAATCAGCCGTGTCAACAGCATGTCCTGTGTCCTTCCCTGCTGCATGAATGCAGACACCAGCCCTGAAAGCTGCTTCCGCTCCACATTCACAACATAGAGGGTCATTTGTAGGACACTTGCTGGCGTTTCAGAGAGTTGGTGGGTTTTGCTGCTGAAGTCAAAGCACTTTGGTTTGTGGTCCTTATTTTCTGTGCTCTTTGAAGTGTGCGTGTGTGTAGGTAGGTAGTGGGTGCTAGGGCGGGGGGTGTGTGTGTCTCTGTGTGTAAACATTGCTCTGTGTAGGTTGGTGCCATACATTGCTGCTGCTGCAGCTGAATAGACAGGAGCAGAAAATGCCGCTGCAGGATTTCAAGGCCCCCTGGGCATTTCCCAAGTTCCCGTTATTGCAGAGCCCTCACAAGGAATTCACTCCTAATCATGCAAAATTCACCCTTGCTTTTGCTTGTGGGAAATCTTTGCTTTTTTGAGGGAGATATGGCTGGAAATTTCCCAAAGGACATTGCAGCTGGTACTGTGGGTACAGAAATGCTGTTGTGCCCGATGCCTCCTCGATCACTGACAGTGCTCTCCAGTTAGCTGAAATGATGACTATGCCATTGCCTACCTCAGTGTCAAGTACTTCTTTTATAAGTTTTGGGACACAGCGGGCTGCAAGGAACTGGCAATCCTTCCTCAGGGCCCACACAGCTCACGTCTACTCCAGTCTCATTTTAGTCTGTACTGCCTAAAGCCTGAGGCTACATTGCTAATCTGTCTCAGAGCTGATGCATGACCCTGTGTCGATGTATCCAAATTAGCTACCTGAGGGTCTCTCTGGTATTGCAGATTGCCTGTCATCTTTGTCAGGCTGCTTTAGCTGCTGATATACTACTGTAGGACTTTGGTGTCCACGTTCTGCTTTAGAACAGTTTTCTGACTGCTCTGACTTCTCCTAGGACTGGACTTAATACGCATAACCTAGATCCAGTTCACGCTCAGCTATCTGAGCGCCTCGTTACAAAATGTCTCTAAATTCCTCTTTACAATGGTGGGAATGACCAGAAAATTAATACCAAATGAAACAAGGAAGGGAGAAGAGACAATAGCGTTTTTCCTGTATGGATGTGTCTTTAGAGGAATGACCTATAGAGAAATTGTGTAGTTAAAGGAGATTTGATAACGGCTAAAACTCACTCAGCAGTCAAATCCAATGAAGACGTGTTAGAAATCAGCTGTGCTACATGAGAGAGAGGTGCAGAAAATTAACGATGCATTCCTCAATATAATAAATATCTTTTAACAGAAAATGCAGAAGATGATGCTGCACAGAGACCAATCTTTTGTTGCTTTTGTCTTTTAATGAGAGCAAGGCAACTACCTTTTGTCATGAGTAAAAAGTGCTTTCTTTAAACATAAGTGCTGGTAGTTGCATAATATGAAACTCACTGATGCATATAATGGTAGCAGTGGGCCATCTGAGCACAGTGGATGCTTTAAAATTAATCTCTGCAGAGATCAGCAAGCACATGCAAACTCTCCCATGTTGACAAGAGCAGCATACTTCTTTAGGAGAAGCCAAACTTTCAAAGCCTGGCAGCTGGAGTTTGCAAGCTTGTCATACCGTTACTAACACTTCAGGCCATAGGGAAGGGGTAATGGATGAGATGATCCCATGGGGTCCCTTCCAGACCTGCTTTCTTTGGTTTCATGGTTCCTAACCAAGTAAGCGATAAGCAAAAATGTTCTCTGAAATGAGCAGAGGGAAAGGGATGTGTATTAATTATGCAAGATGCTCCGTCCAGTTCAAAGCAATGTAGCTGGTGCTCGTCAGAGTTTAGCAAAGGGCAGGTGAAAGAAGCCACAAGGATGGTGTTTGCTAGGGACCCCTGCAACCCTTGTTGTTGCTGGATGTACCTTGAGGACAAACCATGAGACTGTAAAGGATGGGGTTTGAGAGAGTGAGTTTGGGCAGGAGAAGACTGCTAGGAAAAGCGTCTCCCAGGATGCTGGAGGCTAAACCAAACAGACCTTGCCAACACAGCTCATCGAAATCTCTTTTCAGCAAGAAGTGTCATTTTACAGTGATACCAAAATCACTCATACTGTAAATAGAATCATAGAATGGTAGGGGTTGGAAGGGATCTCTAGAGATCATCTAGTCCAACCCCCCTGCTAAAGCAGGTTAGCCTAGAGCAGGGTGCACAGGAATGCATCCAGGCGGGTTTTGAATATCTCTAGAGAAGGAGACTCCACAACCTCTCTGGGCAGCCTGTGCCAGGGCTCTGTTACCATCACAGTAAAGAAGTTCCTCCTCATGTTCAGGTGGAACTGCCTGTGTTCCAGTTTGTGCCCATTGCCCCTTGTCCTGTCGCTGGGCACCACTGAGAAGAGTCTGACCCCGTCCTCTTGACATCCACCCTTTAGATATTTGTGAGCATTGATCAGATCTCCTCTCATCCTTCTATTTTCCAGGCTGAACAGACCCAGCTCTCTCAGCCTTTCCTCATA
>VZSC01017790.1:29774-45840 GCA_013398225.1 Steatornis caripensis
GCTGGATCCTGAACTCCACCATCTCATGGTCACTGCAGCCAAGGCTGCCCCCAACCTTCACATCGCCAACCAGTCCTTCTCTGTTTGTTAGTATCAGGTCCAGGATCGCTCCTCTCCTCGTTGGCTCCTCCACCACCTGCGTTAAAAAGTTATCACCAATGCTCTGCAGGAACCTCCTGGACTGTACATGCCTGGCTGTGTTGTTTTTCCAGCAAATATCAGATCACCAAATACTGGAGATTTGAATCACAGTGGCAGAAACTTACTGGATTTCTCTGTTGCTGACTTGTGTGCTGTGGTCCTTTAGAAAGCATGAGGCTGGAGGGAGGGGTCAAGCTCCCACTCAAAGCAAGGCCAGTGCTGTATCCAGGCGGGTTTGCTCGGGGCTTTCCCCAGTCAGGACTTGAACACCCCTGAGGTCTGAGATCCTGCAGCCCCTCTGAGCCCTTGCTCCTGTGCTTGGCTGTCCTCACAGTGAGCAGAATTCAGTCGTAAAAGGAGGGGAATTGTAAAAGGCCAGGCCTGAGTCAGGTAGATCTGTTATCTGCTCTCAGGACTGGGGTTGCCAGAGGTTTGCCAAGCCCGGCAGGGTAAGACCGTAGCTGTAGCTCAGCTCTTTGCAGACCTTTCAGTGCTCCAGTTGTCATTTTCTTTCGCCCCTTGCAGCTTGTCTTGAGGAGACTTTTCTTGCATATTCGGCAGTTTTAAGTAGTATCTCCACTTCCTTTTGGAAGGAGAAGGAAAAACACCTTTCTTTTGAATAAAACCTGTCCCAGTCATTTTTCAGTCTTTTTTCAATGCTTTGACTAGAGGAAAGCTCTACAACAAAGAATTTGTGTCTTCCTCCATTTGCCTTCTTCGAACAAATCAAGCAAGCCCTCAGTTCACATTTTAAATGGAACCCAGATGATTTGTAGGCATTTTTGTTACACATTGTAGAATATTTGTAGGTTTATGAGCCCAGGTCGGAATTTTCCTTGTGTCTAAAAGAATTAGATACCCTTCCTCCATCAGCTTTCAGAGGGGGGCGGATTCAGGCATACATGAGAAAGACCCTGATTGAGTTACGTACCTTCTGAAAGTCAGTTGGGTAGAGGACCCTATTGTGCTTTTGAAAATGTAAACTTTCTTCAATGTGTTAAAAATCCCGGCTGGGATAGCTGTAGGGATAAGGTATTATGTCGAACTGTGCCTTTTTGTAAGACAGGGCAGTTTTTCTCTGTGTTCTGACGGATTTACAATCCAGAAAAACAAGTCATTAAAAGAGTCATTTATAAGGATAAACAGAGTTGACAAATAGAGCTGGCTTTTGAAGCTAGGTTGAAAAAGTGCTTCTTGATAGGTTTCAAAGCTGAGTCCGTGCTACCTAATGCCTACACCGTAATGCCTCCCCCAATTAGCCAGTTGTAAGGCAGTGCCATCTTCCACTTGTCTCATTATAGGCTTTATTCAAATGAGATGCAAAGGGAAGAACGAGCTGATAGCACTGTCATTACCTGAAAGAAAAACCTCCAACCTGTCCAGTACCACTGAGCAGAATTCTATTACATAAATCTACTTCCATATTTTGGGAACAAATGATAGGCAGGACATAAAATGGAAAAATAAATTATACTCACACGAGTAAAAGATCAGTCACACAATGTACTGAGATATCATTAGGGCAGATGAATCACTATTATCATTACAAAAATAACATATAATGCTTCAAATCCAGAATCATGGTTGACTTCTTTGCTGATGAATATTTATGCACTTTCTTTTGTTTATTTGTGTGTCTAACAGATGCCAAGCTAAGTTCAATAGACAAATTGCATCTCTGTGAACTGTCACAGCCTTGTCCTTGTTTTTTCTAGCAAACTGAAGTTAAATAGAAAAATGGAATAAATAAGCAGAGGTCAGAACCCCCATCTCCCTACAAGATTCAATCAACTGATAAATAATCTGTGGAAGGATTCAGTTCAGATCAAAAGAAGAATGAAAGTTAAATCCTTACTTGAAATGAACAGTTTGCTTATCTGTTCTCTGAGGATCATAAATTATTTAACCAATGTGTGTATCATAATTTAATTAGTCACCTACCTCAACTAAATTTCTCAGTATTCCTTGTGTCTGTGCACCTGCAGTGCAGGATGGGAGAATTATTATAACTGTATGAGTTTTATTAGCAAATAAGGCTTTTAACCAAATAAAAAATTACAAGTAGGAAAATGAAGATAGTTAGATAATGGTATTTGTGGGCACAAAAGCTGAGGTCAACATCATTTACTACCTTTTTCAAGTGGTAATAAACCAGTTCAATTAATTCAATGTCTTAGCATAAACTTGTTCCAAAGCAAACTTTTATCTTAGAATGACAGTATTTATGGCAGGTGAATTTTTTTTTTTCTTGTGACAGGGTCCTCCAAATGTACAGTCCTATTGATTTGCTTTGCAAGCTTTCTGTAGAAGGGCGAATCGATGGTGCCCTGTCACCCAAACAACTCTGAAGTAGAAATTATGGATTTGGGGAAATGGCTTAATTGCTGGAATGATGCTTGTGGCTAAGCCCAGCCACTTAACAGTTGCATGACTACTGTACATTATCCAAGTATCAGGCATAAAATATATAACAGTATATAAAAGTAACATATAAGTATTTCTGGAATGTCACCACTTTTGTGAGGTCTTACACTGCGTTTAACTGATGCTCACACAGGGGTACAAGCTCTGAAGTTTCTCCTTCATTCTGCCTACAATAGCCTTGAGTCTCTTAACACCTTTTAAGATACACAAGGCTTTCCACGACTAACTTAGGCTGTTTGAAAGCAGAGTTTGCCATTTGAAAACCATGCCAAGCAAAGTTGGGTTACAGATTTTCTCCTGCCTCTGTACCATCCATTTCTTCCTGTCTTCATGTGGAAAGCCTCTGCTTGCAAAGGGCAGTACATGGGGTTTGGTAGTGATTCAAAGGGCTAAGCAGGTACATGCCTTCTGAGAGGCATTTATCTTGGCATCGCTTGGCTAAGAGATACATTTATAAGGATCATGTGTCTGCTTTGATAAGTAGAAACTCACACAAAAGTTGATTCTCCCTTGTCAGCTTGACTGTTCCAGTGCCCATCAATACAATTCCCACTAGTCACTATGGTTACTCGTGGCCCAGCCTCTTCTCGGAGGTCTTGTGTAGTCCCTCTACTGTAACTTCTTCAGAAGGTATTTAGCAATGACAAGTCTGCAGCCAAGCAGTGAGTGGGGTTTTTTTTGTCTGATAATGCAACACCAAATATACCATCCAGATGACTGACCAATATAAGGCATCATACACATCTTTTGTTGAGCTTTGTTCCTCTTTCTGACAAGGCAATGATGGATCAGGCAGGAGTGCCTCTTGTTTCAGGCCAAGATCTGAAGTGTTTAGCTAGAATTGAACATTGTATACCTTCCCACAGTCCTGTAGCAAAAGAGTGTAACTGCTCTACATCTTTTGTGCAGCTTTGCCCAGGAAATTTTAATATCTTTACAGAAATCATCACCTGCAGTATCCAGCTATACAGAAGGTACTGAGCCTTGCACTGAACACCTGCTAGTATTTCTGTGCTTGGCCACTGCCAGGATGTTTTCCAGCAATGCCTTTGCCAAGGACTCCAGCAATGTGTAAAGCCACACGTTTGCTAGCACGTCCGACTCCTGAAGAAAACATTAGGTCTGGAACTTGATGAGTGTTTTTTATGGGGAAATCTTTTCACACACCTGCATAGTTCTGCCTTTAGCCAGTAGCTCTTCAAGTGGCAATGTAAAGTCATTTGATTCACTTGCTTGGCCAGTTTCTAATTGGATATAATGAAGCAATGCAAAATAGCTGTATATACCCTCTCTACCACTGCTTTCTTACATCTCTGTGATAAGATCAGCAGGACCATTTCATACATGCAGGACTCTCTATGCAGCTGCCAAACCCACCCAGGTAATCAGGCTTTACTACTGTTTTGGTGCTGTTACATTTTTGTTCACTCGTCCTTGGATTTATACTTCCTATTAGCCTCTGCAAGTACTACACGAGTGTATTGGCTTCTTAACGCAAAACAAATATACAGTCCGTCAGTACGTATTATACCTATATACCTTTTGCTAAAGATCAGCTGTGCGTTAAATGGATAGCATTTCTATTTAAAACAGCAAGCATGGTCTGAACTGTCTGAGATACACTGCGACCAGGTTGCCTAGGCAACATAATTCCTCAAATTGGAGGGGTATGTAACGGAACGTGTTTAGATAGCTTCGATTTTGGGGCATGGTTTCTAAAAATCTTAATTGACTCCTTTCAAATGTATTTTGTCTAGTGATAACACTGTGTTTCAAGTATCAACTAGTAGAGCTTCATCTACTGTATCTCTGCTACAAATTACAGCTATAAAGCATGTAAAATAGAGACAAAGGTTAAAGGGTAACTTATATCACAGTTTGGCAAGTGTTTAGATGGTTGAGCCTTGCTTGTTAGCTATCATAATTACTGAGCATTTGTTTATTTTGTTCATACATACAAAGCATCAAAAAGTGCCTTCTTCAATTTAACTGCTGTTGGGTGATTGGATACCAAAATTCTTGACCTCGTTTTTATTAAGTTCTGTATTTTCTGTAATTGTTGCTATAAGGCTCCCTGCAGCACTCTCACTCTCTCCACTAATTCAGCACGACGTAGAGTGGCACGCTCTAATCCTGGAAATGTTGAACCCATTATCGAGATACTGTAGACAGTTTTGTCTTCCATCACTCTACTTTTTGGATAAGTGGAACAAGCCTTTTCCTCTCGGCAGAGTGTGAGTGTGGCCTCCCTTAATAATCCCTGCCCCTCAGATGGATATGGGAGCAGGGTCACATGTTAACATGGCTTTGAGGCTCAGTGTGGGGCAAGCTCCCACGCTGGGAGCTGTGGATGTTTGTTCATTCACGACAGGGCAGCTGTACTGCTGCCAGAGCTGGACCCAGCTTGTTAGGGGCTAAATCTGGCTCTGCTGCAAAGGGCAATGTTGCAGGGCATAGCTGGTGTGTCAGTGTGAAGGTGAGGCCAGCTGCACATCTAGCTGAGGGGATGCTGCAGCACTGTGTTCAGGGTAACTATTCCCGAGGTATTCCAGCATCAGTTTCCCAAGAGTTTTGTACCTACAACTGGAGGGAAAATGCCAAAAAGCTTATCTCCCACTAGTCATAGAATCATAGAATGATTTGTGTTGGAAGGGACCTTAAAGATCATCTAGTTCCAAGTACCTGGCAATGAGCAGGGACACCTTCCACTAGACCAGGTTGCTCAAAGCCGCATCCAACCTGGCCTTGAACACTACCAGGGAGGAGGCATCCAGTCTACTTCTCTGGGCAACCAGTCTCTCACCACCCTTGTTGTGAAGACTTTCTTCCTAATACCTAATCTAAATCTACCCTCTTTCAGTTTAAAACTGTTACCTCTTGTCCTGTCACTACATGCCTTTCTAAATAGTCCCTCTCCAGCTGTCTTGTAGCTCCTCTTCAGGTACTGGAAGGCTGCTATAAAGTCTCCCTGGAGCTTTCTCTTCCCCAGGCTGAACAACTCCAACTGTCTCAGCCTGTCTTCATAGGAAAGGTGCTCCAGCCCTCTGATCATCTTCGTGGCCTTCCTCTGGACTCAGTCCGACAGGTCCACGTCCTTCTTATGCTGGGGGCCCCAGAGCTGAATGCAATACTACAGGTGAGGTCTCACGAGAGCAGAGCAGAGGGGGAGAATAATCTCCTTTGATCTGCTGGCCACCTGGCTTTTGATGCAGCCTAGGATACGGTTGGCTTTCTGGGCTGCGAGCGCACATTGCTCGCTCATGTTGAGCTTCTCGTCAACCACCACCCCCAAGTCCTTCTCCTCAGGGCTGTTCTCAGTCCATTCTCCAGCCAGCCTGTATCTGTGCTTGGGATTGTCCTGACCCATGTGCAGGACTGTCATGGTTTAAAGCTGGGCTGGCTAGTAAACGGAGGACACATGGGCTTGTTGAACTTCATGCAGTTCGCATGGGCCCACCTCTCAAGCCGTTAGTTAATTGACAAGATAGTCTGAAATATTCAATATTAGATAACGTCTGATGTTCCTGTAGCACCTGAGGCCTCTCTGAAAACAACCTGGTCAAGGCAGCATGGGTACATCCTGCAGGCCTGTGGCAGCTGACAAATTGCTTTTAGAGGCAGTTATTTGAGTAAAGTTGTCCCCACTCAGGGGATCCCTTGGGAACCAGGTTTGCTGTCTTTCCCGAGGCTTTGAAACGTATGAAAATTAATAGGAAGTGAGCATTCAGATCTCTTAGGAAGCAGTTTCAAAAGCATGTGTTTAATGCTTCTGTAGGCGATTTTTCCAAAACACTCAAGAGATTTGAGAGCACGAGCCTCCCTGCAAGGCAGCGGGACTGCACTCCTCGATCCCTTGAGGGAGAAGATTGTGGGCTGCCTATCCAAAGACAGGTAGAAAATATCTCTCTGAACAAGAAGTTGACAATTTTCCCCCTTGTGTTTCCTTTCTCCTCACCTGGATTAAACTGATCTCCGCTTAAAGCAAATGTAGGACTGGGAATCAATAACACATAAGCAACTGCTGCTGTCTGGATTTAGGTATTTCTTGGTCTCTCTCTGGAGCTGAAGTTTAAGGGCAAGGATGTACGGTTTTGTGAATTTTAACTTTGGGAGGAAATAATTTGGCATGTGTCTGCTCTGAACAGCACAAAACTTCTGCAGATGATGGTGATATTAATCTTTTTTGTCTTCCTCTCCAAAATTAAATCTATTGTCTCTCCCAAATTAATACTTATGTCACCACTGTAGTTTGAAATTTCTCAGCATTTTGTTTCCTGAGCAGATTTTTTTGCTTTTCAGCACTGTTTTCCACAAATGTTTTTAAAAACCTTTGGGAAGTGTATCTTGAATGGAATACATGGAAACAGTTATCTGCACTTGTGCTTGTGTCTTCACAAAATAGAAATTAAACTAGTTTGAAGCTGATTTGAGGAAATTTGGGGAAAATGACCTGTCAAATGTTACCGAAGTGCCAGTGCCAAATTCAGGCAGCGAAATGTTTTCTGCTCAGCTGAGAGTGGTTCATCCTTTTGCTGAATGCCTACATGCTGTCCTGAGGGCAAGATCTTTCTCGTTCTCCTTAGGTTTCCCTGAAAATTCAGACAGCATTTTTTGTTATTCTCTGCTGACAGAGTTTGGCCTTTTAAGGCTTAGTCTTGCTTTATGATTATGATTATCCTATGTTGTGAGTCTGTATTTTTATTCTTGATTTCCCATCAATTTTTTGTGCCTGAAAATCTCAGTCATTTAGACAAGAGAGAGATGTCAGACTCACCGTAAAGGAACTGGCGTGGTAGCAGTCTGTTATTAGGATTTCTCAGTGACTCGAAACAAGAAGTTTTATTCCTAAGCTTTCTTCTGCATGCGGCTTTGGACATTTATTGTGAGGGGTGCAGCTTAGACAGACACGTGTCACATGTCCGATCTTGTTCTTATAGTAATCAGGAGAGATGAAAAAATGTACAACTAATTGCCAATGGGGTAATGAATCTCCTAATCCTTTGACAGAGCCTGTTAATTCAGTAGTGATCCTGTGGGTTGTTTAACCAGTTCTGCTTGGAAAAGGGTGGAGACACAGCAGCTGGTACTGGGACTAGAGAGAGAGCTGCTGAAGAGCAACTAGAAGGGCCTGTTACCTACTAGCTATTTTAAACTAAAGTTGAATTTCTATCTAGCTTGCTGGAGGCACCAAGTGAAATGAGGACTTCATTTCACAAAACGTGTGCATAAAATGAATGTATATATTAGTGTAAAAAGAACAGATAATAAAAACAGCAATAATGGGTTGTACTAATAACTCTTTTGGGTAATCTGCTTCACACAGTAACACCCCATTTTATACCAGCAAAAGTCAATGCGTAGGGAAGAGTATAACACATATGTAGTTTCCCCTAATACTTGTATCCTCTGAGACTCGGAGGCATCCTGAGACAAAACCATTTCCTTTGTTGTTTTTTTTTTTTTTTAATCTGCTTTCTGTTAGTTTTATATGGTGCTCCCTTAACTCTCGTATTGGAAGAGACATTGAACGGTCAGTCTGTATATACCCACTCCATGCTACTCAGTTTAAAAAGTAAGAAAACTGTTTCAGGTTGATGCAAAACAAACACAAAATACAAAGTTGTAGTCAACTAAAATCTTTTAGAGCAAACTTTCCCTGGTTTTTTTTAGTGGTTTGGGTTTTGACTGAGGTTTTAAGAGATCTTAAATGAAGATGGAAAGGAACAGTCACTTAGAATTGAATGATAGAAGTACTTGTTTAAAAAAACCAAAACAAACCCAACATACCAACCTGAGATGTCTAGATCATTAAGATCCTATATCTCATTCCCTCCCTAACTCCTTGGTGGCATGAAAAAAAAAAGTGGAGGTAAACTGAAAGGTTCTTTTTCCAAAAAAATACTGTAGTATTACCAGATCAGCATTTTCCCCCAAAAGCATTCTTGGATAGAAAAGACGATGCTCTACTTGGTGCTTATCTAGGAGCATGTGACATCCATCTAAAGTTGCAGGTGAGCACAGGAGGACTACAGATCTTTTGCTGTCAGCAAAAAGCAACTTTAGAGTTAGCTCTGCAGTGGAATTGCTGAAATCCTCTTCAACTGAAGGCAGCAGCAGCAGCACAGTCCTTTAGGAGAAAAACAAGCAAACTGAAACCAATCTGTGGGGCATTTATTAAATCATATAGACAAAATTCATGCATACAGTACTTAAGTCAGTAAAATCTGCTTGTGGTAAATACATTTGGGAGCAAAAGTGCTTATGATTTCTTAGCATCATTTTAGTTTGCTTTAATTTTCAAGTTAAATTTGGACTATCTTAATACTTTTTCTGAAATGTGGTAGTGCACAGAATCTAACAACTGGAGAATGGCAAGAAACCTAGAAATGGAGGTAAGAAGTGTATACAAGTGACTGCTGAACCCTTATTTTTGTCCGTGGCTTACGTGAAAGCCAGGCATCTAATGCTGCTATGATATATGCTTATTTGCTCTTAATGGCAGCAGACGTGGAAAGTGCTAAGGGTACCCCTATTTTTTTTTTTATCCTAAGTGAGAGGAAATGTATTTTGATCCATCACTTGGCAGTACTGGATGGTTATATTGAAATCTGAGCTGGTTGGCCTGCACCTACAGTAGCAGACGGGCCAGTCTAGCTAATCACATTACTATTTCACATTTTCTGTTGGTATTCCCTCTCTTAGGACCCACAGTGCCCACTGTGGTTCAGCAGGTTAGTCCTCCTCAACCTTATCACTGCATTGGCTTAAGAGCAGACCCAGACATTTCTGCACATGAAAGGCCCAAACCCAGACACTTTTCCTGACTTCATTTCTAGTGTTTGTTGCCACTGGTTTGACAGAGTGCTTCTCTTTCATAACCTGGACACTGAAAACATGACCTTAAGAAATCCCACTGGTGTGCTAAGTCACTTCCGCAGATGTTAAGGAAATTCTGTAATGAAAGAGCTTCTGTAGACTGCTCCTCCTTCTGCAATAAGCATTCCCTGCTCCTTTTTCCATAACCCAAATCATCCAACAGGTCAAAGACCTGTCAATAGGCCATATTTACTCTCAGAAAATGCCTCCACGTCTCTAGAAGACTAAGACAATTCTTGGGAGTTTTAAAGAAAGTTGCCTACAGGCTGGTGAGCTGCAATGGTCCCAGTACAGCACAAAAAAGAAGCAATAAGTTTGTCCTGCAGATTTGGTGGCTTGAAGCACAGTGAATATCCTAGTGCCAAGGGGTTTTGTGAATCCACGCTGGAATGGCTTGAATCATGTGCAGTCATCTGCAGAACAGCTTAGAAATAATTTCCTATGTTAAATATTTAGCCTGTAGCAATTGCTTGGGGAGGAACCATTTCAGAAACTTTATGGTTGACATATAGTTAGGCCTGGCTAACTAAAGAAGGGTCTCTCCATCCTCCATGTGTAACCACCTCACAGAAATTTGGTCTGCTCATCTGGACAGGAAAAATACCCATTTAAACCAAGGGAAGTGGCTGTGGTTCAGGCAGGAAAATCGGGGATAATGTTTCTTGAGGGAAACCCATTCTGGACTGGGAAGCCTAACTTGGGGCAGCTGGATCTGGGAATATTTGCAGTGTTGATCTGTTTGCCTAAGAGGCAAACTCACTTCTTGTGTTCCAGGGATTTTCAGATGTTTGTTCTGCATGTCTCTAAGTTGCGTGAATTCTCTGAGGGCTAAGGTCACTTCATCCTGCTCAGCAGAATAGGGGACAGGGATTTACAATGTCTCCTGCCCCTGGTGGCATCTGTCCTCTTTCTTTGTAATCAATTTTGCTTTCTTTCTCAATTTCTATGGCAACTTGTGACAATGTCCCCTCTATCATGCAATTCAGTGTAACTTGGAAAAAAAAACCTGTTAAATTTTCAATAGGGTCAGATGTCAGACTCTTTAGAATAAGAATGAAAGTTTCGCTTGTGACGCTAATCTTGGCAAAGTAGAGAGAAAATTCCAGTGTGAGGAAGCTTTTTCAAAAAGCTTACCATATGGCCTGTGATTGTGGGTAGTATGTCTGCATTGTATCCCCAGCATGAGGTAAAGGCAGGGTGACAACAGCAGAAGAGAATCAGCCACCTTCCTGGACTACCTACAACCTTTGAGGCAATTGTATGCACTTCTCTTGTGCTGCTTCATGGGTTTCTCTGCAGGAACAAGGCAGTCCAGCCCACTTGCTCTCTTGACACCATGACAAAGGGACAGGTTAGAGTAAGACTTTTCTTCTTATCTCACTTTAATGAAAGGAATCCAGAACTGCCCAACTGCTTTCACCCTTGCTTACTATCAGCACCTCAATCCTGCACAGAAAAATGCAATGGGAAAACTCAATATCCACATGGCACAACTTATGCTCATCTGTTCCTCAGCAATCACCATGATACCCATGGTGAGCCACCCAAGGAGTCAGATATGTGCAGATATGAATGACAATATTTTATCAAAGGTCTTGTAAAAGTTGCTGACGTGGTGGTTGGTTCAGAGCTTAACTGGAGTTGGGAGAGGAGCAAATATCAGCTGTTTTTAAAAATTCAAATATGTGAGATGCAGACCAGCAGTTTCAGAAGATGTCATGGTTATCACTGATACACTTAATTTATTTTTATTTTCCTAGGATCTTCTGCCCTAAGAAATGACAACATGCTAAATGAATGTAGTGGAAAGGATGAGCAGGCCAGTGAAGATACCTTGAAACAAGTGGCTTCTCTCAGATAAACGGAGGAATAAACATGTTCATTGTTTACACTTTGTTCGTCAGCCTCATAGTACTGAGAGGTGAGTGATGGGCTGAGATTTTCACCGTGCCTCCGAAGGGATGGGAGTTCAGGTCTGTGCCTGGGGCATTCCTGGCAACATTTGCCCCCAGCCGACCCTCATGAGCTCTAAGAAGCAGAGGTGTTGCACTGGGGTAGCTCTCTTCTCTGCACTTGTGATGGTGTTTGGAGGAAGACAGAAATGCGGCAGGTGTTATTTTGAAGCAGTCCCTCCCTCTGTTGCTTTGAGGAAAGCAGAGCAGCTGTCAGGAGGAATATCCCTATTCCATATGGCTGCTCCATGTAAATATAGCACTGTAAACAAAGACCTGCCTGGGAATTAATCCCAGGGTGACTAAAAATACGTGGGCATGTTTTTGCTGGCTCTTCTGTCACTTAGCACAGTATTTTTTCCAGTCATAACTGATAAATATTTCCATTAATGCACGCACAAGCAATTCTAAGAATTGCTGCTAGCAGAGCAGACAAGGACTTTCAAGTGTCACAAACCTGAAGCAGAGAACAGAAGTCACGTCCAAATGCCAAGCCCAAATGTTTGCATGTGGTGGTGCTGGTAAGGCACTCAGTGCAGGGAACATTAAATGGCACAGGAGGGCCATGCCACCGCACGAACCCAGGGTAAGACAGCTAGTCGTTGCCTGGCCGGGCTGTTTCACTCTCATGGGGAAGCAGGGTGTATCACGGGTCTAGAAGCTGCAGGGATGTTGTTTGCTGTGGGTCTGGTCTGGTCAACAACATGTTGTGGTCACACACTGCCTGGTTTTAGAGGCCATCCTCCCCCCTTGACTACCCATCCCTCAGGGGCGATTGCTCCCTGCCTAGCTGCGTCAGTCGGTTTTTTTCCCCCAAGAGTCCATGGGAGAAGTGAGGAATAGAGACTGGATTATCTATTGCAAAGAGATTAATTTATATTTGCATGGAAGTTTTCATATTTTTGTACAAACCAAACTTCCTTCCCCCTCCCCTTTTGAAATCACAACCATATTCTGCTGCTTCTAGAGGAAGTTTGCATTTTAAAAAATTCAGTGCTTTGAAATTAACTTTATATTCAAATAACCCCTTCCTCTCTCAGGAACTCTTGAATTTTTGAAAACTAAAGAGAACTCAAGGGTGTTGGAGAGTGCATGTCTCCAAAACGGTCCCATGGTGCAGATTTGGAAGCATTTATGAGCTGTTTTGATAATCCCTCTACTGAGCTACTTTATAACTCGGGGTTCCAAAATACTTCCCTGGCTGGCCCAAGGCACTTCAAAAACGGAATTTACGTGTTAAATCATAAATCTTTAGGAGAAAAAATTCCAACCAGTAATGCATAAGCCCTTTTGAGAATACGACTCCATGTCTTTGGTGGCAAGTCCATAGAACCTTCATGTCAGACAACAAAGCAGGTTTTGCTAACAAGAAAATTCCCTCAGCTTCAAGAATTAAACTGCCGTGACACCCTACGAGTCATAGGCTTTTTTGCAGCAACCTGTCATCAAAGCTCAGCATCTTGTTCAGGTCTCGCACACCAGAAAACAGTTGCCTATGTAAACCAGAAGCGGCACAGGCATCCCTCTAGAAAGAGCAAAGTGGGACAAATTTCTTCTATGCCACATCTCGTACGGCAAAATCAAGACAGAGTTTTAAAGTGGTGCACAAAAACAGAAGCAAAAGCAATCGGCATAGACAACTTAGATGACCTACCTAATTACACAGTAAACAAGTAATGTCTTTGTATGTGCACATGGGAAAGGAGTTAAATACAGATCCTGACTTGGATTCTTCAACAGGAGAGAGTGGTCGGTTGGTTTTTGCAGGAGAAGGGGAAATCGCACAGCCGGGCAACTGCAAACACGTCACCTCATAATTCTGTGCGTGCCCTGCACTAAAGTTGCGCCTAGAAATAGTTTAGACGTTCATTTTGCCTAAACCTGGACACTTACTGTCACAGGGCTGGCAGATGGGAAACACAACCTGCAGGAGACAATTTTTCTCCTGGAGAGGTAGCCCACTGCTTGGCTGGGTACAGAACAGGGGAGACATTTCCACTCTCTGTCCGCAGTCTGCCTAAGGGGTTAGTTGGAACGTCTCACCACATCACAGACTACAACATTTACATAAAGTGTTATAAGAACATCCTTCACCTGTTCATCCCCGTCTTTGCTTTTCCTTATGTGGCACGTGATGGATCTGAGATTCCTTTTCCAGTAGCTCAGGATCTTTACTTTCACACATTTACCTTAGGGGGAATTAAAAAAAAAAAAGCATCAATGATTTGATATTTCTCCTGTATTTGTAGTATGTGCTTGGCCTGGGGGGTGGGGGGGGCAGTCCCCTCTTCTTTTTTCAGACCTAATGGTGAGTGGATGACATATATAAATACATTATGTAACATACAGTTGCTGATGGAGGTATGATTTGATTATTGACTGTGGATATTTGCAGTGAATGCTTTTCCCCACAGTACAGACTGTTCCCTTTACTGAGTCCTCGAGACAGTTTGCTCCACAGAGCAGGCATGACATGGCCTCATTTTGAGGCCTTAAAATACCAGGTTTATCAGTCAAGAATCAAGGCACACGAGAGTGTGACATTGGACTTACCCAGATTTTTATGAAATGCGGGAGGGAAGTTGAACCACATTGACCGCATTCCCAAAGCCATCCGTGAGGCAATCCTGAGGTCTCTGAAATGCAGAGCCCACAAAGTAAATGAGGAGCCACTCATTTCCTCTTGGTTGCAATGATCTCACAACCATGACTTGCCCAAGAAGAACTGAAATCCCTGCAAAATGCAATGTATTTGTTTACCCCACTTGACCAGTATTTGTTGTGACCAATATGCACTTAAACATTGTTTCACAGCCTTATCTGTTCATCAGTTGTATTATTCATGACTCTCAATGTTTTTCCTGTGTCATGGATTTTAGTGATCAAAACCACTGGTAATACTGTATTTCAGGCAGATCTGTAGCATTCACATCACCTCATCTCCTGTGATATGCTTGCTCCTGGTGCACAGTATCAGAATTTTAATAATGCTAAATGTAATACAAGTTAAATTCTGAAAGTTAATTCGCTGTGGTGCAAATTGACGCTTTATGAATCAAAACTAAAGAGACTATTACAGATCTGTGTTCATACAGTTTCTTTAATAAAGTAACACTGGGAAGTGACACTGCCACATCGTATTGGCACAGGATGATGTATGGCGGCATTAATCTAACTTAGTGCATAGGGATGTTTTGATCAGTTGTAGTTCACTTTGCATTGCCCTCCCTATGAAGGCTCTCAGGCTTGATCAGTGAGCCCCTTCTGGTGCTGTCATGCTGCAGTCTGGAATCTTCTGACTTAGCTACTCTGACTGTAAGTTTGTTACATGGATAAATTAATACATTATCAAACCTAAAACTCCACACTTTCACTTACAGCTGCAGTAGTAGCAGCAGCATTACTTTCTATAGGGGTTACGAGTTGTCAGCAGTTTCCTCCTCTCCTGGTTTGGTGACTGCCTGACACTGCACATGCAGGCAAGGACAGGAGGCTGTGCCCTGGGGTGGCAAAGTCCTGAGGGACCTTCTCCCAGCAGCACCAGGAATCGTACTAAGATGCTGTTTGTGTCCTACTCTCTACCATTTCCCCCATTTTTGTTTTAATTTCCTGTTTTATGACCTAAGCATCCCCTTACTGCCTATGCTTAGACAGTCAGTCTGAACAGATTTTTCTCTGGATGGCTGTGTGTTGTTGCCAACAGCAGCACCAGTAGTCCTAGGTAGCTCAGAGCTGACTCCAGGTGTATGGACCAGTGTTTAACTGAGGGGAAGGTGAAGGAAGATGGCTGGTCCTCCTCACTTTTAATGATAATATGCACTCTTGGCTTGGCAGCCCTTCCGACTACACAGCTCCTTGGTGGAAATTGTTTATCAGCAGCACTTGTAATTACATGGTCCCCATTTACCTCAGGGACAGTGTTGTAGCAATGTGATGTGTGTACCAAACCTAACTCTGCTGTGAGCCAGGTCTTCGCTTCTGTTGTGCATGGGGTGACTCTCCTCCTTTGTTTGGCTAGTCAATTCGATGCGATTGTCTCTTCATTGTGGCAGGCACCTCACTGCAGAACAGCTTTCCAACCTTGGAAGGCTTCCCAATAGGCGTGTTCCAGCTTTTGGGTTTGGGGCCACCTCTTCACTTCTTTCTGCCCCTTCCTCCTCTGTTCTGGCGAGGACCTTTACTCCAAAGTTTGTAAGTAAAGCCTCGTGGATGATATATTTTTGCTGTCTTTGCCAGTAGCACCGCAGTAGCAGACAGAGGTCCCACTTCTCCTTCTTGTGAACCTCTTCAGAGAAAGGAGCTGATACTGCTTTTCCTGAATTGTCCTTGAAGCTCCAGACAGCCTGCAGTAGATGTGGCATCTGGGCAAAGTATTCTCTCCTTTCCTCTTCGTTGCCAAGATCCTTATTCTGTGGCCTTCCAGTTCACTTGGGGAGCTCCCAGTGAAAGCAGTTAGCTGCTTGTTGGGATGTAATTGGCAGCTCTTTAGTAGCCTCTTGTCTCACTGCTACTTCCTAAAGGATGTTGGTGCTGCACAGTTTTGCAGAGATATTTACCTCCTTCAGCAATGCTAGAGGCACTGGAGGTTCTCTGTGAAAAGGGAAGGAATCACATACCAATTAGTGACAGTAGCTACCTGCTGCTTCTGCACACACAAACTGTGTGCAGTAGAT
>VZSC01017790.1:53709-79379 GCA_013398225.1 Steatornis caripensis
TGTGCTGGGACGCATCATTTCTGCCCTTGAAAGGAGATTGGGAGAGACCTGCCCAGGGTTTACTGAATCCCTGAGGAAGAAGCCGGGCTGCCTGCGCCGAGGACGATGCTGCTGCCTGCCCTGCGCCTGGCTGGGGATGGCCCTGCCCATCCTTCAGCTGCTTGCATCTTCTGTTCATTATAGCAGTGTGGGCTGTGGCAAGGCCGTAAATCAGTCACTGGCATAAGAATGTGAACTGTCATAATTGTACATTGTCTAAGTACGGAGTTAATGACCATTCCGACTGTTGTACACACCTCAAAGAGCTGGACACATGAAGATGGTCTGAAAAGTGCCTTTTCCCCCAGAGACTCTCAGACATGGAGTTTGGCCTGGTGCGTGTTGGCCTCCCAAACTTTGGGGACCAACATGACTGGGCCCCCACCTCTGGCAGGGGTCTGTGCACCCTGCCCACCTCCCGCCTGCCTGGAACCCAACACCCTCCCACCCCGCTGCACAGAAACAGCTGACTGGGTCTCCATTTCTGAGCCCAAACACGCGGGAGTCTGTCTCTGCTCCAACCCCATAGCCCAGCCCCAGGAGCCTGTTTCCAAGCACCAGAACTGCAGGGCTTTGTTTCTATTTTCAAGCCTCAAAAATGGCCCCATGAGCCTGTTTTCAAGTCTGGAAAACACCAAACTTGGTTCATGAGCCCCAAAACCAGCTGCATCTGGGCTGGGTCTTCATGCCCAGTCTCCCTTGTGGGAGATGCACCCGCCCTGACAAAGAGCTGGGCTTTCCAAAAGAACTGACAAAGCTCAGCTGTTGAGACCTGGTTGTGTTGTGCCTTGCTCTTTCACAGGCTTAGGGTGGCTGTTGCCAGGCCCACAGTCCCTGGAAGATGGGGCACGCTGCCAACCAGAATTCAGCTGGGGACTCTCCCCGTGGGTCGGGATGCTGCCCAAGGTAACTTCCCTGGGACTGAGGGCCCTCTCCTTATGGGTGAGTGAGTGCGCATTTTGGGTCATCATTCTAAAGGATTGTTGCTGAAAACTTAGGAATTCTTAAGGCGGCTGCAGTAGTATTCCTGCCTGACATCTGAATCTGTGGTTTACTGTTGTTTGTTGGAGTGCAAAGTGACTTTGGTTAGAATAAATATTTTGAGTGCCTGCCCTGCCTTTTTTGTGGGTGCCTCCGTGACATCCCTGTGAGGCCCAAAGCCCATGACTTGCCCTCCCTTCCTGAAGTCAAACAAGCCAGGGTTTTGTACCCCCAAAACAGGCCCCCGGAGCCCGTGTCGAAGTCTGGAAAGCACAGGACTTGGCTTCTCTTTTCAGGTACTTGAAAATGCAGAACTCGAGCCTGTGTTTCTGACCCTAAAACCAGCCAAGGCTTGAGCCCCCAGAGCAGCCCCCGAGCCTCCTTTCAAGGCCTGGAAAACAGAGGACTCTGCTTCGACGCCGCGGAGCTGGCCTGTCGAGGTCGGCATTGAGTCCCAAATGCGCCCAATGACCCTGGGTTCACCCCCAAAACCACGACTCGGCCTCTGCTCCTGAGCCCCGGAACCAGTGGCTGGTCATGCCTGGTGCTGAGCCCCTGCCCTACACCCTCTGGTGCTGAGCCCCGCGCTGATGCAGCCCCCGCATTGCGGTGCCAGGGCCCCAGCGCTGACCGATCAGCTGAGAAACACTGAACATGATGCAGAAATGCTGGATAAATGCTCAGAGTGGGTGTCTGAGCCTCCAAAATCGCCTTTCGCCCCAGAGGCCGTCATCCCCTGTGCCGCATCCAGCCCAGCACGTGCCATCCACCCGCATTTCGGGGACCAGTGAGACAGCCCCGTTTCTCACCCAAAGCCACGGGATTCAGCCCTGTTTCTGCATCATCCCAGGTCTGGTGTTTGACGTGTGGGGAAAGGGAAGGGGGCACCAGCAGCCCCGTGTGCCCCTGCCCTGCTCCAGAGCTGGGGTGGGGGCACCCTCCCTACAGAGAGGGCCCGGCCCCCCGGTGCTGACCCCAAACCCTGCCGGGCTGTGACAGGGGCAGCTCTGCCCCTTCCCGGGGAGCCCTAGGGACACAGCTCGGGCAGGGGGCAACACCTCCCTCTGCCCCACGGCCTCCTGTGGAGGCAGCTGCCCCCAGCACCGACCCTGCCCTGGGCAACAGCCTTGCTGCAACAGCCTCACAGAAGCACCGGCCCCAGCCCCACCCTGTGGCCACCACCACGATGGGCACCCCACGATGCCTGCCTAGCCCCTGTGGCAGGGGCTGGGCTCTGCTGTTCTTCTGAGGTGTGACACTGGCGCTGGCAGCAGTGGCGGTGCCTCGGCTGGGTGAGGACAAGCAGTGCTGGTTTGTGGACGGGGTGGGCACAGGCACTGGGCGAGGGTCTGTGCCATGGGCGAGGAGAACACGTTGGTGCAGGGCAGGGTGGGTGACACACAGTCATGCGTGAAGGCCATGGTTGTGGTGGGTGGGGAGGTTCAAAAATTGACCTGTGAGAGAGATGCAAAGTACCCCTGAAGTGATGCTCCACAGCCCACACATCTGTAAAGCTGAACAAAACATGTCATCTATTGTGGTTGCCTTAAACCTGCTGGCAGCAGAATAAAAACCGAGAGTCCCCCAGTACCCTCCATACTGCGAACCCCAGTGCTCCTCTAACCAACATTTTGTGAGGAGCAGCTTCCAGGCAACAGCCAGGGCCATTGTCCCCTGCCCACGAGGACAAGGAATATGGGCAGAACGCAGTCCTGTGAAGAAGCTATGTAATGGGGATCCCCCACCAGCTGGGGATATGTATTTTAAGAGCAGGAATTATTGTGCTGTAGCCAAATCCCCAGTCGTGGGTGCCTTGAACTGACCAGCCAGCACCAACCATCCGTGTGTGGGTCTGCCACAGCATGATGATTCAGAGAGGAGTTTAGTGGTGAGGAGCATTTTATGCTCTCCTGTAAGATCTGCTGATCCCTGGCAGGGAGACACTGAATGTCTCAGCTCAGCCCTTGCCAAAGAAGCTTGGCCGTGCCCTGTTTGAGGACGGACAGACGGACGGACGGACACACACACACGTTGTGCTCCTTCTCTGTTGTGCTCCTTCTCTCTGGATGCCACCACATGGGAAGCACCTAGAGACTCTCAAGTTCGAAAACATTTCAAGATAAATCACAACAAATATCCAACCAATGTTAATAAAGCAACAATTACAACCAGACAGACAAAACCAAAACAAACAGAAACTAGAGGGAAGAAAAAACCCCAAACAACCCCAAACCTCCCCATGTCAGGCTCAGATGAACAAACATATGGGGTGGCTCGACTGAAACGACCAGGTCTCAGTGCCCTGGGCTGCACCAGTTACCCCAGCCAGGCTGTTTCCTCCCCAAATTTAAGGGCCTCTCGGCTTGGTGGTTGCCACATAATGCCTTCATATCTGGGAACTGATGTTTCTGAGGACAGAGAACAGAGTAAAAACAACCATAATGATCTGTTTTCACATCCAGGGCACACCAGAATGTTCCCTCGGAGCAGATATACTAACAGCAGCACTGGATCAGACACTGAAGGTGTTAGAGCTGCTGTGAGAGCACACAGGTATGTTGGGAACTGCCATTTCACTGGAGAGTACAAGGTTGGGTGCACAGAACTCTCAGAAGTTAAAAAATAGAGAGTGAGGATGAAGAGAAATAGAGAGTCCAACGAGCTCCCTGGCATCACTTTAGCGTCTCTTTTTCTACAGCCACATTTGTGTACAGGAGTGTGGACGTATGAAGCACACACACATTGTTACCTGCTTCTTTCAATGTACCTAGAGGACAGACACAATTTAAAGCTTTCTGCAACTCATAGCTACAGCAAGTGCCAGGACAAAAGGGAAGTCCTGCTCACAGAAAGTGAGTGTCCAGCCCCAGCCATTGATAAAGGAGGACACCAGGGAAGTTGCAAAGGCCAGGGCCCTCCCAAAATTGGTGTGGCAGGATGCCACCAGCCAGGTGTTGCAGCTGATAAATCCCAGGCTGGACAGACCCCTCCTTTCTCTGGAGCCATCTGTGAGACTGTGGAGCTTCAGCAGCCTCTGCCCCAGGCTGCTGCCTCCCCAGTGCCTGCACATCAAGCATGGGAGGGAGCAAACCTCCCCACCAGTCCCTCAAGTGCAGATAGAGGATGCTCACTGAGGGAGAGGCAAGAAGCCTGAATGTAAAAGTGGTCTAACGTATTTTTTAAGCAAGAGGGATAGCTATTTTCCAATGCCACAGAGTGTCAGGTTTGCCACCTTGCTTTGTTAGTGCTTTGCTACTTTGTAGACTGGGCAAGGATTTTAACAAAACCCTTCAAATCAAGATCAGGACCTTCAATTCTCATCCCCCCTCCTTAACTCCAGGCATTGAACTAAATCTCTTGATTTTGGAAGATCTCATCCCTGAACATTTGGGGAAGAGAAGATGCCTTAGCAGCTGACTGTCTCTCCCAGAACTACACAAGGAATGTGGAAGAAGTCACCTCCACCTGCCCCCCACCAAAAAAAAAAAAAAGTCAGGGATTTTGTCCAAATTAGTTGTCTCATTTCACTCCGTTACTCCCAGAGAGACCCCTGCTCTCAGGCAGCAGTGGGGGCATAGCCCTTACAGGCCCTAATTGCCCTGAGCAGGCTCACCTGGGTCCTCCCCACCGCCATTTGAACTCCATCTGAGGGGGCCTGATTGTTCCCCTGGCTGTGGGTAGGTCTGTGTGCAGCTCTGGTCCTTCCCTGTCTTGGTGTCCTTCCCTGGATGTCTCAGTTTCATCAGCTTGTGTTTGCTCTTTTAGACCTTTGGCTGAACCTTTTTTGCTCGGCTCTCCTTCCATTACTTGGCTGCTGGGGGAGTTGTGTTTCATCTGTGAGGTTGATACATGTACTGTGCTTATTTTTGGTTTGTTTCCCGTCATGGCATTGGTTTGGGCTGGCCTGTAGCTTTAGGTTAAATTGTGAGTGGCGTAGGAGGCTGTTATCAGGTTGCAGCTATGCAGGGTTCTGTGGTGTTTCTTGCACCCTAATACTTCTGATGGATTGAGGCTTGAAGGTATTGGGGGTGCTGTAGTTCAATGCAGATCATATCTCTGCCTCCCCAACAGCTGTGAACTGTTCAATGGCAGTAGCATCTTAGCTCTCAAGAATGGTGCAAGATGTCATTTTGGTATGCAGTAGAGGGATCTTTCTTCTATAATCATAATGCCTTACTTATTCACTTTGTGTTGTCTTGGGGACTGCAATGAGCAGAGAGTGCTGGTGCAGGCAACAGGCATTCTTTCACAGCGAGGTGGTGCTATCCTGCACGTATGATTGCACAGGGCTACATGGGTTGAGGTCACACACGTTTATAGGGCAGGCCCTTAGAACAAGTGCTGCTCATGGAGAGGGATGCTACGTACAGAAAGACTCCTGTTGTGAGACAGGTCTGTCTTTCTCCAGGTCCTACTGACAATACTAGCTCAACTTGCTCTAAGAGCAAGAAAAGACCTTTGCGGGTTGTGCCTGGCTGCTGGGTGCTTACAAGGAGCAGCTTAAGGACGCATGAATACATGTTGCCTGCGTGCCTTAGACGCTGTCCTTACTGGCTGCCGGCCTGACCTTATGCCCTTTATTTGTGTTTTAAGATCTGGCTTTTCGTGTCTCCTTATCCTACTCTGTTTTGATTACGAACTAATTAAATTGAATTTTTTCCCCAAGTTGAGTCTGGTTTTGCCCGTGACCATAACTGGTGAGTGAATCCTTCCTGTCTGTGTCTTGACCCACCAGGTTTTGTTACGTTTTCTCCTCATCCCACCGGGGAGGGGGGAGTGAGCAAATGGCTGCATGGTTCTTTGCTGCTCAAACCACGACAGACTGCTGGGCCCTCTGACCTGGGACTTCTTGGCCACATCCTGCCTGTGAGCAGGGGGCTGCCTTGAATACAAGGTGGCCCTGACCAGCTGGATCTGCCCTGCCTGAGGACACCCGGGCCGTGCAGCGTCAGACTCTGCTCACAGGAGGGAAGTGGGAAGAGGTGTGAGGCTTTGTTAGTTTCTTACACCCACTCTGTTAATCCCCTGTCTTCCTGCTCACCTCAGGGGGAATCCCTGGGAGGAGCCACTGAGTTCTTCCTGCCCAGGACCTCTCCCTGTGTTGGTGGGCAGCCAGTGGCTGAGGGCACCAGCTGGCCTTAACTGTCCTGAGCAGTTTTGACTGGTACCTCCCTGGACTTCCTCTCTGGGGTAGGGAAATGGGTCCAGTGACAAGGATTTGGCAAGGGCCTGGGTGTGCTGTGCCGTCAGGAGCCTGGATGGCTGCCCTGGGCTCTGTGACAAGTCAGCCTGAGCTGTCTCAGCTTTGAGAGCCTCAGTTAGTCCTAGTCCATAACAGGCCTTAAAGGCTCTTTTCTCCCCTGAGCTGAGCTGCCAATTTCATGAACTGAGCTGTGTAGTATGAGCTTGTGAGCTTGAGGTTTGCTTGGATTAACATATACTTGTTTGCATATCTTGTCTGTGCAAGTCCTATATAACAATCCGCACAATGCTCTGAAATTAGGTGCTTTAGCATTTCTGTGTGCTCTCAGGGCAGTGCTGATCTTCGTGAACTCAGTGCTGTTGTCAGAATACAAGTTTTGCAGATAACTGAATAGAGGGGAAAAGCTTCTAAATCCATTAGCTGCACAAAATATAAAGCCCCTGTACGCACAGTACAGGGATTGTGTGTTCTGTGATCCTCTAATGCCAAACCAATAGTCCCTTTGTGCTTCTGATGAGCTGGAGCAGGACTTGTGCTGCCTCTCCTGCCTCTGATTTCTCTCCAGGTGATGAAGAATTCCCTCCACCAAGAGCAGGCCACAGACTTCATGACCGCTGCCCTGATTAACTTGCTGTGTGCCAGACCGACTGGTATATGAGGACTGGATGATCACCTTTCTGATGGAATGCGGAAGTGAAATACTGCATGAGATAACATGCTTTTTTTCTTTTCTTCTTCTTCTTTGACTCTGGATTTTTCTCTTTCCTGCTAATGAAAAGCTTTTACTGACATGGGGCAGCCTGACTTCTTTTCGCAAGGGGCTCTGCATGTCCTGCAAATCTGCCAAGGAGGTGGGGGGCGGATGTGGGCAACTTGCTGTAGTGAAACTGTTCATTTGACCTCAGGTGAGTTAGGCTGACAAGCTAATGGAAGCTATCTTTAAGTTGTCCTTTCCAGTGGCCCAGGAGGCAAAATCTGCTTTTGGGAACTACTTTTGTGATTTCTAGTGTGGAAAGTCTTGTTACGGGATCAGCTGGGACTTCTGGTAGCCTTGGCCAAGTTTGGAAAAGTTTGCGTGGCACAACCAGCCACTGAGGTGACAACTAGTGTGTGGGACTTTATTAGCTGGGGAAGGGCTTTTATGAGCATCCAGTGCTCGTTTCTGGTAGCCTTTTGCTGGCACTGTTTTTTCACTGTCTCAGAACCTTATCTGAGGAGAAGGTAAAAGTATGTTTCTTGAAAAAGTCCCATGTGACCTGTATTTTCCCCTCTTTACTGAGGCTGTGGAATAGTGTAGATACTGAAGCTTTGGAGGAGTGAAGCTTTCAAAAATGCAACCTGTCTGCAGACTGAAAGCTGTATCAGTTATTTCAGAATTAAGATAGGACATGTGTTTTAGATGACATAGGCACAGAGCTTTTGACAGCAGCAAAGCTTACATTTGATTCTAAAGATAAAATCACTTCAACTTTCAAATGGATGTTGTAACTTTGACTGGAGAATTTAATATCTAGTAAAGGCTCTTGCAAAACCTTTAAGGTGACCTGTAATGAAAAACAAAATTTTAGTTCTATTGTTGAAAATAANTGATTCTGAAGATAAAATCACTTCAACTTTCAAATGGATGTTGTAACTTTGACTGGAGAATTTAATATCTAGTAAAGGCTCTTGCAAAACCTTTAAGGTGACCTGTAATGAAAAACAAAATTGTAGTTCTATTGTTGAAAATAACTTGATCAGTTAAGAGGTTTATTTCTTGCTTGATTTCCCACCTGCCCCTTTGTCCTTGAACAAAACCTGAATGACAGGCCTCCTTTCAAGAAGAGAAGAAATCTGTCTTTCCACCTTTAAGACCAAAAGGTGAAAGTATCATTTTAAGTATGTATTTTGAAGGTGGTGCTTAGCATGCGCTGTTTTCTGAGATTTGAAACAAGGATAGGAGGTTTGGTATCTTATTTGCTGGGCATTAGTCTTGCATTACTGAAATCCAAAACAAGTAGTGCAAGTTGTTTTTGAAGCTGTTCCACGACTGGAAGGGAAAATGGAAGAATCAACTGCTATGTCTGTCAGTCTGGCAGGAGAGTTCCTGCTTTAAGTCAGCCCAGCCTCCTTACATACACTGCTGAGAGCTGCTGTGTGAAGCTCAGCTTGGGTAGGCACTGATCAGACCAAGAGAGCTAAATGAATCCTACAAGTTGCATGGGTATTTCTTTTGGTTGCTTGTGATGACAGCTGAGCTTGAACCCAAGATGTGTTGTTGCTGAAGTCTGTAGAGGCATTGGCTGCGCTGTCCTCCCTATGAATGAGAAATAGTGCCGTGAAGTGTCAAAAGAGCTAATGATCCGAACAGACATGGCCAATGGGACGGTAACGGGACAGCTGTAGAGACTAAAGGAAGAAATGCTGTTATTGGTGTTTTTCAGCATTAATAACGTCTCAATCCAGCGATCTCTCATACATACCTGGAAGCAAGATGCCAAAAGCCCCCACTATCCTGGACGTATCAGAGTGAAGGGAACAACAAAGGATGTGGGTATTGAAGAGGTGAACAGGCATTTGCTTGATGTTGTGCTACTCACTGGTTCCTGGCTGTCTGGCCTACCTGCAGAATACCTTCCTCTTTGCAAAAGTCTGATATTAAACTTTGAGTGGACAAGTGATAATTTAGAGCGTAATTTATAGTGTTTTCACATCCCCTTAGTTTTAGGTTCATTTCAAATGTTGTGTTTATTTTCCTGATTATTCCTTTCAACTGTACATATGATTAAAAATAATGAATGGTTATTAATTTTTGGCATTAGTACTATCATTACACTTACTCATATCCTTTGATATTATTGCAAAAATTATCTTTAATAGTTTTAATAGGAGCTATTCCCCCATGCTAATGAAGATATAAATCAAACTATTAAACAAATTGGAAAGTACAGTTTTGGACTATATTCTGAAGTTGGAGTGGACACCTTCAGGTTTTGCTCAGGAGAGTAATGATGTATGTCTCTTCCATGTACTTTCATGAGATGGAGTTTAACAACTTGATTGGCATTAATTAAACTGTCTGTGGCAGTAGGGAGACAAATTCAAAGGTAGAAAAGAGCAGCTAGGATGTTGCATTGCTGAACTCTGTTCGTAGGTCAGGAGGTTTTACGACGCTGGCCGCAACAAAGTGGGGTATACCGAGTACTCTGGGGATTTCCACCTGAAGGACTTCAATATGAAATACAGAACAAGAAGCCTGTGCTCTGATACTGAGTAGATATCAGTCATTAAATTCCACAGGAGCATGCAATGAAGTTCCCTGTTTAATTACTGGGATGCCATCTCTGTTAAAGCAGAGACATGGCAAAAGGAATAAATAATCTCTGTGGTAACCTTCCAAAGGATGTCTTCTAAACATGGTAAACCATCTCTGCCCTCTTATTGTCCTCTGTTGCTTTGTCACTTGTAACAGAGCAAAGCCCAGCAAGGGTATGGTGCTGGCAATGGATCAGAAAGTCAGGCTAGCTTCCTGCGCTTTCTTGTTTTATTGAGTGTTTCACTCGGCTCTAGTTAAAATGCCATAAACTTTTGCAAGGCTTTTTTTTTTCTTTGCAGTGAATATTGAACTAAATGTCACTTCATACAGCACAATGCTCTTGCCAATATGAGCAAAAGCAATATAGCAGGAATAATACTTTGGCATGTTTTCTGTATTCCTAAAATGTCCTGTTCAGAGTTGAGATCCCTGCTTTAAGAGGATTGCACACTATTTGCTACAAATCCTGCCAAAGAAAGGTCTTCAGATACCCAGTTTAAGCTATTCATTGCTAGCCTGGTCAGTTTGTGAGGCCAATGACATTGCTGCACTGCATGGGGAAATCTGTTAAGGTATTGAATGAACCTGCTAGAAAGCAAAAGTGAAGAAGCGCAAAGGAAACAATTGTGTACCTAGCCTATGGCTGACCAAATACTCCGAGCAGTTGTGGGGTTTACTGACTTCAATTGGAGTCTGCTCGCTGCATCTCTCAGGTTTCTCCTCCATTCTGTGGTGAACCCCTGTACTGGGAGGACAGCAGTGATGGCTAGTGTTTAGTGCCATAGCTGATATTGGACAATGGTTATGTTTCTGTATGTGAGGTAGAGAGTAAGAGCTGTTGAGAAACTTCTCACAAGAAGAAAATAAGTTAGCAAATGAAGTTTTTTTCCTTGCAGTGCTTAATTAACCTGTGGACCTCACTGCCAGACAATGCTATGGAGAGCATTAGTAAAACTTCAGAAAGGTTTAGTCAAGTTAATGAACATGTTGCAAATCCATTAATGTAGTTAATGCTCTAGATAAAATCTTTCTTGGGAAAACTCGTCTCTTACCTGTCAAAGTGGAAGGATGTAGTGGGGTCAAGATCTGTATTGACTCTTGCTTTAAAGAATTGCTAGATAGAAGACATCAGTTAGCTAGACTTAAGTTTGATCTAGAACAGGCCCTCATAGCTTGTCATTCCTAAGCTTTGAGGGGCAATTTGTTGTTCCTCAGCAATATAGGTGCCAGCCTTTAGATGGGTCACTGAGAGCAGCCTGGGCCTGGAAAACTGAAGCCAGGTCCTACCTAGAACTGCTACCAGCAGTGCTGGGAGGCAAGAAGCTATTGCAGGGAGGGTGTCCGGAGGTAAGAACTTGGCCAGAGTCACGTTGCAAGCCTGCAGCAGGCAATTTGAACATGGGTCCATGGTGCCTGAGTCAGCATGGAATGTGCCCCTCGGTCTTTTCACTCTGCAACCCACTCTATTGGTCCATGGTAAATGCTTCGTTTACACTGGGTATAAGGCACATCTGGGGATAAATTCTTTCAAACCTACTTGGCTTTGATAATGGACTGCAATTGAGGGAGGCTTGCAAAACTTATTTTTAGTGTTATGCAACACTTCTGCATTACTGTTCTTGCTTTTTTGCAAGACATGATGAAAACTATACAAGCAAATGGGGGGAATTACAGATGCATTTTCTCTTTGACCTTACTAAATGTGGTCTTCAGTGCCGGGCATCTTTCAAACTACTTGATTATATGTCATCATGTGTGTCTGTTCAAGAGCATCTCTCGTTTGAATAGCAACAGCTCCCTCTGTCTGCCTTGAGTAAACAATGGGCTGTTGCACATCAACAGATGATGCGTTTTTCTTGTTTCCTGCCCTGTTTGTGTCCTACTCTCTAGATATGTTTGCATGGGTTAACTTTGAGAAGGTTTTAGATTTTCTTCGTGTATTTTTAGGAGTAGTTGTAAAATTTTTGCTATTACTTCCAACTTCCAGTTTATCAATGGAACAACTGTTTAAAAAAGGGAGGAGGGGGGGGCTTGCATTAGTGCAAGAGACTATTTTCTGTTGAAAGGAAGCTTTGAACAACCCATGAATTACTGTCACATTGAACACCTCTCTGGAGATTTGAAAGTTTTATAGCCCCTTCCAAAGTGCTGCTATTGTCTGTGTAACAAATGTGAACTGAACTGTTCTGTTAAAAGTAAGTCATGCACACTTAAGAACATAATAGTAGCTCAGTGTTAACAATGCTGCTGCATTCATTTCAGCAAACTGTTATTGTAGTACAACTGAAGCTTTAGCAAGCCGTTTGTCTCGTGATGAAGAGCCAGCATGCCGTTAAAGGCATGCTGTTAACATTTCCTAGCTCTTTTCTCACTTTGGTATTTGTCCCGTATTAGAGTATTGCAGCAGTGGGCTTTGCTAAGCATAGCACTTGAAGGTTTCACAAGGTTGCCTATAAAGGGTACATCATATCTCATCTGCTATTTGCTGCAACAGGTAAAGGAGAAACAATAGCCTGGCTTAAGCTTGTTTTAGCTTAAAATGTTTTGCCTAAGAACTTCCTTTCTTCGTTATTTTTTTTTTAACATAAGGAAACAGCTAGGGCTCCGGCTCCAAAGTACAACACAGATGATGGCTTGATGCAGCTCTGCTACTAGGAAGGTGTTTGCAGTGTGTGTTCAGATGATAATCAAAAATTGTATTCGCCACCGCAGGAAGAAAGCTCGTGAGGGTTTGTGGGAGGTGTAGTCCAGCCAGGGTGCACTGGATTCAGGTGGCACATACAGTCCTTTAAGCTGTCTGTGGTTCCCGTGAGGTTTTTCTGCAGTCTTTCAGTTCTAGAGTTTCAGTCTTTGAGGGATTTTCCTTGTCATGCAGAATTCCCAACGGGATGGGAATTCCTTTTTCCTGTTAGGTTACTGCTGTCTCCTTACTGAACAGGAACAAGATACCTTCAAGTGTTTTCCCCAAGCAGCCAAATTAAAACCCCCACAAAAATAAACAAACAAACAAAACCCAATGAAGCCAACAATGTCACCTTGCTGCTGTTCGTGAGTTCTGCTTTTGGAGTGAAACACCAAGGTTGTCTTTGTATCTGTGTGCATGCTCACAGGTGTAAGAAAAGTTGCAATTAATGTGGAATTGTATTTTGTGGCATAGCTCAAACAAGTGTGTATGCCCATACTTAAGAAAAATCTTGTATAAGAGCAGCCACTTGTAGAGTCCTCCGATTTTTCATGCTTCATAACTAGGTCTGAAGGATAGGGTTTAGAGGCATGTAACTTGTGGAAGACAAAGTTAAAGCTTTGTCATAATTAGAATGTGCTCGTGAATTTTGATAGCGTATATCATTAGCTACCGAAACTGTTTTAGCACCCAAGTCTCTCCTCAGATGTGACAGTCCCACCGTGGATGTGCTTGTTGGATGTCTCCTTCTGGATTTAACTCCTATACTTCAGACTCTCTCTAAATATAAACATAAAATAAAACCACTTTACATTTAAAAGGTTACTTCAAATTCCTGATGCATTTTTCTGTTGTTAATAAAATATGATTCTTTTTTCACATGATGAAATATTTCACGGTTTTCATTCTCCTTCAGTAAATGTTGTCAAGTTCAACAAGCATTCTTGAATGAAAAAACAGTAGCTTCTATGGGTGGAAAAAAAACCTAAGCACCCCAAGCTGTACAGCTCACTGACAGTCCACTCACTTAGCCCCAGCATACATGGCTAAATTGTTCAGTCATTGCTGACTATTCAGTCAATGGCAAATGCCTGGCCCTCCAAGTGTCTTGGCTCTTCTTTTTTGTTTTTTTTGAGGCCCTCTGTCCAGCCTCTCTTTACCAGCAGAATGACTGCAGCCCAGCTGGGCGGCTGTGGTCACATTACCCTGGTGTCCTGGTTTGACCCCAGTGCACTACTCCGTCCCATACACATCATGCTCAGAATAAAGGTGAGGGGGTCACTCCCTCTCCCTTTATGGCCAGGGCACTGATGGGCTCTAATGGCCCTAAGCAGCCTCACCTGGTGCTTCCACCCACACCCATGGCCCAGGAGCCTATTTAAGCCCAGTATGGGGCTGTTAGGAGGTGCTGTTGATGTTGCAGGGTGCTGCTCTCCAACTCTACCCAGTTCCTTGCTTAAGCATCTGAGGAGGGCTCTACCCGATTATTCTGCTTTTAATCCTGAATCCAGCTCCTGCCTGCTGCTGAGTACAGTCTGGGACTTTCCTGGGGTGTGCCCTACAGCATCAGGTGACGTATTTGTCATCGGTGGTGGTGGTGACTTGATATTGGGTTTGTGCATATTTTCCCATTGTTATAATACACAATTCTTGTAGTCAGATTAAAGCTGTTTTTAACTTTTCCAACCCATAAGCCTCTTTCCCTTTTCTCTTTCCCCTCCCTTTTGGGAAGGGAGAGAGTTAACAAAGAGCGTCTGCCGTTCATTCGATAGTCAGCCCAGCTTTAAACCGTGATGCCTGGTCACCCCAAAGTCAATGTGGAAGGCTGCAAGTCTCCGCTCCTTGTGTGCCAGCTTGAGCTGAGCCAAAATCTGGTGCTGCGCCCATCAGCCAAGTTTAGTGTAACACACAGTATGCTCCATCAAACTTTCTAGCAGGGACAAAGGTGTCTCAAACGTTCCCTGTGGTCAAAATACTCATTTCAGGGGAAATCTGTTCTGAACCTGTACAATTTCTCCCAGTGAAACTCTCTTTAATGCAAGCTCTGTCTGCAGAGAGATCGTTCTGATGAAACAATGTTTTTTTTTTTTTTATATATACACATATAGATAAAATAATCCTAACTAGCCTGAATTAGAAAGGGAAGTGTTATTGTTTTAAAACAGTTCTGCTTCTGTGAAAATTAATTACGATTCACTCTACTGAAAGTTGTAATGTAAACTTGCCCAAAAGAAACCAGCATGCGGTGACTGCAAGATGGTATGTGTATATGTAAGAAATCACCCTGTTGTCAGTGATGTTGATACAAGACCTGCTATTTAAAGCACAGGGAAGTAGATGAACAGCACCTTATTAGTAACATAATGAGGGCTGTTGGGCTTGCTGCACTATTCTGTGGTTAGTTGCACATTTTCAAAGCAAATGATTCAGTGTTACATGTTATTTTGCATGAAAAATAACTAAGTCTATGGTGAGTTCTGTTCTTTTTCTGTTTACAAATAACCCTGTGTTAGTCACAGCACTGGTTGAGAGCAGCTTGGTATGTTTTTGAGAGCAAAGAGCACATGCTATAGGGAGACAGATGATACTTTTCTGATGTGTACAAGGTAGGTGAATCTGGCTAGATAAATTGGATAGGTGAATGTAGGAGACAACTATGTTCCCTACGCTGTACTACTAAGTTAGATGTCTGAGATCTCCTTCCCCTTGTCTTGACATTGCTTGCATGAGCACCTACTTGCTGTCAGAGCCAGGAGGCCACAGGGAATCCTCTGATGTGTCCTTTGGGCTTACTGGTCCCAAAGCACAGCCTTGCTGCCTGCGAAACCTGGAGAGCCAGCCAAGGGGCATTGAAGTCGGTGTGCTTGGGCCGTGGGTGTCTGAGTCGGTCTTTGAAGCCCAGGGGGATTGTTTCCAAATCTAATTGGTAGTTTGGATCTCCCGTGAAGTATTTGGGTAATTGGAGCTGTACTGCGTATGTTTGAGTGGGGAGGAGGCTGGGTTGGTTTGTTTATCAGGTCAATGAAGGACGATATTGCTATTCCAAGGGGAAGGGAATGTATTTTGCAGCTCAGAGTTTTAAGGGGCATTTCTGTTAGCTGCAGTGGCAAAGGGTCATCTGGTCCTTCCCTTGGGCTTGTGTTGTGGGATTTCAATTCTCCATGCATACTTGCAAACCAGGAACAGAGGCACCTTGGACCATGCATTTCGTCTCTGAAGGATGGAGGGAAGAAATGCTTCCCTCATGCTCGTTTGACGATGAACATAAGGGAGCCAGGGTGAACCCATCTGTCTCTTACAAAAGACTTTTGCAGTGAGTGAGAACCAAAGGCACTAGAAGGGAAAGGAGGTATGTCCAGGAGCAATGTTTGAGCTGGGCTTTCAGAGCACCTCCTGGCTGGTGCCACCACCACCGGTGTCTGTGGCACACAGGTGGCAGGCAGCTATCCAGGCTTAGCTGCTGCAGCTAGCAGGGAGGAATTGGGCTAGCACATGTCCTGTCTGTCTTCCACCTTTGAGAAACACACAGCTTTTGACTTCCAACCGTGCATAATGGGGTTCTCGCACACAGCTGGGAGCACCATGTGAGGCACAAACCTCGAGTGAGGTCTAAACTGAAGTAATAGCCAGAGGCCTTAACCAGTCTCTGGTTACTCCATGAGTGCTGCCGTTGTCGCTGGCCTGCTGTCTACTCATCTGCACCTGCAGGGTTGAAAGCCGTAAAGAAATCCCGTTCAGTCTGAACCAAAAAGTACAGCTGGGCTTTATGTGCACAGAGGGCTTTATAAAGGTCATGAATTGAGCTCTTGTGCCAACCTTTTTGTGATTTACTTCTCATTGTTTCTCTTTCTCCAGGAATTCCTCCTCTGAATTGCCATCTGTTAGCTTTTTTAACAGGGAGTTCTGTGTTGCAGGTTTTCTATTAGTGCATGTCTTAATGCCTTTGTGCGGGAAAGCTGGGCTACTGTGGAGGTCTGTCACTGCCTCCATATGTTGCTAAATCTACTGGTGTCATGCTGGAGAGGTACCACTTGGTTTTTGGAGGGGAGAGAGCAACTAGGTCCAGTTTGCAGCACTGAGTGTAAGTTAATCTCTGGGGCAGCAAGGAAATCCGGGGTGTGAGAAAGACTGTGAGATCAAACACAAATTCATTCATTTTTTACAATCAATTCTGTGTTTTAGGCCTGTGACGGGCTCATTCAGACTCATTCCAAAGTCTTCTGTTACCAGTTTGGAGCATGTTTTGAGCTGCTTTCACTCTGATGCTGTGAGAAAGGATTAGGCACAAAAGGCCAGCTGTGAAGATGCTTCCTTTGGTCACCTGTTTTAACTTGGGTTTACTGCTGCGCTCAGGCCTGCAGATAACTGATGTAACAGACTGACATGGGTCTGTTTCTCACTTCAGTAACAAACACTATAAAATGCTCAGGATGCCTTTGATTAGTAGTGACGTAGTTACGGCACGTGGGCAGCCTTCAGATGTATTTCTTTCAAAATACTCAAGGTAATTAGGCCATAAAATCGGCATTAAAGATCCTTCATAATTCTACACTTGGAAGAAACCAGCATCTCCTTCTGCAGACAAGAGCGAGGGAAGCTTCTTCTGTTGAAACTCAGCCAGGTACTGTTTCTGTTTAGCGGCTGAAATGCATCAATTATAAATAGAAGATTGTTACTACTGCTTTGTGGTTTCAGCTACGGCAGAAAAGCAAAGGCTAGGCTGTGAAAAGCAGGAATCCTGGAGAAGCATTGATTTGCCCATCTGTGCAGAAAGTAATGGTTTAGGCTCCCTCTGATATGCTAGAGTGGGTTGTCTGCGAGAGGTACTTGATTTCTTTAAAATAACTAGCTTAGCCTAGATGCCTGACTTAGCCATTCAGTGTTAGGCAAGATGAGTCTCTCCTGCATATCTGTATTAAAAACAAGCTGTTGTTTTTTTTAGATTTTCCAATCTTAATAATTACAAGATTTCAAAGGCTATCCCAGCAAAAAACAGAAATCAGGATGGGATGTGTGCACTCACCTATCCCTTCCTAATGCCAAAGCCCGCTTTGCAGATGGAAGGCTGAGAAGATTGGTGAGTTCTAGATTGTGCTGCACCCCAAGAAAATACTGAATGTCAATGTACTTGAGTAGTGAAATGCATGACAGAAACATTATTAAATAATGGCAGGTGTCTGCACAAGATAATTGATGATCCTCAGGGAAAATGTATATTGTATCCCCTGAACATCGATAAACCCCACTTTATCTGCGGAGGTTTGAGGAATCAATAAAACCTAGCATCTCTTTTGCTTTTGTTCTGACAGGTGGTATCTCATCTAGTGGTTCCCCTGAAAGGGCCAGACCCCTTTGCCTTTTATATCTCCTGGGGTCTCTGAACTCTGGTTTGTCCCTAGTTTCCTTGCACAGACCTGTTTTGGGGCGTGAGTTAATATGATGCTGCTTGGTGCACCAAATGTCTAAATTTGAGTCCCTCAGATTCACTTCCCAAAAAGTAGGCTGTTTCTCAGGAACCTGTGTTCAGCCAGGGGAAAGGACTGTAATCTGGAAGTGGTACTTGCGGTTAGGCACCCTAGTATCACAGAAAATTGGAGGACCAATTATAATCAATTAGCTGCCATCTATCTGAAAATCCCATCTTTAAAATTAAGGACTTTTAAAAACATCTTTGAAAAGAGAGGAAGAATAGAAATGTGATATGGAAAAAGTCTAGACTGATTTCTTCTCTTGCACAGATTTGCTTATTCAAAGTCTTTCCTAGAAATCCAACAAAAATAAAATTACTATAAATAACAGGGGACCTATGAAGGCTTCTGCTGACATTGGTAAGCTTGATGTTGTGTCCTTAAAATGAGCATCAGACAGCCACAGTCTTGAGATCTCCTGTTTTAAAATGTGTTTTAATAGAACACAATAAATAGACTGGAACAAGACAACCCTATAAATAGTAAAAGTTTAGGTGTGATGGTTGAGACAGATTAAATGAGGCTTTGTAGACAAATAAGGCCACAATAAAGACGTGTTTCTGTTCTTGGGTTTGGGGTGGTTTTTTGGCTGTATCTTCTTCTCCCAGTTAACACTGCTTCATTTGTCCGGATTCATAAAAACTGACACTGAATCAGGATCCTACTAGGTCCCCAAGATCAGCCTAGAACTGTAAGTTGTGGCTGGCTGAGCAGGACTTTCTATACCAATTTTCACATTATTCCTCCTTTATCATCACGGTTTAAACTGTTTCCACTTTCCAAAGCAGAGAAAACTTTGTGGGGCTCGGGTTTAATGCATAATGTGACCTTCAAATTCCAAGAGAAGCATGCAGAAATCAAAGGCTTCATGTGAAGTAAGTGATTTGATTCTGCAAATAGCAATGCAGTTGGTTCTTCCACTGAAGAGACTGTGTTGCCTTTAGGATTTACTGTAATCAAGACAGCCACTTGCTGGATATTGATAATTTAGCTGCTGCCACTCTGGAAAAAGGTAATTCACTAACCAGTGTCTAACAACTTTCTGAGGAGTTGTTCCCCAGCTGGCTACAAGCATTTCTCAAAATTTTTTTTTCTTTCAGTTTTACGTATGTTAATATATATTATTTGTCTTTTGCATAAGATTCCCAACAACAAGTGGAGTTCTCATGCTGGAAAGCAGTATTTACATTTTAAATAGTCACAAATCCACTTTTTGTGGTGAGGAAAAGGCTGGAGCTTGGCACTATTCACATAGTTAGATGACTGAGCAGACATCTCTCCATACTTGCTGAGCAAGACTGGCTGGGAGCAGAGTCACAACATGGGGCTTACGCTAGGCAGAGCCGCCTGCCTTGGAAAAAGAAATCCCAGGGTTAGCAATTATAATACAACCTACCTAAATCCCTGTAACAAAGGACTGGCTTTTATACATCAAAGTCTGAGCATTTCCAGCCTCACCCGAATTTTTATTTTAGTGTTGTTTTCTAGCATTTCTATGCCAGGTGTATCACTGTATATGTCAGATTGACTCTTGATCCCAGTTTTGTCAGCTATAATCTTGTTCCGCAGGTTCAGGAGTAAGCGCCACCCCTGCATCGTGCAAGTTTACAACTCAAACAGAAATTGATTGTTGGAACTTGGCTGTCGGGTCTGGCAAGCCCAGCTACTCCTGGCCCGAAAGGGCCAGTTTGGCCATGCTTATCTTAAAGCACTTCTTGAACATATTCTAGTATCTCCAACGGTAGCTGTTCTTCTAGGGGCATTGTGGGGCCCAAGCGAAGCCATGGGATGCCACTTGCTTGGTGTACCTCTCCTCCCACTGCCAGCAGGGTGAAGGGGCCTCTTGAAGAAAGATCCCCTTATTGCAAAATATACCCTGGTGTGGGGAACTGCATTTTGGTAGCAAGTATCTCTCACCCAGCGTGTGCGTGCTTGTTGCCATGGGTGGGACGACTTGCTGTGCCGGGCTGCTGGAGGGGTTGTTTCTTTGTTCGCAGTGCTCTTTCAAGCGCAGGGCCCTGCTGAAAGGCAAAGGCCCCCGGCTGCTAAGCAGCATCATCTGTTTCCATGCCACATCTTCAGCGTGTGCGTGATTTCTGGGAGGAATAGAAAGCTGGACTGACATGGTAGTCAATAGGCAAGATCCAGGCACTGCAGAAGTGGGGAGCACTGCAGTAAGTCTTGCAAAGACCAGTCACGTATTTGCAGGTGTGAGGTACACCTGGTAAAGCAGTGAAAAGCTCTGTAAAAGCCCAGTGGACTGGCTATGGTACCATGCTTAAAGGGGCCCCATGTTCGTCCCTGAGATTGCCATGTACCTTTGATGTCCTGCCTGGTCTAGGGAGAGACATGTTCCTGCTGACAGTCAGGAGTTCTTCTCTGTCTGTGGCAGGTGAATTCATAACTCTGAGAGACATGCTAAGACGGAGTCCTCAGTCAGTTATAAATCATTTATGCTTACTCAGTCCTGTGCTTAGACCTCCATAATTTCATCATTCCAGCTGAACAGAAGTTTTACCTTGTTAAATTCAGGGAGTGCCACTGATGGCAGCAGTCTTTTATCCTGTCCTTCTCGTTTTCTTCCAGACCCATAATGAACGATTAATCTCAGTATGTTACAAAGGGTGCAACTACCTGTTTCTTTTTGCCTGTAATAAAATATATGCCATTTGATCTTATTGTGCAGCATCTGTATTTGGATTTTTTTTGCCATTTCATCTGTTTTATGTTGTGAACCCACTTAAAGAGCTGTACTGTAACTCTGGAAAATGTAAATTTTCCCCTATTGTCCATCTTTATTTTTAATGAACTGATTTCGCTATTTCTAATGAACATCAGCTTGTGTGCCCTTACCACCCGTCTATGCTAAGACTCAAGTTTATTCATTCTAAATATAAATTCCACCAGTCTTCACACTTTTTGTCAAAAATCAAAGCAGCCAGACACACCTCTGGTCTACAAGCCTCGCTTTTCATGGAGATATCACTTTAAAAATCAAATCTACCCTATCTATTCATGGTCTAGAGCAGATCCTCCATGGGTGTAAATTGCTAGAGCTCCATGGATCTACTCAAATGGACAGCAACAGGGGCTGTGATCTTCCAGAGCAGCGCATTTTCTGACATATCTGTATATTGGAATCAGGCAGGTCAAACAGTACTTAAATAATTCAAGAGCATGGAAACACTGGACCCATTGATTTGTCCTCTTTCTTGAAGCTCTTTATACGAAATTTTTCTTCCAATGTTCTTTTTGGGTTGAAATACTGAAAGCACAGTAAGATGGAAAATGAGTTGTACGGAAACATCTTCATGGGAGGCTTGATTGCTGCTACACCAAGAGCAGCTATCTCAATTTACTGATGTATCATTCACTTCAAAATAACCCTGTAATTTTTATGTTGTAAATTCAGTACTTGCTATTTAATATTGTACAAACTGTATTGCTAGTACTCAGGACTAAAGTTACCATAATAGATATATCCAATATATGCTTGTTTGGACAGCTTGGAAGTCTAGAGGATTTCTTGCAGCAACTTAACAGGCACGTTGTTGACTGACTTGCTGCAGTGTGGTTTGTCACAGAGTAACTCTTCAGATAACTGAGGCTCAGACGGTACAAGTGGCCCTGAGAAGCCCAACGACTATGTAAACACATTTTTGCAGCTCACTTGAATCTTCCTATCTTCAGGAACTTTTATAAAATGGAAATTGTCACAGTTTTCTGAGTCGTCGGCCCGCCTCCCCAGTACAGTGACTTGCTAGTGTGTTATGTCGTTTCTCTGGCCTTATTGAAATGCTGTCTCAGACGCTGGTGGTTTTTAAGGCCAGGAAACATTGGGAGTCTTCTTAGTAATGGTGGTGTGAACTTTTGTTTATAGCAACNCAGTTTTCTGAGTCGTCAGCCCACCTCCCCAGAACAGTGACTTGCTAGTGTGTTATGCTGTTTCTCTGGCCTTATTGAAATGCTGTCTCAGACGCTGGTGGTTTTTAAGGCCAGGAAACATTGGGAGTCTTCTTAGTAATGGTGGTGTGAACTTTTGTTTATAGCAACTCTCCCGCTGTCTGTATAACTACCCTTGGCTTTAGTGATGCTTTTTTAGAAATGTGCAGCTGATGAAATGCTGAGCTGATGCACGGTTTTCCATCGTTTATGTTCAGACAGTACGGATCACCTCAGAGGTATCTACTCACTTTATGGGCACCCTACCTTCGAAGTTGTTAGTGCTTAATTTTCACTGCTGCTTGCACTCAACAACCCTAGTAGTGGCTTCATGAATTACTAATGTGGTACTTAAAGGTGAAAAGTAAAGACCTCATCAGATTCTGGATATTTGCATATACATTGCAGATAATTAAGTATCTGGGTGGCAATGCTTTTTTCTTCTTTCCCCCTTTGCTGTTAAGAGTATCCAGTAAGGGAGTCCATTTCATATCTTTTGCTACTGAGGATTAACCTTTGTTTAGTGCTGTCTGGTCCTATATGGTATATCATATGCTGCATTAACCCTCATTTGCAAAGCAGCTTCTTGGGTTCTGTTGTATTTACACTGGCAAGCTCCAAGAGGTGATTACAGAGCCCCTTTGTTAGAAATTAAGTGCTGCAGATGAAGGATTTTCCAGTAAATCAGAAATCACATATACAGTTCAGTTTAAGAACTCGGGGAGACCATCTTTTTCTTTTCCCTCTGAAATTCTTCTCCATCAAATCAAAAGAAGTTCTTCAAGGCATTGAAGTATATACTTAGCATTACACTCTTTAATTCAATAAGACACTTCTGCCTTTACTAAACAGGCGCGTCTTTAAACAAAGCACTTAAACACATGTTTAATTAGTTATTGAGAAAAAAATGTATGGTGTATATATACTGTTTGCATTTTAAAAAAGAGATTTTTTTTTTCCCCCCAGTGTATATGACCTCTTTAAAGCAGGGAACACGCTTCTGGCTTGAGTAATGGCTTTTTTCTAGTTCACTGACATACCAATTTTATCTACGCTGAATTGAACTTTTAAGAATGAGTCGAAAGTTTAAATGCCTGTTTCGCCGAATCCCTTTTGAAACACAGTTCAGCCATGGAGCTTCTTTGAAATAAATAATTGTGCCAGCAGCTATGTTCATCAAGAAACTGTTTTTAGTATCACCTGCATAAACCAAATCACAGATGCTTCAATCAAGGATGATTTTTTTAAAAGAAAGGCTTTAAATTGCCTACTCTGCAGTATCACATGCTTGCCTGTAACTTAGTGCCTTATCCAATGGAGTGTCACAGGGATTAGCTTCTTCTGGAATGTAGAAATGATTAGAAGATTAAAAATTCATTTACAATTCCCTGATTTTTCACAGTATACTGAAAACATCTAAAAAATGTTTAAATTATTATAATTCTGATAATCATGTTCTAGACATTCTTTCTACTTTCTGTTGTACAGTGTCTTTTTTACTTTTTTTTTTAAACCGGAATAATGAGTTAAACTTTGGGTTCTAATTATTTAATTTTTTTCAAAGTTATTCTTTTTTTATTAAAAGGGTGACAGGTAAACCTGGCATTGTAAGCAGTGGTGTACTGCGCTCTGGCATGCATGAGCACTTCACAAAGCCTTACTTGGAAGAGGAACTGTGAGGGTTTTTAACTCTTGCACATCTGAGACGATTGCTTTAGGAATAGAACTGTGATGTTCTCCACCTTTCTAGTAACAGGTAACACCACATGCATGGCATGAGACTTTCAAAAGGGGTCATTCTGTTCTAGCTGTTACAGTGGGACATAGCCATCCATTGACTTGAGGGGATTGGAGTGGGCAAAGTCAGGTGGCAGTGTATCTAAACCACTTCTTGTTTTAAATTGGCTTCGCACTGTCTGGTTTGACAGTGCTAGTGTACAACTCTCTGCAGCTGCTTCTGTTGGTTTTCTCCGGTGTTGGTGCCTTGCGTCGTGGGCCAAGACAGCCCATGCACTTTATTACTGGAGCATGTATATGTAGTGAAGCATAGGCCTTTTGGTTATGCAAAAGGGAGGTGAATTTACACAGCAACTGCAGCATCTGGAATAATCATATTGAGGGCGCTTCTGTTAATTCTAGGGTCATTAACAGTTTCTGTGGTGTGTTAGTGAATGGACTTGTGCTTTGCGAATGCAAGTTCGTTACCAGAACCCTTCAGGAATTTGGTGAATAGCAGTCTGGTTTGCTATAGACCAGCCAGAGGAGTGGAGGTCCAGGACACTGTTCCTACAGATGATGCTGCTCTGCCTGTACTATTGCTGATATTAGTCAGCAGTTCTCAACTGATGGATATCCAAAAGTTTTCCAGTCATTGCAAACCTATTTGTAAAGTTCATGTGTAGAGGACTATGTAGACTTTGTCGACATTATAGTTGCCATTCATGGGTTCTAATGTCATGGTGAAAATCACGGTTAGTAACAAGAACATTGCATCCTGAGTAAAACTGATTGTTCAAAGCTTCACTGGAAACTGGTCGTGACCTGCGTTTGTTTGTAACAGATGCTAGGGAGAAAATTCTTGTATGCAGCTATATGCCCACCCAACCGGACTTGTTGCTATAGAGTCTGAATCATGTACTCCTGAATCCATAACAGTGAAGCTCAGACTTGATCATAGAGAAATTTAGGGGCATTGATTGCCAGTGTTGAATGGACATCACACTTCATTTGGAAGTGCTTCAGCCTCTAATTCATCTAGCTGTGACTAAACTGTGAGCGAGAGCCATAGGGGGGTTGAATGTCTTTCTATCCAGTTAAAAAGCTATCCTTGCCATAAAGCCGGCTGCAGATTTGCAACATCTACTTGTGGAGGAACAAATGGAGTGATACCAAGAGTGTAAGCTCCATCAAATTTGGAGGTATTCATATTTCTACATAGGCTCTTCCAAAGATATATGGGCATTTTTATTGTTTTTGTTGTAAGGCACACAAATTTCAGTATGCATTATAGACAAATGATATTATTAAAAGAGGTAATTGGCTGGAAATACTTCATATTTATGTAAAAGTTGTCATAACAACTTCATAGTTAAGTGAATGCTTAACTACTAATTTTCCTCCTTCCAATCTATTTAGAAGTTCCTGAACTACCCTCTGGTTTGAAGCAGAAGGAATGACATTTGCTCTATCACATGAATTTGTCTTCTGCTAATACGGGGATGTAGATCTGTGTTTGGCAATGCTTTCTTTTGTGATACGTGAAAACATGAACGTGACTCAATTCTATGAAAAGATTACGTTTGGGAAATAGCGGTCGGCTATGTTTTCCTTTCACGTTCTTATATTCCCCAGGATAACTCTGAATTGCAGATGCAGATATGACCTATCACCTTTTTGTACAAGTCTGCAAGATCTTCAATCATCAGCAGTGTATCTGTGCTTCTTGCAACATCTTTGGGAAGCAAAGGAATGCCATTATCCTAAATCGTTTGTCCAAGATCACAGAGGAGGTGAGTGGTAGAGCAGGACTTTTGAACCCATGCCAGCACTCTAATCTCTCCACCCTGTCCCTGCCTTCTCTTTAATGACTTTGGGGGCTGATAGCAAAACCTTAGGAGCGCTGCTCTGCTGTAGAGGATCTGTCTAGTGTCCAGTATGCAAGCCACCTGCTTGTGCACAATGCCACAAAACCTAAAATATTCTTGATTGTAATGTGTGGATGTTGTAAGCACTGAAATCAATTGACTGTAAACACCTGCTCAATTGCAAACACGTGCTTAAATGTAGCCTCACACAGGAATGAATCGTGGCAAAAGATGCCAGGTTCTGGTGTTGTGTTTAGCAGCAAGAAGTTTAAATATCAGGAGGAATAAATAGTTTTCTTGTGTGTAGATGTGGCTGTGTTGTGATATCAGGGAATGTGTTGAGAAATTATGCTTAACAAGCTGTCCAGTTCCTACCCATACTCTTTGCTCTGATAGTGAACTCAAAACATCAGTCTCAGGAGATTTAAGTCTGTACCTTTAACATGGAATTCACTTAAACCATTGGGGGGGGGGG
>VZSC01017790.1:79580-117499 GCA_013398225.1 Steatornis caripensis
GAGGAAGAGGGAAGATACAGGAACATCTCAGCTCCAATCTTACTTCTCAAAGAGACATAACAGCACCTAATAATTTTTTCCATCGTATTCAAGTAGATTATCTACCTTGCCGTAATCATCTGACTTTATCTAGACAATTGTGAAATAACTTGATCCTTAACCAGTGTGATGTAATGTACAGACATCTAGACACCTGACCTTTATAATAGCAGCCTTACAAGTCAAATGTCATCCTCTTCTTAGCAACTATTCCTCTGCAACCAGGCTACCCTTCACTTCGTAATTTCCTCGTCTAACCTTCATTAGAAACAGTTTGGCAGAAATCTGAGCTGCTTTGCTGATTTACACCAAATCGGGCTCTGGCTTTAAACTCTGAAGCTTGTACAAAAAACCTTGCAAACTTACCTTCATCACCCAAAAAAACCTCCAAAAGACATTAGGATTTCTGTGTCCCAATTCCCATATTAGGGATGCCATTCGGCACCTTGGACCAAACCTGAGAGTGGATGTTCACAGACTTTGGTTGGGCTTGGAGAACAAAGGCCTCCTGTCTCCAGCCTTTTGAGAGGTACCTACCTATCACCAGAACTCTGCTGGGAAAGGGAAGGATGGAGTAATTATCCCATCAAACATCTTACATTTTTTTTCTGAGCCTTAACTAAACAGGTTCAAGGCTACTCAAAATTTTATAACTTTTCAAAACCTTACAAGCCAGCCGTAAAACAAGAGCGCCCCTTGTTTAACAGCCAGCAAATCAGGATGTGAAGCCAAGGAGATGAAGCAGCAAGAAAGATAAGAAATGTGCCTCTTCTGCTGCATTTATCTTTAATAAGAGGATGCCTAAGAGCTTCAGCTTTCTGTTATATTTCACAAAGATTTACCAGAACAAGTGGTACTAAGCCTTTAATGCTGTTACTTTACATATACAAAACTGCTAAATTGTGTTTCTGTTTTCACTCAGCCTGATTTGTTAAATAGCAGTCCCTCATTTTGGACGTTATTTTTTTGAGGTGCCAGTCAGTACTGATTATATCAACGGAGTACATTCATTTTTATTTTTTTCCCCTTGTATTTGTCCTATATAGCCAGTAAGCATGATATTTTACATTATTTCTTTCGTTTCCCTTTTTATCTCCAAACTTTTGTGGAAATAATCAGAATTACATTGAAACCAGCATGAGAACTTCATTGTGAGAAATCTCCTGTGCTTGTTCAATCTAATGCAAAATGTACAATGCAGCACTTAAACAGACCCTGAAGTGAGACAAAGGCTTTATGCCAATGCTAATTTGATACCTTTTCCTCTGACCTGTGGTTGCGTAGTAGATGATGTTGTTCTGCAAGTTCTGAGTTTTGGAGGTGAGACACAGCTCCTGTAAGCAACCCATCTAACCTTTCGGTGCTCGCACAGGTCTATGGTAGGGCAAAGACAGTTGACAGGAGGATGGGCTTGTGGTGTTCCTTTGCCCTGTGCTGGGACCAATCACTGGAGTCATAAAGGGAACAGCTGTGCTGGTTAGCATCATTCCTTGTCTCAACTTTTACAATGGTCTGCCGTGGTCTTGACTGGTGTATATCACCATGATCTATTGATTTTAATCAAGTGATGGTAACCTATGTTGCCTAGATCCTAGCATGATGAGTGCCAAAGCGAGTCCTCTAGATCTGTCTGTTATATGGCCTGTGAGATCTGCTAAAATTCAGCAATTTCCATTCCTGACCAGAACTGCTACTTCTGGCACAAGCAGGTCAAAACACTTTTTATTCTGTGACAGCATGCCTGTCCTCTTGTCTCTGAACCATGTTTTATTTTTTTGCAGGGATTAACGAAACTGGTTGTAGCCAGGCTACAGTAGTTTGTGTGGGAAGTGTTGTCTCCTACCCAGAAGCTACAGCTGTACTTGCTGTTGCGTAAGTTACGCACCTAAGTTTCAGGTTTTAGTTTTAATTTGCTTTCTTTACTAGAGAGAAAAAAACCCACCACAACGCAAAACCCGAATTAATTGGTCCTGCATTGATCAGAGAGAATGATTAATCTCCTGCATACAGGAGCATCTGTCTACTACTCCTGCTTGAATTCCTCAAATGGCTAAGAGTGTTTCTAATGGTCATTTAAATAATAAATGCCACCACACTCATTAGGGGTGTATCAGTCGTTCTTTTTCTGCTCTGTTGCTTGTTGTATTCTATTAATATTTATTGAATTCAAGGAAATTCATCCTGAGCTAGTGGTCCACATTTCTTTTCAAGGTCACCAAATATAAATATTTTATTCATCTAATTTAGAAAAACGACATTAGATGCGATGCAGCAAACATGACAAGTGTATGAATTAGTGGAAACCTTCCCTCGGGAAATGTATCCGGGTACCAGTAATGGATAATTATAAGTCCAATAGCTTCCCTCCTAGCAGGTAATAAAGATACATAATGGCAGTACAAACCCTCACCTGAAAGTGTGCATATGGCTGAAGCAGTGAGTAGCAAAATAGGCTATTTACTATGAGGGCAGTAGAAGCATCCAAATCTCTTTCTGCTACTTGGGCCCTAAGTAGGCTTATTAGAGCTTCAGCTTCAAAATTTTACATAGATATGCACATGGGCTATGTGACAGATTTTCAGTAGTCCTTTGGGAATGCATATGCCTAAATCCATTAGATGCTTGATGATGTGTCTTATGTTGGTTCAAAGGTGCTGGCTAAAACACATGCGTGTAGCAATCACATGAATGGCTAGAGTAGCTCATCTTGAGTATTGCACAGTATTTTCTTATCCCTGGCAGTCTAATATTGTCCCTTTGAACAGGGCTGCATTACCTACTTGTTGTGCATGTGTAGCCCAGGGAGGTCCTATTTCTTTCCCACCAGTTAGGAGATGAAGAGAAGATCCTGCTGCGATGCCGTGTTCTGAANCTGGCAGTCTAATATTCTCCCTTTGAACAGGGCTGCATTACCTACTTGTTGTGCATGTGTAGCCCAGGGAGGTCCTATTTCTTTCCCACCAGTTAGGAGATGAAGAGAAGATCCTGCTGCGATGCCGTGTTCTGAATGTTCCTGTACGTTAAGCATCCCTTGCCCTTTTCTGTCGTATATTCAACTTCTACACACCTGGAGCCTGTCGTCTTTGCGTTCCCTGGAGATGTAGAAGCTCTTTTATGATACTTTCGTTTTGAGCAAGGACCATCTTTTCTTTAAGTTCATCCCACCCTCTCCAAAAAGAAGGCAAAATGATGGCAGCTGCATTTTATAAATTAATAATTGCATTCTTGCAAATGCTGGCTATAAGGACACAATGGTTCAAAAAGGAAAAAGCCAGTAGATTGTGTTTACCTCCTCAAAATATTAACTAAGGAACAGTTCCCCCAAACTAAATTTTGAGCTGTCAAGAGTCGAAGAAAACAAACCAAGTGGCACTTCATTTAATGAAAATTGTGCTTGTGGGTTTTTGTGTCTGTGTTCAATTTTTAGCACATTATAGTCTTTTGCTATTGCTAAGGTTAAAATTAAAATGAAGTGTTTATTGCAATTGTCTAGAAATAGCACAGACAAAGCACAGGCTCTAAAGTGAGTGTTGAATAACTTGTGTCTTTGTAGCAGTTCTGTTTTTAAATAATACACATACAGTATCTAAGGGAAGATGTTACAGGAGAATTGGCTGTGCAAAAGAAAGGAAAATCTGGAGCTTTGACATAAATGGTGTGTGACCTGTGCTGCTTCCTGGCTTTTCATGTAAGCATTCCTGTGGCCTATTCTGACCTATAGAACTGAAGATTCTGTGGCCCTGCCTCACTGTTGACATTCCCGGTATCAAGCTGTGATTATATACCGTTAATCGGCAACTCATTGATATTATCGGTGGCAAGGCCTTGATGAGAACATGTATGGGTAATAAATCGCTCCATCTCCCTTCTTGCAAAGCTTAGTTCGCTCTGTAGGCAGCAGATCTGATCTACTGAATCCTGGTAGAAACCATATTGGATGGGGCCCATGGAGTTAAAAAGAGGAGAAATAAGGCCTTTGTATAGTCCCAGGAACAAGCAGAGGTCTGATAAATACAGAGCTGAATTGCTACAGTAAGTGTTAAAGCATGGAACTTCTTTGCAACATCTTTGGCAAGCGTGACTCTAACCTTGAGTACTGGTGATGGACAGGCAACAACAGGAGCACAAGCTTCTAGAAGAGGGAAAGACTGAGAAAACTGAGGTAGGAGGAGAAATGGAACTAAATGGAAGAAACAGATATCTCTGGAGCTGCATGTATAATCAAAACATTAGATCAATGACTGATGGGGCTTTGCCATGAATAAAATAGATCCCTAGTACAGGGAACACTGGGCAGAAAGCATAGAGACACCTGAAGAAATAACATACAAGTGACCAAATGATTCAGTAAACCCCTAAAACACGTGGGGAAGTGTGACAAGAAACTGAACAACCTGCGTGGCAGAGCAGGACCAGAGTACACACGGCAGGGGCACAGAGAGAAGGGGTGTTTTGGGGACTGCCAGCGGAGCAAGCCAGGAGGGCAGAGCAGCAGCAGCTTGTTGAGTTGGTCTGAGCCAGAACCAGCTCTGGAAATGGGCCTCTTATTGCAGGAGCTTGAGAGCATTAGGCTGGAGAGAGAGGAGAGGCTTAATGTGTTTGGCAAACAGCCATGGTAAGGCTTGGAGTTTGTCATGCGCTTGAGCAGAGCAAAAATAATCATGGCACCTTCCTTGTTGCTCTTCTCTAGAGTTATATCAGAAATTAGACCTGCTGCATTAATGTATATATCCTTGTGCAAAACACCACATCCTCCCCTTATTTCAAACCAACATGGAAAATACGCATGGCAAAAATATCTTTGGCAACAAGCTAAACAAGTTCTAGCATGACAAGCTCCGAAGTAAATACTCAACAGTCACTAATTAAAGTTAAGTGCATAGTCTCTGATTTTTCAATTAACACGCTCACTATCTAGTGACGCCTTAATTATTTTTGGTGTCTAAATATACCTAAAAGAAATCTGTGAATCTGGAGGTGAACTTTACAAGGCAGATGGCTCTCTTTATTTTCAATGGTAGGATGGAGGTAGATTTAACTGAAATTGAAAGGAGGCTCTCTTGGAGATGTATCATTGTCTGAAAAACTTTGGCCTTAGATAACCCTGGCTCTTCCCGTCATCTTCCATTGATCTTCACTTTAGTCTCAGATGAGCCTTTTTCAAGCAATTAGTTGTGCCTTAGCTAGCCATGGGGGCAAGTAGTCTGCAAGAGAGCATATTGGCCTTCATTAAATAGTTCTGCCAATTACCCGCACAGGGATCCACCGTCTCTGCTAAGAGCTGTGGAGGTGCTATGGCATTTTGTTCAATCCAGGCAGCCGGTCTCCTGTAGTTGATGTAGAAGAGGCTGAATAGGCCCATCGTGACATCAATGTTTGGTAGACGAGACAAATTGCCCTCTGGAGGTGCCTGCTCTCACTGGGGATGAACAAGGTAACTGCCTTATACAGGTCACCTAACAATCAGATAAATAAGGGCGAGCGGAAGCAGGGAGATGCCCGTGGCTTAGCTGCTGTCTGGACTCCCAGCCACCTAATGATAGCCTGCTGCTAGCTTGTTCCCATGGCAGCACCTGTAACAGACATCCGTGTAAAAACTGCCGCTTCTAAAAATATGCACCTATACAACTTGGGGATAATGATTTAAATCACTCAGTACTGGAATTTTTCGGAAGCACTTAGCATTAGAGCTTGTCTGGATTTTCTCAAATATTTTTAATCAGAAAATGCCAGCTTATTGAAACACAAAGTTCAGAGACAAAGGTCTGTTTCCAAGAAAATTATAATAGAATTTCAACAAAAAGTCCAGATTTAAAATGTTTTCATGACAACGTGTGCTGTCTTCTAGCCTGAAATTAATTTTAAAAGCATGTGTTACTGTGGTGATTTTTATTTTGATTACTGATCAAATTTAGAACAAAACAATTCAAGTATATGATATGTTAAATTGACTTTAGCTGACAATGTGCATTCAGGTTAGGGTGTGGTTTTGTGTTTTTGCTCTTTCAGTATTAGCGTCACCTTGACATAGGGCATTTTTTTTTCATGTTTTTATATTCTCCTAGGCAGGTAAAATAATGTTCTATCTATCTCTATTGGGTACTGGCCTAAATGTGCTCCATTTTAGTAGAAGGATGGTTTTTTTGAGGCCCAGGGGCAGAAAATATTAGAAAAAATCAGAATGCTTTTGAAAAACTTTTCCTATATTTTGCAGTGGGAGTCCTACTACATTTAGGTTTTTAATGCCAGACAGTTTACTTCCCTTTAGAATGAGGGCTATGAAGTTGTCCTCACTTTGGAGGGACTGAGGAAATGCAGACACATGTCCTGGAAGATTGACGTTGGTTTCTGCTGCTAAGATATGTAGGCTGCCACTAAGCCACGAAATTCAAACCTCAAACCAAAGTAATTGGGCTGAGAATTGCACTAACAGTTGGCTGCTAATTCTGAAAAATAATCTACCACCTGTTGTTTAGTCTGTAAGATTAAAGAAGGTTTAATGTTTGAGGCAAGATAAATTTATTGCTCCAGATGGAGCACAATTTTTAAAAACGTCTTTGGGCAAAGATCAGCATTCAGTGAAGTAGCCTACTACTTTTAAAAAGGCAGCTTGATACAAGCCACAGCACTCTTAATAGCAACCTATGGACAGAGCTGTTTTCCACCTTCAGAAATTCTTTTCTCTATTTGAAAGTCATCAGAGATGAGTTTATGACAGTTCTTGAACAGATACACTGTGCAAGTGTCACTTTTTTCCCTGTGTACATCATCAGATTTTAATAAGAGGCGATAATTTTATTGTCCCACTGAGAATGTAATCAAAGATGTGTTTGATACACAGGATAAATAGTTGCTGGAGACGGAAATGTGAAAATTCGAGGGTTATTTTGTTTGTGTGCTATTTACTGACCATCTGGAAGCAGGAAATACTGGCAATAAGAGACTTTCAGAAATCAGTGGGATGAAATGGATGAGAAGACAGGGTAAGGTAAATCTATCAGTTGGACAGACTAGGTCATATTGCTGAGAATATTTCTACTCAGAAAAAAAGCAGACGATACTTTTTGGATAGATGTATAACTTTTGTGGTAAAAGTGTTTTCAGGAAATATTTCCCATTTTGGAGAGGAGGGGGCTGGGGGGATACTTTCTGGCAGGGCTAGAAGAGGGGACTGTACTCTGAAGCAGTCATATGTTCAGGGCCTGTGGAACTTACAGGGATAGGGAGATGTGGGTGCAATTCCTGCTTCGGCTCAGCCTGGGGTAGAAATTTGAGCTGATTGATTGCATCCCACTCTAATGCCCTAACCAGCAGATGTGTGGCTGTTTCACTTGGGACGTTGGGAAAGCTGGATTTTAATGGCCTGCTATTAGGGTATTTGGTGGGAATAGGGCAAACTCGCCAACACCGTGCAGGGGTGTGTGTTGTCACACCAGGATTTTGGTGTATGACTGTGTTGCAGAGGTGGTGATCCCCTGGAGCTGCTAACCAGAATGTGCAGCAGGAGCCTCTGACGTGCACACTGACCCATTCTTGGGGGAGATCTGGGGATACATTGAGTGGAAAGTGGAAGAATAGACACTCTATGCCAGATAGAATTCATCAAGAAACTTGTCTTGCTTCTGGTCAAGCTTCATATTGAGCCTTTTTTCCTGGCTTGTACTTTTAGCTGCTTCTTCCATTTCCTCTCTGTAGTATTTTATTCTCCTTGGCTTCAGTCATCTCCTCCTTGCTTTTTCCCTCTTAGGCCCCAAAATTCTCAGGACTGTTGGATGAGGTAAATTAAATTTCAGAAAGTGAACCTCTGATTTGTCCACAGAGCTCTTTCATGCCAGGTCATTTATTCCAGTGCAGGAGTTTTCTGGAGCATCCAGACTTTTTTAACAAAACTCCTAGAGAGTTGCATGTCTTCTTCCAGTCATCCCTGCAGTTTAGCTATGCAAGCACTGGCTATCAGTTGCTCCCTACTCCCCTTGCAGACTCCAAGTCTCATACCTGGTGACCCTTTCTCCTGGTTTTCCCCAGTCAGATTCATCCGGCTGGGTATATTAAGGCTGGAAATTCATAGTAGCCCAGATGAGTCTAATTACAACAATCCTGTTCTTTCTGCCACTATTCCCTGGCCATGTGGTCCTAGCACCTTCCATGCATCCAGCCTGGTCAGTTTGCTGAGCCAGCAGAAAACTGGGAGCTTTTTTTTTGGTTTGCCTTTGTGAGATTTGGGGTCTTTTTCAGCAAATTGCACAGGTTGGGCACAGGGTCAGATGTGGGACTTCATAACGTGGGGTGGTTCTGTGGCACTTAAGAACAGAATACATTCAGTCTGCTTTAAAGCCAGGGGTCTCAGGTCTTTTGGTCACAGAAGTGATCCCTGCCTGCCGGATGGGTCCTATAGTAGCCAAAACAAGGTTAAAAAACTTGTTCCCTCTTGTTCAGCCACAGCTTCTGTAAGAAAACACAAGGTAATGCAAACTGAAAGCAAATTGAACAGTGCTACCATCTGTAATAGGTATATGGAGTGGCAACTGGTGGCTTTTGGAAAGCTTTGTAGATAGCTTGACCAGCACAACCTCACAGTAGACATTACGTACAATTTTAAGTCATTGAATTTAAAGGATCTAGTTTTTCCCCACTAGCATTTTTCACTTCAGTGGCAATAAACATTCAAAAGTCTCATGACATAAAGAAACCCCAGGGATACTGTAATTCTCCCTTGTTTTTCTTTACCGCAGACATGAACATTAGTATAGCTGGTTAAGAAGTAATAGCTTTGTGAGTGACATAATTAAACCAAAGTACTTTTGTTTACTAAAGTACTTTGATTTTCTTGAAATTTTCCAATAGAAGATGTTTTTTTCTTCCTTTCTGTCCTGCTTGGGTTGTTATTCCTACCTCTCCAGGTGAACAAATTCAGGCAGGACTGACAACAACCCTTACACCTATTGCAGTGTCGTCTTCTAATGCTTTAAGGAGTGTTGAAGCTTTGAAGTGAGCTGTGTCATCCGTCAGCTTATAAACAGAAGGTTTAGCAGATCAGTGAAGATACTTGAGAAATTCAGTAGAAGGAGGCATCCTTTAAGCCATCTTTCTGTCTGAAGCACCTTCTGGCAGCCTATAAATGTTTGCTATTCTCAATGTCTGACCCACCGCAGGGTAATGGTCTGGTAGTCATGTAGTGGAGTATCCGTAGGGAGCTACAACTATGTGGCTTCAGTTTGGATCACTTGCGCAGTTTGCAGAGCTGGTTCCTTCTCTGGTGGGCTCTCTTTCTGACAGCTGCTTCTTTGGAAGTGTCTGCACACTCTTCATAAGCGAGGCTGATGGACACATTTATGTAGCAGCCCGGTGCAATTGCCCTATGTTGTGAAGTTTGTCTTATACTGCAAGTAATAGCCAAGCCACCTTTAGGGAACTTCTACCTCAAGGAGCACTTGCAAGATTTTGAGGGAATTCAGAGCTTTGAAAAGCAGATCCTATGCAGTGACTAAGATGCCAAGAGAATGGGTAATGTGTTATGCAGAATATTTACAAATACTTCTTTACAGTCACACCTATACCACTGTAGGAAAAACCCTGTGAATTAAAGATGTGGTCCAGGACCATAATATTTCTGCTGCCCCAAAGGGAAGGAATGGCTGTTATTAGAAGTATTTGGTAGACTTCTCCTTATCAATACATTGCAACAGTTAAAGATGTAGTGTCTGAAAGTCTTCAACCAAAAGGCTTGACAATATGACATCATCTAACATTAGTATTTTATGAAGTGCTAGTGTTTCACCATGGGTGCTAGACCCTGTCCAGCTCTATCTGTTGATGTCTGAATACCAGGTAATCTTAGCACAAAAATCTGATAAGAAAAGGGATCTATAGCTAAAGAACTGCACATGGAAACTTATGCGTGAGTTCATCTCAGAAATAATAAATCTAAAAAATCCCTAAATTAGCTAGCCTCTGCCCCCAGGTTAATTGTATTAATTTATTATAATATATATATAGTATATAGTACTACGTAGTATATAATAGTGTGTAATTTATTGTAATGACAGTGCAATTTTTTGTGGAGATGAATGCTCTTTTTTTAATGACTAAACTGATAAACGTAACAGTATTTCAGGTAAATGAAAGGAAACAAATCCATTGACTTTGCCTTTGAAAACCTGTAAATGCTGATTTATGCAAAGTGCCAAATGTTAAGAATTTTCTCCTCGACAGGGCTGGATGGAAGACAGAAAACCTGAAAAATAACCCTGAGCCAGTAGTACATATAAATGTTGTGCTGCTGCATTTTATCCCTCAAAGACAATTCCATTATATACAGCACAATATTAATGTGTTCCATGTTTTCATCCTTATATTTAATTCACGGCTAATTTCACTCTGGAGACCAAAAACCCTCTTAAATTCTTCAAATTAATAGTGTGTGATACAGATAGTGCTCAGGGAAAATGCCAGCCGTCGCCTGAAAGGCTTGCTTCCACAGTATCTGTGGAGGATATGTGGTGTAGTCTGTATGTAAGCACATTGGTGTGATTCAAGCTCCTAAGATTTGTTTGGAAGCTGGGAGGAAGCACCGGTTTGGGTTTCAGAAGATGTGGTATTTGATGACTCTGCTATATAATGCCTTTGGGAACTTGGCAAATCCTTTAGTTCAAACGTACTAGCAGTTGCATGCCCGAATACCCTAAATCTGGCCTCAAAATCTTTGTGTCTGTGTTCCTGACGCAACAGACACAAGTGGTCAAGCTTTTTCTTCTGTATCCTAGTGAGGCTGTGAGGCCTTTAGGGGTGGGATTCTTTCACTCTTACAGTTAGACGGTTGAGAGCAATGTGAATTAGGCTTATCAGTGCCTTTGAAGTTCGTATTTGGCATGTTTTAGCATCTGTAGGCTGCCTAGATATGTTTAAAATCTGGCCTGTCATCCATAGCACTGCAGTAATAGGATTGCTTCCTTAAGAATATTTCTTCAAATTTTTCTCCTCACTCTGACATCACAAAGTAGTATATTTTCAACATTCCCCTGGAATGTTTAGAATTATTTCACAGGCTGATGGACTCAGAAGGGATTGATACCAATCCTGCAACTTGTCTTGATATGTGGGAGCACTCCGCCAAACTGTGTTACGGCCTATTGAATGGGTCCCTTGCTGGCTGCATCCAAAACATAGAAAGTGCTAAGAAGGGCTCAGTAAAATGTAGGTCCAAAGTTTTTTGTTTTTCTCAGTCAAAATGAACACCTGTCATTTTAACGTTACTCTTTCTCTCCTGAAGCTGACACAGATGTATCTAGGTTATCTCCACTCCAAGTTCCACAGTAACAGATCTTTTTCTGGCGTCAGAAAAAGATGCAAATTCATGTGGCAGGTGTTCCAACCAAATATCCTGGGATCAAACTAACATTTATCAAGTACCTTGAATCACAGCTTTATGTACTCGGTGGGCATTGCCCACGGGGAGGTAATGCATCAGCAGGCAGAGAAGCTGAGAACACAAAGGAGGAGAATAACAAATCACAAATCAACAAACGCAATTGTATTAAACGTGCTGCCCAGGGATGCTTTCCTCTGGTGAGAAAATATTCAGATGCAAACTTACTATTATGAGTTTAAAAAATAAACCAACTGTAGGTAGATCAGTTTATTTGGTAATGTGCAAGCAGTCAGGACTCTGAGCTCCATTTCAAATACCTGCTTGTCATAAGCTTGGTCCTTGAAGAGATCATTATTGCTGTTCAATTAAACTGAATTGAGTATGACAGAATCTTACCAAATGCTGGCCTCTGAGGGGGTTGTTATTGCTAAAATTTGACTAACATGAATAATGGTGTTTTAAATTAGTAAGGATACTAAAAGGAGTAAAAATAGTCAGAACATTGCGAGATTTCTCGGCAGCTGACGTGTTTGGCCTATTGTTTTATAGCTGAGTTCATTTGAAGAGGCACGTGAGTTTCAAGGAGTCTTAAATGCAGTGCCAAATAAATTAAATAGATGGGAATGAGTTTTGCAATGCGTTTTGGTTAGTCAAAATCTGAAAACTTTAAGATGTTCTCTTTTTAACTTCGCGTCCAGAAGGGTGCTGAATTAGGATTCCCCATAACTACATTCTTTCATGTGACTTTCCAATGCCTTATAGTTTTGTGCTGGGATCAAGCTCAACACAGCCAATTAAAGGCAGGGTAATATAGGGGGCTTTGTTATTTTTGCTGCTCTCAGACTGGGGAGCCAACCTGCTAAATGAGGACTACTGGCTTGGTTATTGCCATAGCTAGAAGGCCCGCAGTGGCTGGGCAGGGAACTGCTGCAAGAGTGAGGGTATCCTGAGGGCTCCTACAGTCTGTGGGAACTTAGTAGCTCCCTGTTCTGGACCCTAAACACATGATTTCTGGCATCTTAGCCTGGCAGCTCCAAATTTCCGGCGTGGGAAATAATGACTGAATATAGTATCTCTGGCACTCCTATAATGTAACATCAGGAGTTGGTAAAAGACATGGAGACCACACTGAAACCAACTTAATGCTTCTTACATGATAGCCCTGAGTGTTTTTCACGTGTTCTCTTTCTGGAGGAAAAGTAGCGTGATAGGGTCTCTTGGTGCTATCACTCAGATGGGATAGATTTGAGTCTGTTCAGACCTATGACTTGAGAGATTGCCTATGTTTTCTCCATCCTGTTTTGTAGTTTCCTGCTGTCTTTACCTTAGTTTCCATCCTCTTGTTTCTGAGGTTGAAGCACTGGAACAGTTCTCACTCTGGGAGGCTAGGAAGCTCTGTTGCACTGTTATACTTCGCATCGTAATTAAACTCTGCGCAGTGAACTAAAGTTTGCCTCTGTTTTCTGGCTGTGCCATTCCCCACTTTTTCAGAAGACTTTTCCTACCAGTTAGATACCAGTTTCTGTCAGTGGCAGCTCATAACAGCCTTTATTCAGAACATCTCCTAATTGAGCATTCTTCAACTCTATTTTCTATTTCATTTCTCAGCTCCTTTAATGCTATAGTTTTCTCTGAAGACTTCTTTTCAGGGCTTCTTTTCAAATAAATTGGTGTTGAAATGGTCATAGCATAGCTTCTCTCTCTTTTATTTTTTTTTAAATGCACAAAATTATCTCAATTGGCATTAAGTTCAGGGAGTCACAAGGCCAAATGTGCCTTCATAAATCTGAGATAACTTCACTGAAGTCTTTGAATTTATAGTCTCTTAACAGAGAGCACAGGTTGACCCCAGAGCCCACAACATTAGCTCTAATGGGAAATTTAGAATTTTCTAGTGCACGGAATTCAATGACGCGTTGGTAGGATTATCTGAGGATGGAAAGCAAATGTTTGCTGTACCATAGCATTCCCTTCTCTTCGGTATACATGCCTGCTCTGCTTGAATCTGGCTGAGATTCAGGGCGATCATGTAAATAACCAGGGTTGTATTCAAAACAGCACTTTTGCTGGGAGGATTTTTCTTTCCTCTTTGAAGTGGAGGTATTGGCCAGGATTTGAGATTATTTTGTTCTTTCTTCTTTCAGTATTGGTCTTAGTAAGGACTTGTCTGTGGCTGCAGCACTGTCCAGTGGCTTCTCACCATCGCAGCCACTTCCTACAATGTTACCCCAGCCACTACTCGGGAGCAGCAGTAATCAGCAGTAAGGCCCCAGGCCATTAACGCGGGATGCACAGGGTGAGGGGTAGTGGTGTGTGGAGTCCTTTAACTTGCACAATGGTACTCTGGATGGCAGTACTCATCTTGCGCTCAGCTTTTTTCATTAGGTTTTTGCTTTCAGACTGCAATTTATTAACATGCAAATGTCTGTCTTTATGTGCCTTGGCCAAGGAGGTTTCCAAGTGAAAGTGCTTTCTTGTTACTTGTTAACTTCTTCACAAATGGAATTCTGCATCTGCAGTGCTCCGTCTCTTATTTGTTTGTTTACAGTATCAGTCACATCCTTGTTTTACCTTGTCTCAGGGCTGTGTTTTTTTGCACTCTTCTATCAATGATAATCAAGGATCTGATCAAATCTACATCTCTTTGTCTTGACTTTGTGGAGCTTGCTCATTAATATGGGAGGGATAATAGAGAGAATGCAGTAGACAGGCTGTTCATTTAGTGAGGTCTGTATACACATAATTTCCTTCTGTGTCCTGCTGTCCGCCTTTCCCAACTTTCTTTTCAAAGCCCTGCTCAGAGCAGTGTTGGCCTTCTGGGCAGGACTAAGCAAGTCAAGAGTGCAGTCCTGTCTCTGCCAGTGTCCTGCTGAATCCCTTCTTCCTACTGTGTTGGCTGGAGTGCTGCAATGTTAGTCCCTCCTGCCAGGTCTGTGTCATACTGTTGTACATGATAAGAAGACCAGGTAATGTGGACCAGTGCCGCTGATCCTGCATTCTGCTATGTTAGCAATCTGCTTGCCAGGTGTCAAAGGGTCAAGGTAAGTCAGGAACACCATGAGCAGACCTGCCAAAAATAGCTAGTGGATAGGAGATGTTGCCACCTGGCATATACTGAAGAAGTATCCAAGCTACTACAAGCCATTGCAGGGCTCATGCGGGGAGTAAAAGCAGGCTAAGGTCAAGCCTTGTTTTCTTCAATGTCCTGAACAGAATTTGGCCACAGCCAAACAAAGTACAAAACTTTCCTGCAAAGCAACCTCACACATGCTTTGATCTGCATGGTAGGACAAATGCCTCCTCTGTTATATAAACATCAATCCAGCTCCCATAGCAACAGCATCCATGTCACCAATTCAGTGATAACCACGTTGTAGTAATCTGCAAATATTTAAATTATACACGATTGGCTTGTCAGTTTTGTCACATATGTTTATATGCAAACAGATCTTATGACTAGCGCTTCCAAAAGTCACTAGGAATATGTCAGTGCTGAACACTCAGCAGGTTTTGTTGGTTGTCTCTGACCTGAATGTTAATCATGCTTTTCCTTAGATGAGCATTAAATCTCTTCTGCTTCTGGAGACTAGCATCAAAATTCAAATATTTAATTTGCTCGTTGACATTTATTAAAATAGCTTTGTGCTTGAATATCAAGTTAAGGCAGTGGCAGCTAATTTTGTTAGTCTAGATGACGTTGGAAGTAAGTTTAAATCTGATTGAGAAGCATTTAATACTAAGAAAAGGAGAGAATGAAAGGTCAACGGTATAAAACGTTGATATCTTCAAACACAGCAGAGTTTTAAGTAAAGTTTGGCTTTTGAAGTAACTGAATGAAGCCTCAAAAACAGTTGCAACAGGGATATTTCAAGAGGTTGGGAGAGAGATCTTCTAATACTTCCCAAAATAGGTCTCAGGGTCCTAACAAGCCAGAGACCTTCTCTTGCCTAGAGATAAGTAAGTGGTATTTGAAGCCTTTCAGAACATTTATGTTTAAGTCTTAATCTTCAGCCTGAAAATTCTTGGGTTGGGAGGTTAAAAGTGGATTCAGTAGAGATTAATGTGTCCTGTGAGCATTTCGCTTTACCAGAGGAGAAAGTTGCTAGTTCAAAGGCTGCCATTTAAGTGGGAAAACATATACCTATACATGCACATATATTGTAGAAAGGCCTTGTTTTGAATATTAAGTACATAACATCCTTTAACTTCCAAATAAAATGAGGAAAGGCATTTACAAGTATAGATGTGAAAGAAAGGCTGCATTTTTGAGGTAAGTTGAAAACATGAGAGGGATGGACAGGAATACTTGTGGACGTCTTTAATCACCTCTTCAAGTAACTGGCTGGTCTCCTGTCAATAACTGGCTTGTTGGGTATAATTCCAGTTTTACACCACTTGCTTACATGATTGCTTGTACTGTTGGCCTGGAACACTGAATCGTGAATTTATTGTTAAATTCCTTTCATTGTGAAACCATGCGGCTGTAACTGAGAGAAATGTGTTTAATCTCCTAGGGGTAGGGATCAACCAGAGGCATGTAAGTACAAAGGATTATTTTTTCTCTTTTTAAGAAAAGCTTTTGTGTATTTACAGATCAGTAGGTTGGTACGTATTTATTCAGTAAACAATGAAGGGCTAGTCCTTTTTGCAAACAGTGTGAGTTTTGTTTTGAGAGTTTGTATTTTGGGTCTGTTTCATTGCATTTGTCTAGAAACACTTCTTTTGGACCCCTCTGAGGAGTTTTGCTGTTTCCTTAATCTTGGCTGTCATGCTGAGCTAGCAACGACATGCTGAAGCGTTTAGCATTAAGCGAAACTTGCCTATCTTAAAATACAGCTGTCAGCCAATCTGCACGTGGGTCCAGTGACTAACAGCAGTATGAGTAAAGCTGGTTGTTTACCTAGGGGATACTGTTCTGGATTCTCTGTGGGGTGTCCTACAGGAAAGCCTGAAAATTCATAAAACTTCTCAGAGTGAGAGTCAGTTCGAATTAACCTCAACTGGGATTTCACACTGGAAAGTTCTTCCTGGGTGTTCTATTTCAGGAATGCGTGACAGGTAGCATCTGGTCATGTTGAAGAATGCAAATGAGGACACTGCTGGTGACTATGCCTACCCTATAAAAAAGGGACCATCCTATTTTGCAAGCAATGAAAACATAGACAGCAATCCCAGAGCATTATGTAAATGACATCTGTTGCTTGGTTTTTGGCAGATGTGGCTTTTCTCTGAGAACTTGGAATTCTGCGTACAAAGTTTGGAGAACTTCTGTTGATAACATTATTTTGATAATGGTGCCTTGAATCTCTTTAAGCAACCTTATAGATCAATATGGCTTTCCAGAGAGTAATTTCATTTATTTGTTTGCAATTCTATGGCAAAGTACAGTGATGTTTTATTGTCTGTCTCTTACTCTCAGTTTAGTTGAATGAACACAGAACAATTTATTAAGGCATCTAGGTTCTCATTTTGTTACTTTAATATTGAAAGGAAATGACAGAGTATTCATGGCTTCAGTCATTCAAGAAGAGGAATTTGGACCAACACCCTGTTTCTCTCCAAGCACCGTTTCCCACTGCTCTAGTACAGAGCTTCTCTCAGAAGTGATGCTCGTTGCTAACTTACAGAACGCTTTTAGCAGCAGACGAGCAACTTCCCATACGCTATTTGAGGAACATGCCTTTCTACAATCTGGAAAGACCATACGTAGGAGAAAGCTAGTCTCTGTACTCTTGTAGTCTTTCCAAGCAGTGTCAGTCTTCCTGGGCCTTTTGTGCTGAGAAGGCTCCTCTTCACAGAGACTAGAAGACATCTGAAAGTAAACTGCTTCATCACAATTAGACACTCTGAGATGAGATCTAGAGTTGGTTAGGAGAATCCTTGCCGAAAGCCTCACGCTATTCAGTTTTTTAAAATCCAAAACTTTCCAACAACTGTCACTCCTTTCCAGACCAATTTCTTGACAATCTGCCTGAAACCTGCAGGGTCAGGAGTGCTGTGAAACCAATCACAAGAGCTTCTGGAGTATTTGGGTTCCCTGTGCCAGGTAGAACCTAGGAGGGGCTTCTGGAGTTTGCTAGGGTTCCCAGTAGCCTGATGAGTAATCAAAATTCTTGGATCTGTGGTCCTGGCAGTGTGGGAATTTGAGTGATTGTCTTGTGCTGAAGGTGGCAAAAACTGTCCCTGTAATCAAGATTTCTAGGCTTCTCATGTTCTGTGCTAGGTGGCAAAGTGTGTGTGCAAGCATATGTATGTAACTGTATAGACTGTGGCTTTTCTTTACATAGAAGATGTTGAAGTTTGAAACTGGAAGAAACCACATATTGAAGAAACAATTTGCTTATGAAATGTTTATCTTTTGTTTATAGCTCTATCCAGGGTATCAGAAAATGAAACCTTTCTAATTTGTGGCTGGATGCAAAACTGGTAATCTGTCTGTACCCTCTCAAAGCACCATCACATTCTGTGACCATCCAGATGGAAGCTCTTTGTGAATACTTTTCTCTATTTTGCTCTGTCTTGGCTAATTTTAAGGATTTGAATTTGGGGATAGCCTATTTTTTTAGCTCTTAATTCTGAGTTTCAGAGTGCTCTGAAATGAACTGTTCATTTTTCTTGAGCATCTTGAAACTCATGATCTTTCTAGCCAACTTCAGCAGGGAGTTTCATAGGTATTAGCAAACTGCCAAGAGAAATCTTGTGTTTACAGCAAGTCTCTGTCCTAGCAACAGTGGGTGCATGAAGAATTAGTGTCAGCTTCTTTAGGTAACACACCTGCTCTGATAATGCAGGGCAAAGTCATCCCCCTGTGGGAGAGCAGTCCCTGGAGGACTTATTCCTAGGACAGTTGCTTTCAGGTGGCTTCTGTATTAAGTAAGAAGCCACTGCAAGCAAGTTAAAAGAAGAAAGATTCAGCCTGCATTGTTAAATATTGACCTTTTTTTTGAGCCCAAGTGGATTGTTGAAGGTTACATACCCTATTTTCAAATACAAAGGCAAAAAGAACTACTCGGTTCTTCCAAAATGATTCACCCTGACCTATATCTGGGGACATTTGCTGTAGGAACGTATTGGTTCCAGCAGTTGTGAAGGAAGAAGCATCACGCAAGTCTTTGTTTTTAGACTAATCTTAGATAATAAGTGGGCAGATTTTCTTACCTGCCTCTGTTTGAGGGTGGGTGTGATGTCTTGGTCCTCTGTAGATAGGAGAACGGCTCATCAATAAAGAGCTCAGAAAGCAGCTTCTAGTGATCTTGAGATCAGGCACATGTAAAACGAGATATAAACATGATAGCTGGTGATATATAGTGAAAGCAAGCCTTTTAAAGTTATTTCTTGCTCTTCCTTTTACCCTGCTTCCTTGTCATTTCTCCAGCCATGTCCAGGCTTAGATTTATCCGGTCTTTCTCCATCCAAACACTTGCGTCTCGCAAGGACTGACACAGCTAGGAGCTAATGCTGTCTGTATTTGATATAATAGAGAGATCGGGCTGAAAGACTTCACTTTTTTGCCAGCTGGGTCTAAGCCTTCTCGCTATCTATCTTTGCAGCTGTATGTAGATGCCAGACTGGATAGGGAAGGAGATTTGCTCATTTTTATGGTGCATTGTTATATGTTTATCAGCTCTAGCAAGAGAAGGAAAATTTGCTAGAACTGAGTACTTCTATGAGCACTGTGCGAAATCTTGGCATCACATTGTGTTTTTTCTCCACTGTTAATTAAACTCCCAACACTGTGACCAGCCCCTTTGCCTTTGGGGCAACATTGAAGATGTAGGCTTAAACATGAGCTAAATCCTTCTTATAAACTATATGAGAATCACAGGGCTGTGAAAAAGAATTCTCAGCAGTGTAGTTACTGCCCTTCCATAACTTGTCTGCTTTGGCAGGTAATGGGAAGCCCACAGCTGTCTCTAACTAGCTGTTCACTCTTGCCATCCATCGTAATGTACATGGCCAGCTTGCTCTCGGGTTGCGAGGTAAACTGTTTCTAAACTAAGGCAGGTATTTATATAGCTGGTTAAAATGCTTGGCTTTTTTTAGCTAGTTCAAGTATTAGGAAGAGGTGAAGTGTGTACGTTGGAGAAAGCAAGATTTTAAATGTTCCCAGGTGGGCAGGGTAGCATCGGATACTTAGCTAGCCTCTTTATTCTCAAGTGCTTAAGTATGGGACACGGGTGTCTGCCCTTGGCCTAGCATATGCGATTCAGAATACCTTCAGTGTTATCATCTCAACGTCCAGATGGGATCTGTTGCCTGCGAACTCTAGTGGATCGTTCCAGCTGACTGAGTCTATTGTATTGCACATACCTCTGTGGTTGCAGAGATCTTTGTGTTTAGGGGGAGAAACTGATTTGCATACGTTTCATTTTTATTCTTGCTATAGCTGTGCTCTGCCAATTATACTACAAATAAACTGGTGTGTAGGAAGGTAATATATAGTACATTCCTGGCTGTCCTTTCTGTAGTGGGAACCATGTAGTTACAGTGTCAGAGCATTTCAGGGATTACAGTTTGTTTCAAAAGCTGGTTGGCAAAAATAATTGACATACCTGCATGCCTGCAGCACTGCAGAGTATAGAGCAGGAAAGCTGATTTCATGGCTTTAAAGCCACATGCTGTGTTTTGGAAACTCATCACTGTCTATTCAGTCTGCAAATGGGCACAAGCAAGGACCTGATGGATTGTTTTACCAGAAGCCAGCTGTCATATATTGTCATGTCAGACTATACTCTATTTGGCTTCCTTAAACCTCTGCTTTCAAGCAACACACAAACACACACACACAATCAAATCAAACCAAAGTTTGCTGTACAGATAAACTCTATTTGACTCCAAGGACAAGGGGTTATATTTTTCAGACCCATCTCTGCCAGTAAGGAGTCTGGAGGAAAAGACTTGCAAATAAAGGATGCAGATAAATGGCTGAGGGATATATAGAAGCACAGAAGTAGGTGAGATGCTTTGGAAAATCCTACTATATTCCCAGTCATGTTTCTGTGCTAGCCCATGTTTCAAATGCTACCTCAAAATAAAAAGCAATTTTTAAAGACATTCTGAAGTCAAATAGGTATCTTCAGCAGAATTTAGACTCCTAAGTCATTTCCACAAATGGATCTTAAGCTCCTAAAGCAAGTAGGTACTTTGGAAAATTTTACCCTGTGGGTCTTATTCTGGACACTTATTTTGAGTTGCCAGGCAACAAAATGCTGGTTCCTTCTTCATGGCTTAGACCTATGCTCTGCTAGGAACTTCAACACAGCAATCCCCTTTCCTGAGAAGTGGCCATGCTTGACAACACATTTCAGCTTAGGGGAAGTAAATGTGACATGGAAAGTGAAGGGGCAAAAAAGGAATTGGACCTTCTTTCTGAAAATACTTAAGGAACTGGTTTGAGATAGTTAAGATAACCTGCTATACAGATCATGCATTCCCTTGTATCAATGGAAGAGATTCCTTCAGAGACTATAGCCTGTGGGGAGGTCAGAGGAACTGTGGGAACACATCACTATGCAGTCTCTACAGGGAACTAAGGATGCAGAACCGTCTCCTCCAGTGTCCTTAAGCTCTTTCCTAATCCTTCAGAGCTGTTGTCCAAGTCTGGACCCCTAACCGAGGCTGGCTGTCCGTTATAATTTTTCTCTCACTTAATCGTTCTGTATCTTATTTGCTCTGATAATGCACCTGCATTTCTATTTTTCCATTTCTGTTTTAACGTCTTTATTTTATCCCTGCCGCTCTCTCAGGATTTTGTGCCCCAACCCCAAATGCAACCACAAAAAAAAAGGTAATCCTCTAATCAATAAACCTTTTTGTCTGACTTTGTTCAAATACTTTCTTCTCTTCCATAAGAGAAAACTGATACAGTTATAATTTCCTAAATCTATGCATTATTTTTCCTGTTGCTCAGTTCAGATGTATTTTGCTGTTCTGGAAAGGCAAGTAGTTTTTTCACTTTAGAAGCTTCTGTGTTCTAACTAATAAACAAATGGAAGGTTTTGTGTTGTAAGAGCAACGAAAAGGTATGACTGAAGAATAAAAAGTGAATGTGTGCATGCATGTGCATATGTTTATGTATTAATAGATAGTGAAGGGAGAATAGGTTGATTTGTAGAAGATAATCGTTGTCAGGAGGCTCTCAGGTAGCTGGTATCTAGTTCTTTAGTCCTTATTTTTTTTTAGGCTGTTTTCCAGGGTAGAGACTTGGGTGATTACACGGTTAGGCAATTCCTTCAATAATTTTAAAATCTCCTGGCCCAGCTGGAAAGATGGATATTTAAGGTCATTGTGTTCCTGTGTGATTCGTGAGAGCTGGTGGCTGGAAGAGGTGAGCTATGCAGATTACTGGCCTTGCTGAGGGCAGGACACCAAACTTGTCCCTTACAAATTGTTAGCCGCTAGGTAGTTAAGCTGTTGGCTTGCTTGTATTGGATAGTGTAATCTGTGTGAGTTTTGCTCTAGATTAGCTGCAGTGTACAATATCTTCTGACAGGCAGCGTTGTCCAAGAGAAAAAAAGGTATGTGGGATGTGCAGGGGTTGCTATGACGGGACGCACATCCTATAGATGCAGGTGGTTTCACTGTCACTGAAAAGCTTTTTTGAGTTGTGTTTTGTTTTCCATGCAACGTAACAAACACCAAATCATTCCAATAGTACATAACACTGTGGAGCTATGCTCTAGGCTCGCTTGCTTTAGCAGGAGGATTTGACTAGATGATCTCCAGAGGTCCCTTCCCACCCCTACCATTCTGTGATTCTGTGATGTTAATGGGATTCACCCACAGGAGGGCTGCCTTGTGGTTTTCAACCTTCTTACCAGTTAAAAGTGTGGATTATAGTCTAAAAGGTACTGTGCATTGAACACACTAAAGCCAACTATGGAGTACAGCCTTTTATTTCTCAAAATAATTCACCATGGCTTCTTGGTTATCTTAGAATAAAGTTGGAAATCGAAGGTAGAAAGTGGCAGCTTTCAGGTGAGATACAGACCTGTACAGCAAAGCAACAGTTGATAACATTGTTAGGTGGAGTTACAGTACAGGGTGAGTCATCATGTGAATATGACGAACTCATCTACATGAGTGAATCGTGTAGGAGATGCACTTTCCTTGGACTCTAAGGAAAAATTAATCACTGCAATTACTGTAAGAATTTCAGAAGGTGAACCAGCTTCTTTCCATTGGCATAACAGCAAGCCTGACACTCACTTTTGAGAAATTTTCCCTTGCACTGGAGAGAAATTCTGCTAGGAAAAAGTTAAGTTTTGTGGATGTAGAATTTAGTCAATGTAATCCAACTGGACATCTTAGTGAGGATGTAGGACGTCTTAGTGAGGAAGTAGGATGTCTTAGGGAGGGGGTTTCATTCATGCTTCTGGGTACTGTACATTTTGTTTAGATATAACTATGGAGTTTTCCACAAAACATTTGGCTTCTTTATTAAAGGGTAGTTTGGGATAGTGCCATATTCTATGTAGCTTAGCTTGCTACTTCTCTTATTCAGTGGAGCATTAACCTGCTTTAGATTCCTCGATACGTTTTTTTCACTACTGTTAAAAGCAAGTTGGACCATCACCTTGAAACCTTACTCTTTCTGTTTTACAAAGTGCTAGGTCTATTCCTATAAATATTAATAATGTATGCACTTTGCAATTTCAATATTAAATACTGAAGACACCTGGTATATAAGAACCTATTCAAGTTGCTGAGGCAAAGCTAGATGAATTGGATTATCTGTTTCCTGAGCATACTGGATACAATGGCATATAAATCTTATACCTGAAATATTCTTTATGAAAATGTCTGAGAACATGCTTTAGTTCCCACTTGGTAGTACTAGAATTTGCATTTAAAAGCCTAGAATTTGTAAATTAATCAGGATATTAATGGTTTGCTAATTGTACTTTTGGATATCTAGGTTGCCAACACCTTTTCGGCAGAGCTGAGCAACAGACATGGAAAATGTCATACAAAAAATGCAAAAGATAGAATGAGAAAGTTCCCAATGTTGGATTTTTTTTCTGGAAAACCAGAATCCCAATCCTTCCTGCATTTGGGGAAGTGACATCAGACCTTATACTGACCACTGGGGCTGAATAGAACGTCAGCCTGAAGGACAACATTTCTCATGCACTTTACGTGACTTACTGAAATATGCTAATGAATCATCAGCAAAACTTCTTTAGCCCCAGGACATTCATTAGAGACTTCAAAGCCGCATCCTCATCTGCTCTTGCTGAGGTGCAGCAGGAGAGTGCTGGCAGGATCAGAGCTCAGGGAGCAGTGCTGCAGGGCCTGAGCTTAGCACTTACGTTGCTCCAGGCTTCATTTTATTTAAGAACAGCAGCTCTTTCTGAATTTGCTCGTATGAGGTGAGTGTGCTACAGATCTGCAATTTGAGTTGTTCTGGAGTGTTTCTCCAGTGGTTTTGGACAGTCTAACTGGAAAGGTGCCTTGCTGGGGAAGACTGGAAAAAAGCAGCGTGCGGGGAACTGAATGGGAGTTGGGCAGCTGATGTGTAAGAAAGAGCTTTCCCAGGCTTTTCGTATTGCATGGCATGGAACAATCATCAGAGCTAACTTTTCTCTGGAAGGCGCTTTACATGGTTCAAATAGAGCCATCCCCTTACTGGGCTTGTGACCCTAACTGCTGACGTACACGTTCCTTCTGACATGCCTTCCTCTGAGACTGACAGGCCTCCCTCCTGCGATCCTGCCATACAAGCTGGACTTTGTGTTTTGAGTCTGGCTGTACCTTAAATGCCACTTGATCAAACTGGGCTTTCTCTGGAGACTTTTCGATCACATCACGTCTCATTTAAGGTTCAGCAAGATACATAAACACATGCGTTACCAGCTTGGAATAATCCTATTAGTCTCAATGGGCTTGCTTGTACACTTCAAGCTGGAAGGAGCTTTGCTAAATGAAGACCTTTGTAATGAACACAGCATGAGGAAAATGCAGCTTTTGTTCCTTTTGATTCCTTAGAAAACTCACTCTGACTCTGAGAAAAAGTTTAATCAGGCAACATTTCCAGGAACATGAAGAAAATTTTAGTTAATAAACATGCCCATCATAGGGGGCCATTGTTAGGAAAAGTAGGTGGTGCTAGCACTCCTCGAAAAGACAGAATTTTAAGTATTCCAATCCAAGTGAAAATGCTATGTGTACTTGCGTTTGCTACACAAGAAAGAATAGAGAACCAAAAAGATGCTTAAAGGCTGCATTCCTACTGATGTCAATAGGAAAGCTCTTGTCTGCTTCACAGCACTCTGGTCTTGCCCTCTTTTCTGTACCTAGCAAAGGAAGTGAGCGTGATGTCCTGAATGCTGCTGTTTGGGAACTGCAATGTACACAGGCTTTTTAAAGCCAGTACCTCTGTTTTTTGTGAAAAGCACAGCAGGGCCGATGCTCTTTGGGTTGTACACAACACAGGTTTAGCTTCTTAAGCTCTTACCTATTTCATACCAAAATGTGTTCTTCTGGTCAGTGTCACCAAACTGGGGTCACAACAATGTAATCCTGCTCAGGTCTTCTAGCTTTTAACTATGATTGTTATAACCAGGTTGTTAGAGAAAGAAAAGAAGGCAAGGGATAAAGGAGACATGCACAGAAATCAACTGGGATTATGGGGAAAGCTGTGGAATGATGTAACAAACACATTCTGCCCCTTCTGTATTCCTCTCATAAAAGTGGCATCACCTTCTACAGTCAGAAAATGAGTGAACTGTCCTGTGACCTGGTGAGGCCACATCTGGAGTGCTGTATCCAGTTCTGGGCTCCCCGGTTCAAAAGAGACAGGGAACAACTGGAGCGAGTCCAGCGGAGGGCAATGAAGATGATGAGGAGACTGGAGCATCTCTCTTGTGAGGAAAGGCTGAGAGAGCTGGGTCTGTCAAGCGTGGAGAAGAGAAGGCTGAGAGGGGATCTCAGCAATGGTCACAAATATCTAAACGGCAGTGTCAAGAGGATGGGGCCAGGCTCTTTTCAGTGGTGCCCAGCGACAGGACAAGGGGCAACAGGCACAAACTGGAACACAGGCAGTTCCACCTGAATGTGAGGAGGAACTTCTTTCCTGTGAAAGTAACAGAGCCCTGGCACAGGCTGCCCAGAGAGGCTGTGGAGTCTCCTTCTCTGGAGATATTCAAAACCTGCCTGGATGCATTCCTGTGCAACCTGCTCTAGGTGCACCTGCTTTAGTGGGGGGTTGGACTGGATGGTCTCCAGGGGTCCCTTCCAACCCCTGCCATTCTGTGATTCTGTCTGCTTTCCTGAGGGCAACTGGTTCCTTCAGGAGCTGAAATAAGCTGAGGCCTTAATTCAGAAAGTAATAAGAGAAAACGGCCCATTTGGATGAAGGTAAAAAGCTCCTGACATCTTTGCTGAGAGATAGGAGAACTTTAAAACACAAATGGTAGCAGGAACAAAACACACTGCAAGTCTCAGGAGAATCATAGCCAAGGCCTTACCACTGCTCTGTTACAAACCGCCCCTGCCTTCTGGCTATGCTAGGAGGAATGCTGAGATTATGAGAGAGCTCAGCAAGTGGAGACAAGGATCAAGGGGTATTGTGCCTGTCAATGAACCACAAACAGACCTACACCCCTAGGATTTGTGTGTGAAGTCTCTGAAGAAGGGAAGTATGGCCGTGTCCTTACTGCTGGCTAGCTGCATGCCTGTGCAACACGCCAGAGGTTCCTGTTTCGGCCATGTGCAGTAGTGATGGTGGCTGCAGTGTTTTTTGCAAAGGGAAGGGACAGTAGCTTCTCAGCTTTTGCAGAGAAGCTACTGGCTGTTGGATGCTTTGGAACTTGTCTGTAGGTATCCAACTGGGACTGGAGCTCCCTAATAACCTTGTCCTTTGTGTGGGTAATGTGAAATTTGGCTCTCAGCTCTATAATGTCATGATCCAAAGCAGATCTTTTACAGCATTGCCTGTAAGCTGATATTTTCAAAAATACATCATGGAGCACTGTTTTTTCAGTACCTGTGACTGAAAAGGCATTGATTTATTATACCCCAAAGTAATGTCAGTGATGCTTAAAAATCTTTGTTAATACTCTTTAAAATCTTAGGTCTGACTCAAAAGACAATTCCTTATCTTGGGCTAAAACTTTTGGTGTTAATTAGAATATTAATTTAGTAAATAAAGGTCAGAACTTTAAAAATTATTTACATAAGGCATAAGAAAACTTAATCTGAGGGTTGTAAACAGTGTTGCTGTTAGACAGGAAACACTTCCAGCTGGAGTCTCTGAAATGTAAATGAGCCTGTTTTATCCCTTGATCTTCACAAACCTCCCACCACATTGCCACTACAGAAGAGAAGAAAAATAATTCTAGTATCGCTTCCAAAGAGACCATGTGTTTATTGAAACCAGCCTAGAGCTAGGTATGGGCACGCTGTTTAGTGCAATTTGTAGCATTATTTTTAATATAGATTCACCACAAATGGTAGCTTGCAGCAAAATCTGGTTTCGTACTGACTCGGAATCATAATGGGTCCAAACTGCTGCTTGTGTATGGATGCTTCACAGAGGAGTTGACACAACTGCTAAATGTACATCTCTCCAAGAGGTCCAGTGTCATTTTGTATACATAGATACTGAGTAAGCAGAACATAGCTTTGAGGTGATGTTCTTGCAAATGTGGAAAGCGAACCGAGGAAACAGCAGAGTGGCTCGACTGATGTAATGAAGTCTTGCAGATCCTTAGTAGGAATATACTGTTGGATCTCCCAACATCCTTTGATTTACAGCTTAGCCCTATGCAGATCCCTTAGTTATGTCACAAAGTTGAACAGCAAGGCAGTATATGGGCCTTTGTGGGTAGATCAATGAAAAGGAACAATCCATGAGATGGACTATGCTGTATAGACTTAAGAAGAGCAAAACTAGAAGGGTTGAGTAATCCTGATGTTTTTACAGGAGAAGTAAAGAGTATTCTCCAGGTGTGGAGCTACCTGTATTTGAAAGGGCTTAGAGGTGCAAGGAGCCAGTGAGGGGCCTGGAGAAGAAATGATGTCTCAAGGAATGGTGGGAAGCTGGGGTTTTTTAAGAGAAGGAAACATAAGCATTCTTGCTTTTTTTCCACTAGAGGGTAGAATCTCCTGTGGTTTGCAGCAGTTATGGGACTGCTGTCTCACAAACCCTCTAGGTATCTCCATATTTGGAAGGTAAATAATCTTCCACCATTTTCACCAGCTGGATTTGAGATTGGGAATTCAAATAGCAACTGAGTTGCAACTTCACTGAGGGGGACTGTAGCTACTCTGTGATAATCAAATTTGGTTTGCTTGACGCATAATGGGATTATTGATTAGACACCCGCAGCTTGCCATTTCAAATCACATCTCCTCTTCCTTTCCAAGGGATGATTGACACAGCCTAACATGCTCAGCATCATTAAATGGAAACAGTTATTTATGGTGTTGCATCAGAATTTATTACTAATTCCCAGATCTGACAGAAAAGAATCACTTTGTGTGCAAGGCATTTTTATCTTGCTATTAAAAAAGGTATCAGAAGCTTTAGGTAAGAACTGAAGGTGAAATTCCTTCCCAGTCCATATCCAGATAAACTCATCTGTGAAAGTGAAGCAGGGAGTGGCGAACATGTGTTAAACACAGTTCCTGATCCTTCAGTAACTTCTGACATTTTGTGGCTGCTCTAGATGTAGATCTCAAGTCAGAGTGTGCTTATGCTGAATGTCATCTTTGTGAAGTTATTTTAGGCCTTGCTTTCCCCATAAGCCACTAGATAGCAGCAGCACCAGCCGTGGGCAGATTTTAGTGGCCAGATAACGTGTGCTATGTGAGTCTTCATTTAGGAATTCATAAGGCATTGCTTCCATTTAAAGGAGGTGATATTTACCAGGCACAAGTTTAATGTGCTTTTATTACCTCCGCATTTTCTTGAGGAGAAAGGTTCATGGTACTCAAAATTGTAAAGGAGAGGTTGTGAAGAAGTACTGTGCTCTTGCTATTGACCCGAAGCTGTCGGATTTTTTTTATCCTGAATCTCAAGCATTTCTCCTTCAAAATCTCCCTCTGATAATTTGAAAGAGCTGAACTGGAATCCTGCCAGCCAGAATGATTTTGCTTTAAAGTAGATGTACATAAAATCATACTGTTCACCTTTTGGAGATGCTCATGCCATGTTCTGCCATTTGAGCTAAATAGCTCTTCTGGGTAAAAGTATGTTTGATATTTTTTGTGAACAGCCTTCTTGACTTCATGACAGTACCTCTATGTATGTGAAGCACCACCAGCCCCACACTTAGACTGGTCCGGAACACCCCTGTAATACGGAGTCCTGTTCTAGACTTCATAATTCCAGAAGTGTTGTGAGGTTGGAGGATGTTTGAAGAAAACACACATGGTTAAATGGGCTGGAAGAATACGCGTTACACAGAGAGACTCCAGGAGCTCTCTATTTGTAGTCTCATCAAAGCAAAGATAAATGAGCAACTTCCTCGTAGACTATAATTACCTTTAAGGGAAACAGAAATATTGATAATTGACAGTTTTGAGCTTGACCCTAGGAAATAACAAAATCCAGTGCTGGAAATTGAAATTTGAAGTGGAAATCAGATACAAAAGTTTAACCCTATAGTTAACTAACTATTGGAGAAATGAAGTTGAAGTTGTGCGATCAGTGATTTTAAATCTAAATTCTGGGGGGTTTGTTTTTCTTTAAAACATACACTTTTCTAATATAAGTTTAAGTCTTTGGCCTGTATTCTCTCAAAGAAGGGACCAAGAGGTTTTAAGAGCTTAGCTCTTGTTTTGGGAAACAGATGCTCTGCAGGTGATAATGCTGTTTGAAAGGCATCCTCCATCTTTAAGATTCTAAAAGGGATGAGGACTGCGCTTTCAAAAATCTGGTCTCAACTGTGAGATTCGAGAGTCTGAAGGATCAAGACCATGAAGCTGAAAAGCAAATACATTTCTCTCTCTTTCCACCCATCAGCATGGTAATGGGTCTAGAGCAAACCAGACCCTATGTTTTTAATTCCTCTGTCATTTCCTGGCTTGTATTCTGTCATGCCTGGGATTTCCACAGCTGTATTTGCATTATACCTGTGATTTAGGCTACCTACAAATCCCACCTGCCCAGGCAGAATGCAACGTGAAGGCTAAACCTAGTCACACAGCAAATCTGCAAAACCTCTAAGCAATGAGTATGTTTCTTTGCATGTTGCATGAGCTCTTGCAATTGCTTCCTACAGGATGACGTACTTCTGCATCCTCCAGTACAGCAGCTGAAAGGGGCTGGCAGGCATTCTTTTCCTTACTTCAGTTTCCTTTACCCTAAATGTCCATCCCCGCATGATTTTTTAAAAATAACTCACAGGGCTGATATGAATCCTCTTTACCTTTGGTCTGGGTTTATCAACATCCACACACCTAAGTAAGGCTCAGCTAAATTCATATTTTGCATTTGTTCCCAAACTGTAGCTGACACTTCACTCACCTTTTAAAAAAACAGAGCTTTTATCTATTTAACAGGCTTCCTACTTTCTATATAGCATAAACCCAAAGTGGGATCATGGATATGCAGCTAAATCAAGGCATTCTCTTGGCTAACCCACACAAATGACTTCTGTAGATTGTCCTGTTCTTCAGACCCTGCCTCAGAATCCAAGTCAAATGAGAATCAGAAGTGGTGCACCTGGGCTTTCACTCATTCTGCTCACTGTTAGTTTTCCCCTCTTTATGATTCCAGAACCTCCATGTGATAATTACAATATCCTGCCAATATTTATGATAACTGTCAGATTCGAATCCCTTTTTTAGCTAATACAGAGTATGAGAAAATCTGTACATACCTCAGGCTCAATTCTAAATCTCCTGTAATAAGAAATATCTGTATAATTTGTAACAAACTCTGAACATTTTGTGACAAAGATAGAATAATGATTTTTGTTTAGAACAGAAATGCTCACCTCGCCTAAAGTGCGATATGATTTAAAGTGGAAGCTCTGAAATCTCTGGAGGTAAATGGAATGTGTTACTGAAATCAAATCCTAGGTTTATTTTGAGGGAGACGGGGAAGATTTCGATCCCCTAAACAGTGAATTCTGATTCTAAATAATTGGAAATAAATTTCGCCCTCTTACGTAAGTGAGCGTGTTCTGTCATGAAAACTGATTTGATATGGTCAACTGATTCACTGAAGGAAAAAAAATACAATTTTAAAATTTTCACTTACGTTTTAAAAGCAGGAAAGAGAAGTATTTTGAAAACAGTTCGTGATGATTGAAATACCCAATTTTGCAGGCTTTTAGTTGTTGAAAATAATGGGAGAAAGAGGTCCAGATTCTGGGGTGTGGTAGTGGGCAGGGGATGGGAAGAATCAAAGGAAAGATATGCTGTACTTCCATTTAAATGTTCATTCAGGTAGAAAGTGGCCTTACTTGTAATTTTGGTAAGAGCGAAGTCTTACCTTATAATATTTGACAGAAAGTAGACCTTATTTTCTTCTTGTTAGATGAATGCACCTGTACTATGGTATCTTTGCTGTGAGGACAGCAGATATATCTACAGTTGACTCTGATCTCAGATCTTCTTGCTAGCCTTTTTAGTGGCCCCCCAACCAGTCTAATTATCACAGCTCTACTGAATTTCTAGGTTTAAAGTTTACCCAACTGTGCCCTGTCCTGCCATGTAGCTGGAACCTTTCTTCATGCTGCATAACTTGAGTGCAAAATGGTGTCTACTGGAAAATCAATGTATGTTAAATTAGAATTATTTTCTTCCCCACGTGCATCACTTCTTTGACGACTACGTTGAATTTTCCCTGCCATTCTGCAGTTCCTCAGGCAATCCTCACCTCTTATACTGTCCTGAATAACTTGGTATCATCATTGAAGATGAGAAGAGTTGGTCCTACACAAGAGAGAACTTGGACCAGTGCTATTAGAATGAGCATAAAAAGCCAGAATCCGTCAGAGTTGAACTGACCATAAGGGCCCAGGCTGGGGTCAGTAAAGTTGATAGCAAGCCTTCCTCTGAAAATGCTGGGCCTTGGGCTGGACCTTGACGACTTTGCAATCAAACAGGGGACTTCTCCTCAGTGATCCACAAGAATAATTCAGGAAGTGTTTTGTGATGCATCACCACCCCTTGGCTTCCTGGACCAGTCCCCCTTTCTACTTATCCTCAGAAACAAGGTCGCTGCATTTTGTACAAAGTGAAAGAAGCCCTGTTGAATGACTTCTTAGTGATGTAGATGAAACCTAAATGACATTCCAGCCAGCCTGCTCTTACAGCATGGCTTTCTCAACTGCTCCCAGCAGAAGGTCACAAAATGTGAGGACAGGGTGTGTGCATCAGTTCTTGCATATTTACAGGGAGCTCTTCCTTCCAGCTTTTTTCATAACGTTTTAGTTACTGTAAAGAACATGCAGGCCAAGGGTCAGTAATATGTTAGTATTTTAGACTCTGAAACTCATTTTGTGAGGATACTGAACAGATTTGTGATGCTGCCAGTTAGAGGTAAAAGTTTCCTTTGTCTACAGAGAGGTTTGGTGGGGTTTTTTTGCCTTTCATTTAGCTTTCTTAAAATGCAGGCTTCTGACCTCAATCTTGGTGGCGTCCTTTCTTTTCAAAGGTCTATAAAACAGCTGTGACATGCAAAAAACATCTGCAAGAAACCTGACTGTCTTCCCAGTGGACCTTGGCAATGGGAGCTGTTGAGTGAGCCTAACTTTACCTTCGTTGGAAAGGGTTTTGCTCAGTAGGGCCTACGTGCACCTTGTCGGGGCCGCAGACACTTGGCTCCATCTTCTGGGAGAAGACAGAAGGAACAGAATCCACTAGAGCTGGCATTTTGCGAGTCCTGTCACACATCATTTATTGGTCTTTTATTACTCTTCATTAATGCTTCCATGCAAACTCACAATGGATACAAACTCAGTGGGAAACCTTTTACTTTTCTGGAGGCTTTTTAATGGGAGCAAGAAGTCAACACGCAAAAAAAGTGCTGAAAATCAATAGCTTTTTTGTTTTCCAAGTCTAAGAAAGGACAGTTAGGGAATGTTTGACTTGCAATTTAACAGTGATAGAAAAAAGCAGAGCTCAGGTAAATGTTTTTTTTATTTCTGTACAGTTTTGAAGAATTAGCTCTGACTCTGGTTCAGGCAGCATACCATTTGCTCTCTGTTGCTGGAACTTTGAATGAGAAAAGCGGATGTGGCATTATTGCTACAACAACTTTCAAGTGGGTGCTGTAGATGGTCGAAATGCATTATTTGTTTGGGATACAAGTTTTGACCATCACAGTCTTTCCACGTAGCATCCAGAACTGTGGGCTGTCTAGCCCAGCTGTAGTCACATTTACTTATGGGGGGATTATTGTCTATTTTCTGATCAGTTTTTGAGTTTCTCCACTGTTCCAACATTAACAAAGCCTAAAAATCTCTTCAACCAGATCTTTTAAGACTTTAATCTCTGAAGACTTTTGCTGTCCTCCTGCTGTTGTTGCTTAGATAGCCTGGCATTAGTTCCTTCCTAGGGGCAGAGTTACGATCCGGCACAGCTTCCCCACACTCTGCTTTGGCTTAGGCAAAAGCAGCAGCTGGACCACAGCCATTTGCTGCATCTGTCGGTCAGCTGCTTGAGTTGCGCTTGCTTCTTGTCCTCAAAATATTGCTGAAAGGTGCGTGTGGTGTCTGTTGAGTGGTAGCTGCAGGCTGTGGCTTTCCCAGTGGGGGTTTGGGCCCTGGATGACAACCATGAGTGCAGTCTGCACATAAGCCAGGAAATGGTGTCCTTAGGATGAGCCCAAAGAAACAGGGAAAGGAGGTTTTGCTGAGGTACCGAGAGGCAGTACGTCTCCAACGTGTGTGTCTTTCCTAACTGCATTTCGGGAGGCTCATGGGGTCAGTAGAGGGGAGCTCAGGCCGATGTTGTCTCCGGCTTTGCAGAACACAACCAGGCCTTTTCATGAATTTACTACAGACAACATGAGCATTGCCATACGTGTGCTCTGAAACAATGTGGGAATGCTTAGAGTAAGGACAAATTAGTTTAATTCCTAACGCAGTCCAGCTGTGGGGTGGTGGGACAGGGCAGTGGCTTGTGCGCATGCCCAGGACTGGTGCCCTTCAGGCGTCTTCAATTAGTGAGTGGCCAGGCAAGGCTCATCAAGGGTAATGAGGGCACCCAGGTGCTGCCAGTGCTCAGGACTGGGGGGACAAACTCACTTCTGCTCGTAGGGGGCTGTATGGAGGGCTGTGTGGGGAACACAGGGAAACTGCTTCATCCTTGGAAAAGCAACAGCATCGAGGTAAGGGAGACATGCTTTGGAGCTGCTTATGCTGTTCCTGTTTCTACTATGCTTTAATTCCTGTGTGAAGCTTAAATAGTATTTGGGTTTTGAGACTCTGTGGATGGTGACTTGCTGCTGGCAATGAGCTCGCAGAGGAGGTGTGTGCCGATACTCGACCACCTCCAACCTGCGGGTGGAGCTGGTTTGTCCTGAGAACGGGTACAAACTGCTGCTTTCATCTCGGAGTAGTGAAGGCAACAAGAGACCTGGGAAAATGTAGTGCTTTGTGTCCCTAGTATCAAACTGTGCTGGTTATTGGTGTGTCACAGGAAGTTAACTTCAAAGCAAACTTACAGAAAATAAATCGAGCGTTAAATCAGACCCCTATTGTAAGCACAATTCAGTGATGCTTTATACTTTGTTTCTCTTCTGTGTAATTTATGAGAGGTGATTAAATGGTTAGTGCAATCTTAGATCGACTGGCATGACATAGGTTACCTGAAATCATGGTTTATACTCGTGTATACAACATCTGCTTCTCAAGCAACAAGCTTAAATGTTTACTGTGTATTTATTGAGCCTTTATGAACACATTTTAACAGGAGTTCTGGCATAAAAGGGAATGCATGGTTTTTTGTCTTCTGTGGAAGGCAAACTTTGTTTAAAACTTGTGCGTTTGACTTGAAAATGAATTTTTAGTGTCTAAGATGAAACTCGTTGGTGAAATTGTGTGCACTTTAGTCATAAAAATCTGCAATTTTGTAACTGAAGTATATACTGAGTAAGCTTTAATTTAGAATAAGTGAATTATGATTTGCTGGCAAAGGAGGCTTGCCTTCTCCTACCCTTTGCCCTGAAACATGATTTGACACTTTGCACGCTGTAAACTTTGGTTGTCTCCATCAGGCTGTTTAAAAAAACAAACTTTTTTATTCTGAGCCTAGAATTATGAAATTGGTTAAGACAAAGAGCGAAGGACCTCCACTCCCCACACTTTTGAGTTCATGATTGCTTGTTCCACAGAAAGCCAAGGTGATTTGTGCTTATGTATTATCCAGAAAGACATGGCCAACTGGAAGTATAGCTGCGCCATTCTGCTTTGGGTTTCAGCACTCGTCTCAAAATTAACCCAACTTGGATGTTTCTTTAGCCAGATCTTTAAAGGTTTCTCTCTGCAATTTATCCTGTCCTACTGGTCTTAATCGTAATACCTTATACGTGTTGTTGATTATTTGGCTTTACCGCTGAGTTGTGAGTTCTAAGCTGTGTGGAGCCATTGCCCTGCAGGTAGCCACAGTTACAGGGAGAGGAGAGAGGCGAGCAAGTATGGGTCCTGCCTGGAGGCACCTGAGGGAACTGGCACTTAATGGTGAACGACTAAACAACTTTGTCCTGGCAGGGAGCTGTATGGAGGGGTGCGCTGGGGGATGCAGAGAGTTTGGCTCTGCCCCAGAGGAACAGCAACACCTAGGTAAGAGGGAGACATGCTTGAAACCACTTTTTGCTGTTCCCTTTTCTGGTCTCCTTTAATTCCTCTGCAAAGCCTAAATAACACTTGCTTTTGAGAGTATATGAGCCGGCAAATCACTGTTACTGGTGAGCTCCCAGAGGAGAGGTCTACTCATACCCTGCAGGCTCCAAACTGTGGATGAAGCGGATTTGTCGTGAGGGACTGGCTGCAGGTGCAATAACTATCTGCTTTCTTGATTCATCTGTTGGCTAAGCCTAAACAAATTTCAGTCAATATTCTGAAAACAAAGGTTAAGACTGAAAGAACTCCTCCTAAAAGAAGTCACAGAGAACCACCCATACACACACTTCTTGCTTTAGATATCATTGTTTGCAGAAAGGCAAACAAGAGTTTTGTTCTCATAAATAACAGTATAAAGCAGAAAGACATAGTCAACCTGAAGTATCACTGTTACTTCCTGCAATAGTGTATTTTATATGCACAGACATAATCACGTGAATGCTGAAAGGAAACTGAGCAGTGATGCTATAGATACGCAGCATTTGATTAAAGCTATCAAGAAACTCTGGCATGGGACATGCTTACCCTGCAGTCTCATTCTGAAAAGTGCCCGCATACACACTGCAATTTCTGCAGTGTCTTATTGGTCTCTGGACCGTCTTCACTATGCCTGGCTGTACCTGTGCCATAAGACATGTTTTTTGCCCCAAGGTGGTTTTACTTCACAAGTGCTCTGCATTGGGGACTAACTAAACTAACTAAAGCCATTTATGATTCCCTCATCCCTGTGCATACATAAGGGTTTTGCTTCCGAAAGAAGCCAAGGCATGCAGGGCCATGAGACGCTTGGCCTGAATGTGTGCCACGAAGACAGAGTGCCCCGTGGGCCCTATGTGCTCTGCATATAGGCACAGCCAGCTGATGTGTGTCATTTAATTCCCTTTTATCTACTGTTGAGTTGTTGTTGCATTCTCTTTTAATACTGAAAGACAGATTAGGAGAGAGCTGGAATAGATGGGCCTTGCCTTTTATTCTCATGTACTCCAAGCCTCTTGACAACAGGGAAAAAAAGAGAAGACGAATTGGCAGTGGCAGTCAAATACCTAGTCCTGGTGTGAGCTGAAGTGAATGAGACAGTAGCTGAGTTCTCTGCGATTGTTCCCATTGCACTGTGTGGACACATCAAATCAGACAAAGCTCACCAGCAGTGAGTGCTTGACGTACTTGGTTTGCTTCAGGCAACCTTACAGTAATAGCTGTTATGTGCACTTATGTGCAGCATTTCAAATTTCCAGTTCAAAACCCTTATCCACATTGCAGTCTATGATGAGATAATGAAATATTTTACTTTGCTGCAGATAGTTAAAAATAAAGGTAAAAGGTTGGAAAAATGGACAAAGTTTCTGATCAGATGTGGAGAGGATTTACTTGCTCTTCCAGATGGCATTTGGAAAGGCACAGAATGTCACGGGTTAGTATCTTAAATTGAATAACAAAATAAGCACAAGTTATTTTACAGCTGCTTGGATATCTGATTTGTAAAGTGTCTGCCAGTTAGTAACAAATAATAGTGGTTATAATTAGGGCTAAGTTATTGGTAATTATGGAACTCTAGAAGACTATTGAAGGAAGTGGGTAGAAGTAACTTATCACCTGAATTCAGTAGCAGTGTTTATTAGCTGATTAATAGTAATGAATTAGCAATTAACTCACTGTTACCTGATATAAATTATTTATAGCTGGAGCTGAAAGATGAGCTTGTGAGTAAGAACATCTTTGTGGCCAGTGCAGGAAGATCTGAACGACAAATACTTTTAATCCTGTTGGCTTTGGTGGTACTAATAGCTGAGCCTTCTTTACTCGGTTCCATATGCTGTAGGTGGTTTTTGTTAATGCAAGCTGCAGGACTTTGCTGGCTTCATTGAGTAATATAGTTTCCCTGAGAGCATAAAAATGACCTAACCAAATTGAGTAAGTCTGGCCGGGACATGGGTCTGGGGGAGCTGCAAGTGGAGGGGGAGTGGTGGTACTTCCCTGGGGTGTGGTTTGTAGCAGCCTGAAACTAAGAGACTGCTCGAAGCTGAGGCGAAACTCTCATTTAATGTTTTTTAATGCATTGGCCTTCTATAAAAATACCTCCTGGTATTTTTTATTTAACCTCTTGGTTAAATGAGTGCTACCACAAATTGTCTGTGCATACAGTACAGCTTTCTGGGAATTTGTTCTTGTGGTCAGTGTAATGTCTAAGTACAGTGTATGTTCAGGGTGAGGAGCGGGCATTGGAAAGGCACAAAGGCTTGCGGAATAGGCACTGAATGAGGAGTTCTTCTGGTGATAGTTGGGGATGCAACCATTTCAATCTAACCGCGAATGGATATTGGTTGGTTGTTTCCGCTTTGCTCTGCTTCACTGAAGGTGTCAGGATTGCTTCCTAGGCGAGATGTTTGTATCAGCTAGTCACTGCATTTAGATTTTCGTGAAGGATTTTCACAGGTTGAAATAGTGGGTAGCTCGCTATTACTCAAATCTGTGTGATTTTTGAAGGATACTGGGTATAGAATTTAACATCTTAAACAAAGGTTAACTTCTATATCTGTGTCTGTGTGGTGTGTATATGTGTGTTTTAAGTTAGGAAACTTTAAATCATTAACTAAGTTGTCATAACTGTTGATTATTGAATAAGTATTCCTAATCACATAATTTAGTTTGTTATTTACTTTAGTAGTGTTAAGATACCTTTTATTGCTACTATTAATTGTTATAAGACCCAT